>BMAU01019565.1:600000-1101243 GCA_019973935.1 Trichonephila clavipes
TACAAATTCATGACATAAGTTTTAAATTTTGTACATGTTACTTTTAAGCAAAAAAGTTAAGTAATAGGATAATTACTAAGTTATTTTTCCTTTCTCTGATTTTTAAATTGGAACATATTACAAAATGCGGTGGTTGCTTAGAAGACAAAATATAGATATCAGCTAAATATAGAAAATAAACTCAGAGGGTCAATTTCTTATCTCAAAACTCCTTTCAAAAACTTTGCTCTGTAAGACAAGGCCATGGAAGCCCAGCTAATAATTATTAAACTTGTTCTTAATTTAGTATTAATTAATTAGTCATAAAATACTCTGTGCACCAATCATACATTAAAAGCAGTGTTTCTCAAAACTTTCAATACTGGCGACCCAATTTTCAATCATAATTTTTGTCTCGCCCCCCTGTACAACAATAATGTATTTACTGCAATAAAAATGCACTTTGAGAGAGAGACGCTAAAGTTCCAATACGATCTTAATTATAAACCGTACAAATTAATACGATAAGTATATTAAATTTTGTGTATAAGTAACTTTTAAGTAATATATATTTTAAGAAAATTACTTAAAATATATATTACTTAGAATTATGTTATTTTTTCTCTTTCTCTAATTTTTAAATTGGAACAGATCGCAAAATGATGTATTTAATTAAAGATTTATTTCCTTCAGCATTCATTTCTCAAAGTACAAATGTCATTAGAAAAATAGTCTAGTCAATGTCGCTCTCTATCATATCCATCACATCTGGCATTATAGGGTACGTTTGCGTGAGTCTGGGCAACCTATCCGACGTCTGCGCAAAACATGTAAAAATGCTTTTCCTCGTACAATTCCAGTCAGTTTTGGTCGACTCGATACTCCTATAGCTACCGAATCTAGCTTGAATGTACATTTTTTTTTAAATTTCCACGTTAATTGTAATTCATGGTAATTAAGTATTTACGGCAGTAGATGAAAACAATATCATACATACATTTTTATATCGTAAGCAAACATTCGACCATAATAAAGAATCAACAAGTACACAGACGAGCATGGTTCCGAAAATTAAATCAAGGCAATCTTCTCAAAAATACTTAAATTTTGGATTTACCACTACTGAAGTAAATGATGGAAAAAAAAAGCCCCAGCTCGATATGTGTTAAAACTTACAAATCTGTAGAACAACATGTGAAAGTTGTTTTTAAAACATGTAAAATCATTTAGCTATGTTGGCAAAGAATTTTAAAAAGTATTTTCTGGATGAGGACAGCTTGGTAGCAAGTTACGAGTGGATTAGGGATCTATTTCGAGATACTCCAGAAGGGCTCTCTACTTCCGAAGAAGAAATCTTCATAGATTTCACATCCAGTGAAAAATTAAAAGGCAATTTTGTAATAAATCGCTCTTTGAATTTGGGGTAGAGGTGGATGAGGAATTATCTGTACTGAAAACAAAAGCATTTCGTATACTATTACCATTTTCAACATCCTACCTTTTTTCAAACCGGATTTTCTGCAGTGGATGCCTTGAAGACAAAATATAGATCTCAGCTAAATATAGAAAAATAACTCTTTAAGTGTCAATTTCTGATATTAAACCTTCCTTTGAAAAACTTTCCTCTACAAGACAAGCCCGTGGAAGTCCCTAATAATTATTAAACTTGTTCTTAATTTAGTAATAAGATTGATTGACTGAATATTAACGTCGCACTGTTCAGCTGCACGAGGGCTTTTGACGACGGACCACGTAATTTTGAACTATGGTCAAGTGACGTGGATGACACCTGAGCTGGCACCCCTCTCTCCTAACTACCACACCACACCAACGGGAAAACGTTTCAACTCTCAACAGATTTAACGTGCATCGCTGCCCTACACGGCGGATCTTTAGTGGTACTGGGCTCGAACTAGTGACAAGGCAAGCCACGATCCGATACCTATGCCACTCGGCTACCGCGGACAAATTCAGTAATAAGAAATTATTTATAAAATACCTTCTTCAGTACTGATACATCAAACGTATACTGGCTGAAAAACCGACTCTTCGCACGAGTTCATTTTTTAAAAAAATAAAACATTATTCTTGATATAATAGCTGAACTGTAAGGAGAGTAAAACTGTGTGCACGACATTGTATACAAAAATGTAAAATGATTTTTTTAGATAAATGCT
This sequence comes from Trichonephila clavipes, assembly GCA_019973935.1. NCBI lineage: Eukaryota > Metazoa > Arthropoda > Arachnida > Araneae > Nephilidae > Trichonephila > Trichonephila clavipes. Next base: position 602,157 of record BMAU01019565.1, read on the forward strand.
ATAATTTTAAATAACTGTTTAAAAGAACTGTAATTTTAAACCTCACACAATTAGCATTTAGAATTAATGTTAAATTATGAAAAAGAATATAAAATTCCGATGAAGTATAATTGTGTTACTTTTTAACATTTAAAGCGAGAACACTTCAAAATGTTTTAACCCGGGAGCAGGCGCGTACTCGATACTAACATTAATGGTAGTGCGGGGGGACTCAGTCACCCCAATCATTTGCTTAGAATTATTTTTACTGTACACGATACAAATCGGAATTCTAGTGAATATTTTAATTTATAGAAAGTATACTTACCTTCTTTCAAGGACTATTCAATTCTTTGATGATTTGAGAAAAAATCCAATAAAACTGAACTAAAATGATTCAAAAGTACAAGACCATAATAAGGGACGCAAATCAGACACTTTTCAATTATCCTACAGAAATGTTAAACCAATCAATTCTTTTCCAAATATCGCAAAACTGAATTATTTACAATTTCCCTAAGCGAAAAGCAAACACATAAAAAAGATGGGAGGGAACTAATATTGATAATAACCATACCATAAGATTGAAGGTCAATCAAATGATTAGCAAACGTACTATGCAGCCTGGCTGAAAAGTGAATCATGACTTCCTTTTCTTTTTCTACAACTAATGTACAGTATTTCAATAATAATTACAGTGGTGAATTGTTTATCTTCTTAGAATTTTTATCAGGGTCTGGGTTTCGTTTTTTCTTTTAACGAGTAATCTTTTATGTTAAAACGTAATAAAATTCTCTCATTGAGGAAATACAGCAAATAAAACAAAGTTTTTTTTTTCTTTAATTTTGTTTTGGGATCAAAGATAGCTATTTGATGACGGAAAAAAGCCAGATAATAAACATAAATTATGTCAGTGTTGTTGTGTGTATTTTTTTATTATGGAAGAAAGCCTTTTGTTTTACTTCTCTTTCCGGTTATTTTTTTTTTTTAAAAAATCTTTAAATTTTCGATACGCTCGCCCCCCTTGAGGGTCATCGCGCCCCACTTTGAGAAACACTGCGTTAAAATGACATGATCCTATATTTGGTAGTTTTAAGGTTTACATAGCTTTACCGGGCTCTAACCTCCAGTATTAACTTTTGAAGTGACTTTGAAAGCTTAACTACATTATCTTCAGTAAAAATTTTACTTTAAAAGCAAAATGTAGTGTTTGATTGATAAGAACTATTTGGAATTAAATAATTAAGAAAATTTAAAAGTATTTAAACAACTAGCAATATATTGAGAAATTTTTTTTTAAAAAAGTCGTCTGTGATTGGATTAGGAGGGTGGGTGGTATTTAGATTTCCAATCCATATGTAGCAGAGCGATATCCGAGTCTCAAACTTGACAGATTCATGTAATCTAAATTGTGGCAAGAGAAAGCAAGCTGATTGGCCAATGCAGAAATGGTCAGTAGGAGGAACTACAGAGAAATATGATGCAATGTGAAATATATAGAAAAAGTACAAATTTAATTTTAAAAATTAAACAATAAAGAAGAAATTTACAGTTAACTTTATTGTTTTAAATAAAGGGTGCATAAGAGTTTAAAAGTAAATTGTATGATTAAGTTTAAAAAGTATGTTAAATGCTTTCAAATTTAGTCAAGGAAAAAAAGAAAGCGTGTATCAGTATGAACACGCGTTAGAAGTTAACTTCTTTGGCTTACATGTACTGAATTGCATAATAAAGTTTTATTTTGAAGTAATCTTATATATAATTAACAAATTTATTATTATCATTATTACTTCAAACTGTATTTAAAAAAAATAATTAGGATGGAAAAGGTATAAGTATAGACAAAATTTTCATTTTCTATACATAATACTAAAAAAATTTTATTGTATGTATTTTGAGAAAAGAATCATTATTATTAGTCTAAATCAAAAATTTGCCTCGAAACAAAAATGCAAAATGTTCCATGCGCTGCAATTTTTGTCGAATTATAACAAAACAAACCTTCCAGAAGTAGTATTCATCTAATGTATAGTTATAAATTCTTGGATGCATTGCAATACTAGAGATAGGGTGAAAGAAGAAATTAAAGTTTTTTTATGTATATGAAATCATTAAAAAATATTTGAAATTTTTATATAAAAATTTGCGTTTACCCATATTTTATAAATTATCATCTAAAACATTACATTGCATGCATACATTTGTACAGAATTGCTTAAAAAAGTTAAATCAGGTGAAAATATGAAATTGAAAAAAAATCAAAACGCATGGAAAGTTTTTAAATTTTTTAAATTTTTAAAACTTATACTCGTTTTTTCTCACCAATTTTTTTGTATGATTTTAGTTCTAAGTTACATAGAGCCAGTAAAAATTTGGGACATGTTTGTAAAAAATTTTACTGCCCACTGTAGTCTTAAAATACAAATTAATGAAGCACTATATAACACTTTCACAACAATCAAATTAAGTACACCAAAGCATATATATGGTTTAAAAACTCACTTCTTAAACTGGATTCAGAAATTCTATTCGATTGAAAATTTAGTAAACACAATCTTTTTATTGCTAAACTATTGGAAGAAATGTTGTCTTTCCTCTAAATTTTAAAACAATAGATTGTTTGTATTATTTCCTTAAAGGAATTTCAAAACTGTATATCCAACAAACTCTCCTTAAACTAATTTTGGACAGATTTTGAACCATTTAAATGCCTACTTCGAGTAGATTAAAGACTCACTTCCGATTTTTTTAATTCATAAAATTGATTATAATTTGACTTCTAGGTAACGTAAAAACAAAACAAAGTATGCATCACAAAACTAAAAGAGGAAAGGCTTGTTAAAGCTGCTGTTGAATGAGGAGAGGCGAGTGGGTGCTAGCTCAGGGCTAATAGACGAAAAACACAAAAGAAGTTTTAAAAGCCGTAATTTTTAATCTATTTTTCAGACTTTGTACAGATTACGGACATTACTATTCTAGATATGGAGAAAAAGTTTCGTTAGATTACTTTTATAAACAATGAAATTATTAAATATTTAATTAAAATTTTGAGTATTTTTTTAAAAATCGCAAAAATAAAAAAAATTCCGTCATTTTTTTTATGACTGATTCTAAAAGAGAAAAGCATGAACTTGTTTAGAATAAAATATTAATTCATTAACTCGAAAGGAAACTTAAAGGGAATGATTTAGAAACCATTTTTATTAAAGCGTATCAATTTTAACTTATTTTTAAAAAAAATCGTAAAAAAACAGAAAATATCATTATTTTGTTAAAAAAATATACCATATCGTGGCGAAAAAAAATGATCTTTTCAATTCTGTAATTATTTTTTGTCTGAGATAGATAGTATAAGTTAGATGGCGTTTTTTAAAAAGGGGGGGAATTTGGAATTTCATTCATTTCTACCTTACGTTTATCGCTAATCGTAACTGGTAACGCGTAACGGAAATTTCTCCCTACCGTGCCATAAGAAGTTAACTTAAATAAAAACTGAATTAAAAAAAACATTGCCTTAATATGCACTTTTATTTAGATTTTAACTTTTTTCCGCTGATTGATACTGCCTGCGGTAGCCTAGTCGTCAAGGTAACATATTCGTGGCTGATTTGTCATGAGTTCGAGCCTAGTACCGCTGAAGACCCACTGTGTAGGGGAACGATGTACTTTAATTCTGTCCGGAGCTCAAACTTCTTCCCAGGGTGTGGTGTGGTAGTTAGAAGAGGGGGTGACATCTCAGGTGTCATCCTCGTCACTTGACCACGGTTCAAAATTACGAGGTCCGTCGCCAAAAGCCCCCATATTGCGACGTTAATATTCACTCACTGACTCCACTGCTAGAAAAAGTGTAAAAACTCCTCGAGAAATATTACTTATTTTATTATTTTAAATGAACATATCACATTGCTGAGAATTATACTAGATTTAGGAGCCATATGTATTAATCAAATAATTAAGATAGAATTGAATCTAAGAATATATTCTAAACGCTAAAACACATAAACGCTATTCTTGTCATTTTCCTTCGAAAAAGCAATTGCTTTCTATTAGCTTGTGTTTATTTGGCGAATTTCCTAAAAGGCAATTAACTAAGCGCGTCAATGAAAGTGAAAGAAAACAGACTTATCAGATCGGAGGCCACGAAACTCCTTTGTTTTTAGCCATGTGAGAAAGAAACTATTTCTTTTAATTCCCCTTGATTGTGATGGCGAGTTAAGATAAATGCTTTTATCCAAAATATAAAAAAATATGAAGATTATGGAATATACCTCAATTTATTATTTTTACTTAACTTGCAAATTAGCTATTTTTGATATGCAAAAATACTGCAGTGTGGAAAAATCCACGGGAAGTACTTTTTTTTTTGAAAAATAAAATGAATGAAATTTCTTTGCTTGTGTACGCTCATAGAAAAAATTGATTAACATTCAATATATTTTTATTGTCTTTAAAACTTAAAATGTAAGTGCCGAATAATTCGTGAAATACATTTCTACTTTTTTAATGCAATGTAATTATTATGTAGGGAAAGGTTATTAAAATTCTCGTTTAAAATTATTTAATGTACGAGTAAATATCAAACGAAATAATGTGGGAATAAAATAAACATAACGTGTTTACAGTTTTTGGTGACATTCAGGGATAATAAGCTACGTCTGCAGTCTTCGAGATTCTCTCTGGAACTTCGATGGTAAAAAGTGTTGGCCACTTGAGGTAGAAACTGGCAGCGGTCTTGAAATATGTTCTCTCACTAGATGATGGGAGTAAGCCAATGCTTTTAAAACTGTGGGGCATGATAACCCTATGGGGGCATTAATATATAAAAAAATCCAAAATTAATTAATATTTAAAAAAATTTAACTTATTGAAAGGAAGAAAAACAAAATACATTCTGACATGATAAAATATGAAAAACATATTCACACTGATATAAACTACTGTTTGTAAAAAATGCAACACCATGAAGGAATCATCAATATAAAATGAAATTTATGCAGAGATGACTTGTATTAGTACAAATAAATGACTAAATTTTCAAAGTAAAAAGTAAAAAAAAACAATTTTAAGTGTCCGAAATCAGTATTTGGTGTAGCCACCACACGCTGCAATAAGTGCTGCTATACGGCGTGGCATAGAGTCAAACAGATTTTGAATGTCTGCATGTCGAAGAGAATTACATATTATTTGTTTGCGCGCATCAAAAGTTTGTCTTTCGAAGCTGCAGGAGGCGGCTCGCGAGCGAGACGACGATCAACCAAATTCCCTTAAATTCTCAATAGGTGACATATCCGGTGAATAAGCAGGCCAAGGAAGAAGTTACATGTAATGGGCTGAGCAGAAGTATGGAACAGTCTTTGCAACATGTGGGCGTACATTATCCTGCTGAAAGATAGGTATAGGAAAGGGATGACGAACCTTTGTGGATTAACGTGCCATTTTTTTAAAGAGATGTTTACTGAAGTATAGACGTGCCGTCAAATAATTTTGACTTGTGACTATTGGGAAAATAATAAAACTAGAAACTAACAACATAAAATTATTTACTACTTAAAAAATACCTTCTGCACTGTATAGTTATAAATGTTTTTGTTATAAGTGTAATTTTCAAATTAAAGTAACATTAGTGTGACTTCTGTTGCTACAGATCAGATGACAATTTTATTAGAAGTGTAAGATGTTACTTTTTGTGGAGTACATAGTGGATAGAATGGGAGTTATCTGTCAATCTGTTTCTAAGTAATTAGTTATTTTTGTTGTAGTTCTCTTTTTTTGACAAGATAGTTTTTGATTCGCTTCAAAATACCGTTTTACTGACGATGTTCTACATACTAGTATTCCAGAACATAAAACACACACCGCTTAGGTCCAACAAATTTGAAATTATCTGCCACATTTACTAAGTTGCACTTTTTGTTCTCTTGTTGAACTAGCCATGTTAAATAACAGATACATATCGTAAATATAACAGAGATAAACTTTAAAATATAGCTGTGTCAAAGAAATTGACTATGCTATACGTATACAAACATTTTATCTTAAACAATTGTAGTATACAACGTAACTAAGGCAAGACAACAACAAAAGAGTGTTCTCTCCACCAACCCGCAACCGATCACTCGCTTTTGTTCATATTTCATAGTGAACTTTGAAATTTTGAAATAAAATGCAGACCATTTTGATCACTGGTGTGCCAGAAATAGTATGGTGTGTGTGTGTGCCACTGGATCGCCATCCCTGCTATAGGAACACCTTGAAGGAAGGGAACGACTTCGGGCCTTAGCACTTCACGGACGTTCATATTACTATTGAAATTACCATCAATTCGTAGCAAATTGGATCTGCCAAGGAACGAATTCACACTCCAAACAACAACTCCGTGCGTTAGTCCACTACGTCATTCCATAACTCACTCTGGAAAGCAACGTTCAATGGCATAATGTCTAACACGAATGCGGCCATCAAGGTCCCACAAATTGAAGCGTAATTCATCTGAAAAAAATACTTGGTGCCAATCAGCTTGCCAGGCTGTGTGCTCATGAACCCATTGCCAAAGTAGACGTTGATGGTTTTCCGTGAGGGGGATCTTGTGTAAAGACGCCCTTGCACACAATCCACGGTGCAGCAGACGTCAATGAATTGGAGAAGTCGATGTTGGTACACTTGTAGCAGTAGATCAAATGCCTGAAGGGAGATGTACGTCATTCACCGCCATGCGGTGCTGGTATTGATCGTCGCGTGCTGACGTCGCCTTCCGTCTTACACTGCCAGTTTTTCGAGTTGTTCGGTGCTCATCGGTCCACTGCTTCCAAACTCGCATTACTGTGGAACTGTTTCGCTACACACGAGCTCCTATTGCACAAGAGGAAAATCCTCCTTCTCGAAGGGCGATAATCTTCCCCCATTCAAACTCCATAAGTTGATGGAATTTCTCCGTATTTCATCTTGAAGGCATACTTAAGTCACTCGAAACGTTCGCCACTAACAAATAGTATTTAACTATTTTCAACGTCCCGCTACAGCCCTATTTATACGCTTTCAGCATCAGTTCCGAGGGCACACGCACGCCACGCAGATACGGTTTTTCTGAAACTTTACTTTTTTACGTAACATCCTATAATTGATATTTGCTGCGAAATTCATTTAATTCTGATTATTCCTTCAAGGTGTTGCATTTCTTACAAATAGCAATGTATGATACTTGTAAATGTATCATTGTGGCAAAAAGTATTTAATAATTGATTTATCAATACTAAATTAAAAAAGGTTAGTAATATTAGTGACTTTCATTGGCTTGTCAAATAAAAAATATAATTCATGTATTGAAAATATGTGTAGTTTATAATATCGCATTGTAGCTTTAGCGTCGAAGTGCATTATTATTGCATTCAATGTATTTTTGTTATATGAGGGGGTTGCGATGAAAATTATGACTGAGAAAATTGGGTCGCATTTTCTGAGTCATAATTTCGAATAGATTGAGAATTCTGAAGTAAGCTATTGGTTTTGACTGTCTTTTTAGATAAAATTTGAAAAAAGATGACCTTGCAATAAAAGTGAGGGTTTAAAAATTTATTTAAGAATTTTTGATTACATAAAAAATGTAGACTATTCATATATATATAAATTATTTCGTTTCGTTGAAAGTGAAATTTAATGTAATTTGTAAAATAAGTCAAGAAATGCATTAACTAATAAGTATTATGATTAATTAAATAAACTTGAATATTTTTTATAGAAACAAACTAAAGAATTAAAACTTAATACGTTTCTTCCTAAGTTATTGGAATAAATTCAGCTAGATAATACGAAATTTCAAATTTTTTTGCCATTTAATATAATTGTTATTATTAATTTCAATAAACCATTTGCTTAAAATCTCAATATATAACCATCCGTTAATTTAAAGCTATTTAATCTAAGTATTATAGAAGGAATTATTTTGGTATTTACGTAAAAATTAATTTTCAAAACAGTCAATAGACAAAAAAAGTCATCTATGATGTTTTAAGGTATTGTTAATTTTCTTTTATCATAAACTTAAGTACTGATAATACTTCTAACAGGTCTCCGGTGTGTTATTTTTATCTCGAAGGCAGAAAATATAAACAATTTTCAAATAAATATAATTCTTTAAAATTAAATTTATAAATATTTTAAATCTTTTATACGATATTTATAAAGGAATGAGGTTTCAAAAAAGTACAAAATTTTTAAAGCATAATCATAACTTTAAAAACTATAAGCATATGAAAATAAAAATCATTTCTGTCATAAATATTAAGTAATCTTTACGTTGCGCATGCTATTTTTTAAAATAATAGCCTTTGATATACATAAAATTATAAAGGTATAATAACATTTAAACATTACCGAATTTTAGTATTAAATACCCAATATGTTTCAAAATATTTGAAAAGCATAAAAATTTAACAAAAAAAACATTTTGCAAATATATAGTTTTTTTAAATTTTTTTTAAATATAACTTGTTATTCTATTTATATTAAAAAAAGGTACAGAGTAGTAAGGATATATTTACTTTTACAAATCTAATTATTGCTAGTAATTAGAGCTACTATTTTAGAAAATGTCCTGCACAACGTAAACTTTAAGTAAATTTATTTTACAAAAATCTTAAAATTATGATTATATTTAAAAAAAAAATACACTTTTTGAAGCCTTATTTCTTTACAAGTAATGTGTACAAGATTTAAATTATTTAATTTTAATTTGAAATAATTATATCTATTTGAAAATTATTTATATTTTCAGACTTTAAGACAAAGCTAACACCTATGAGACCCCTTAAATGCTCGGAACTACGAAAATCAATTAGTTTATTTAGAACTTATATTTAGTTAATCCTTAATACCTGACATTTTGCCTACTTATGAAAATAAAATAGCTGAGTTTATTTATAATTTTTTTTCCTTTACTTAGCAAACTGTTTTTGTCTAAAAAGATTTTAAAAATTTGGTGGCTATTTTTATTTTTTAAATATTGTATTGCCTTCGTGAACTTTGCTTCGTTCAAAATTGAATTTTCCATTTCTTACTACTAATAATTATTCGAACTATTCTTATAAAATAAATAATCACAAAAAATAATTCCTTTTATCGATAAAAGTTTGAAGCACGTGTGTTCGAAATTTTTCTGTGTTGTAATTTAATAGTAAATTCCAATTTTGTGAAAATATTTTTTCTACAACTAATGACAGTAAGTTTGGTTTAGATTTATATTCATTTGAAAGAGAAAGTGAAAGACACAAGTTTTAATAATATTCGAACTAACAATTGAAAAATTAAAACAATTTTCAACAGGCATATAGATTATTTTAAGTATTATAATCGATTCAAGAAGTTGTTTTACAGTACTTTTTTCCTAAACTCAGACTCTTATTTGTATCGTCGTAGTAAAAAATCAATTTATTAAAAATAAATGTGTCAATTCCGGAATTCTTTAAATTATTTCTGTAATAAACAGTTATAAGACTACCAAGCTAAAAAGAAAACAGTATTAAGCTTAAGAAAAATGATTGCTGTATCACCTTCAAAATTAATACTTTTTTCGTGTTATTTTTCTGTAAAAAATATATATACATGAATTCGAATAAAACATCATAACCACTACTTAAAAATAATATTTTTTAACAAAAATTTTATTTCAATTCGAAGAATCTATAATTAAATTTATTCGTATATTTAAGACACCTTTATTTTTCTGAATTAAATATTGAAGATATGTTTATTATTATTTTACATCACTGACTATCTAAAGAATAGGTTTTATACTTATTTTTTTTAAATGAAGTAATTTCTAATGGACAGCTACGAGAACAAGTTTTTCTTCCAGATATTTTAAGTAAAGAGAGGTAGAGTGAATACATTTATTTCTAGTGAAATTAATAACGATAAGTAGTTTCATAAAAATCCAAAATATCATTTGTTAAATTATTTCGTATTCAGTTGGGGATATTCAGCTGCACTGATTCTATCTTTTTATTTGGTTGTTATAAAGAGTGTTTTTTTCCAGGTATAGAAGTTTAAGTTGGCATTACTTTCCAAGATGACGACCTATTTAACAGCTGCCAAGTGATTTATTCTCAGTTTGGTTTGGCAATTCATCAAAACGATCATCAGGCAAGGCGTAGATTCGTCGAATGGGCCCAAAACGAGATTGCCATTGTTTTCGATTTTCATAAGCGAATTTTGTTTAGCGATGAAGTGCACTTATGGTTGAATGGCTATGTCAACAAACAAAACTGCAGCATTTGGAGTGAAGTTAATCCACAAGTGTATGTCGAAACACCGTTACATCCAGAAAAACTGACTGTTGGGTGCGCTTTATGGTCTGGTGGAATCCTTCTTTAAAAACGATGAAGGCCACAACGTTACAGTCAATGGTGTTCGGTATAGAGCCATGATTACTAACTTTTTCATTCCTGAATTGAACAATCATGATGTCCAGGAGCTGTGGTTCCAACAAGACGGCGCAACATGTCACACGGCTCGTGCCACAATCGATTTATTGAAAGACACGTTTTGTGACCGCCTAATTTTACGTTTTGGACCTGTGAATTGGCCTCCAAGATCTTGTGATTTAAGACCACTAGACTATTTTTTGTGGGGCTATGTAAAGTCATTGGTCTATGCGGATAAGCCACAAACGCTTGACCATTTGGAAGACAACATTCGCCGTGTAATTGCCGATATACGGCCACAAATGTTGGAAAAAGTCATCGAAAATTGGACGTCCAGATTGGACTACATCCGAGCCAGCCGTGGCAGTCATATGCCAGAAATCATATTTAAAATGTAATGCCACAAGATTATCTTTCGAATAAAAAAAATCATGTCAATCGAATAATACATCGTTGTTTTACTGCAATTTAAAGCTCTATACCTCTAAAAAAACACCCTTTATTATTTTCTTCGTTAATTTGTAAATATATATTTTTAAACCATAACCTTAACTCAAAAAATTAAACCGATTTTCAATTATTACTAGATACAAATAATTATATGCATTTATACATAACAATTATTTCAGTTAAATGTTTTAGTTATTTCTAACAAAGAATAGTGATTATTTTTTTTAAACATTCGTTGTCTTAAGATTACTCAAGCAAAAAAAAAATACATTGCTTCCTTCCTTTTCTCCATTCCAAGTTTAAATAACTTGCACATTTTTAAAAGTAGTGACATGAAAGAAGTAGTTTTATCTGGTGACGTAATATACATGTAAAATGAATACTGATGTTCATACTTTTAAAGTAAAAATCATGATCCATTAAACTTAGAATATGTAGGTTCAATGATTAAAAGTTTTTTCATAAACGTATATTATTTTTGGAGTGTTGTTGTTGTTTCTAATCTCCATGTCTAGTCAATCTAGATCAAGTCCATGATCCCATTCACCATCAAAAAGTCCAATAATATTATATGATCTTGGTTTGAAAGCTCCAGACAGTCAAGAATGTGTTCTGGAGATGCCTGGCAGGCAAAACACCTTACACAAGTTGGAAAAACTTTGTTATAATCCCTAAAAGTCAAAGTTCGGAGGTGACCACTCCGGAAACGTGTCAGAATAGTTTTTGGTGTTCTATGAATACTAAAATAAGATAATTAGGTTTTCCTTGTAAATCACGTAATTTCGATAGTTTTAAAACAGTGGCATTGTTAAGAGTTAATTTGTATTTATATATAAACCAATACAAAATTTTTAAAAAATATTACATGTATAAATATGTAGTATTAAAATCCTAATTATTAATTATTTCAAATTAAAAAAAACTGTTGATTGTAACTGTCCAATTGTAAGAAGACTTTAATATTGTTTAGTTAAGCTATCCGCGACTAATTGCAACAACTTTTTTTTAAAAAAAAATGGAGATATGGAGATTCTTTTTGTGATTTTAGGTTTATTTGGTACAGTTTAAGAGAAATGAGCTAAAATTAAGAAGAGAAAAATAAATTATTACTGCAAAAATGGGTAAAATTAACACAAAATTACATAAACAGGGCCTGCTCTGTACAAATAGTAGATAAACAAATTCTCAATTTTTCAATTGTTGAAGTATTATTCTGTGATTTCTTTTTGAAATGACCTTCAGAATAAAAGACTTTTTAAATTTTATGCAAAACTAGAGCACTTTATCTTAGTTAATATATGAAATTGCTTAAAAATCAGTGATTATACTCACATAAAGAACTGAAAATTTTGTAATAAAACTGTGATTGATAATTCTGGAGGTTAAAACACTTCTACTCTTATACAGACCTTACACACAAAATTTCAGCTAATTATTTTAATTACGTTTTAAGAAATCGCAGTCCCCGTTTGAACTTTTTTCTAAAAAATCACATTTCGAGTAAAACGCATTTTAAAGTTTGATATCATATATAAATTTAAGGCATCTACTTTTACTGAAACACTTGCAGTTTTTGTTCTATTAAATGGAAAATAAGAAACTTGGTATTTTTTATAAAGCGAATAATATGACCTATAAAAAAATCATAAAAAGAATTGTCAAATTTACAAAAAATTGATGTTTTTAGGGTAGTTGAATACCTTGAACTTATAAAAATTATCCAAGCTACAAATAAAAAATTATATTCTGTGCACTTGATTTTATGAAAATTCAATACAATTTCTAGGCTGCATTAAAGCTAAAAATGATAAATCATAAGACTTATTTGGGGGTAATTATTTACTAACTTGCTTCATAAAAATAAATTAATAGTAAATTTAAGTATCTTTATTGTAATAAAACAATAATTCATAATAATTAATGAAATTTAAAAAAAAGGAAAATAGTAGTACAAAATTGAATTAATAGTAATTGATGGTAATAGCAATGATATTACACAAACAATAGAAATAAAACTTCATTAGTAACTAATTGAATTTAGTGTATGTATACTTTTGACTATCAGAACACTAGAGAATTATAATATATATATATATATATATATACTATATATATAAATATATATATATATATATACTATATATATATACTATATATATATATATATATATGCATAGTCCTTGATACCTACTTAATATATTTCTTTCCATTATACAGAAAGAAAAGTGAAGCACGCATGACATAGAAAACATTCTGTAAACATGTGTAAATAATAGTTGTTAAACTAACTGGTCAAGATAATTTGTAATTAATATTTTATTTTATTCTCTGCGAATACATATAAAGAAACATCTACAATTTAGTTAATGTTCCTCTTACAACCAACGTATTATTTCACCTTGCGAGAGATTTATAAATCTAATTATCTTGCATCTTCTACGTGTGGTCACGTTAGCGTGATTGCAGTTTGTTTTTGGTTTACGATGAAAGAGCATATCGCGTGCAATCACTAATATTTAAAGGAGTTTTGTATATTCTCAGGTCTTGAATAAAAGAAACATTTCCTAGATTTGAGAAAACCAATTTCTATATGCCATTTTTGATTTAAATAATGGCTAGCGTGATTCTTTTTATGTATGATTGTGTATCGAATTTTTATTTTGATATTTTAATGCTTGCACGTAAGGCAGCATATGGCAGATAAGATAATCTCCCTATTCATGAAAAAATATAAATGCTTAAAACGCTTCACGATGCATATTTTACTCTTACACAAAGTAAAAATTTTGAAAAAAAATGGCTAATGTCTCATTGGAAGATTTTCTGTAAAAGATAAATTTATATTTATAAATGCATATATTGAACAAAAAACAAATATAATCAAAATTAATATTTTATAGTTTAATTAGGATGCAAGAGTATTAGAGTTAAATGCGGCAGTGTGAGGATATACTATGCTAAAAGCTTATGGATTTTAGACAGCTTTCAAAACGAAGAATTATCGAGCTTGGTCAGTATTTGAGATGATCTTCCGGGTGCAGTCCTCATTCAAACTCAGGATATAGTAATATGCTTCCCTATTGGTCAGACATTCAATCTTTCTCAGGCTTCTATTGGAGGAGAGAAAACTATATTAGACGTCTTTCTAACAAAACAGAATCTTGAAATCTAAATGTTTACTGATAATTTATATCAATGCAGTTATTTTAACTTTATTGCAATTTTAATAAGTATTTTTCAAATTAACGTAATTAAATCATCATCTTTTAAATCACTTATGTGTTTGTGAAACAGTGATCGTTCTCTAGCATCTCAAATACCCAGGCAATAGATAAAGGCCAGATAAGCTCAAGTGTTTCACATATACCACCAGCTGTAGTATTTAAGAAGTCTCAGGGATGTTAGCTTCGTCTCGGAGGGGAGGTGAAAATACAAGCAATTTTCAAATATATATAATTCTTTTAAATTAAAAGTAAATAATGGGACTATTTTACACAATATTTATAAAGGAATGGAGTTTCAAAAAAGTTTAAATTATAATCATAGTTTTAAAAATTATAGGCATATGAAATTAAGAAATATTTCTGTAATAAGTATTAAGTAAATTTTACATTCTGCAGACTATTTTCCAAAATAATAGCATTTGGTGTATAAAATTTTATAGAATTATAAAATTTACCATACTCTACTTAATTTTAGTACTATATATCTTTGGTATTTCAAAATATTTGAAAAATAATTTAAATTTCAAAAAATCTTTTTAAACATGCAATTTTCTTATTTTTTAAAAATATAATTTAGTATTCTACTTTTATAAAAATAGTCATAGTGTAATAAAGATACATATAACTTTATAAATCAACTTATTGCTAGTAATTAGAGCTACTATTTTAGGAAAAAATGATGCTCAACGTAAAACTTAATTAATATTTCTTTACAGAAATGTTTCCAATTTCCATACGCTTATAAGTTTTTAAATTATGATTACATTTTAAACGTTTTACATTTTTTGAAGCCTTATTCCTTTATAAAAATGCTAAAAAATTTCGAGTTATTTAATTTTAATTTCAAGGATTTACATCTGTTTGGAAATTGTTTACATTTTCAGTCCCCGAGACGAAGTTAACACTCCTGAGGCCCCTGGCATGCCACCTAAAATGACTCTATGGTACGCAATTGATACTGAGTTTTAGACATAAATAGAGCTCAAAACCATCATCAGGTTAATATGGATAGTGGAAAGAGAAATTGTTGCACGCAACCATTTCAGGTATTATTCTAATTATATGTTCATTTTAATAAATTAAAAACCCATCGTTTTCACCTATTTTCATTGTTAGTATGACGAAAAAGATTAAATACTCTCAATACATATTTATATTTCTAGAAAAATTAATACCTTAATTATTTACTTCAATTCCTCACCCTCAAAACCCTAAAATAAATTTTTTGTAAGTTTTTGTTACAAATATCTTTGAAGTAGGCTGATTAAAATATATTTTATTTGGTAAAAATTAAACAAACAAAAAAATTGGTTATTAAAAATGTCGTGAATAGACACAATTAGTAATGTAATAATGTGTAGACCCCAATGTACAGAAATTTTTAAAAAAATGTTAAAAAAATTTAAGGCTGTTAAAGAAATTAAAATAATGCTCTCGTTTAAAAACTTATGCATTTCTTACACAAAGAAACTTAAAAAAATCATATATTTTTTAGAAATTTCTGTTTTCGTATGTATACAGAAAATATAAATTTTTTTCGTAATTTTATTGACACTGCATAAGAGTTAATACAATTTTTTAATAGAAAATACTTTTTTTTGTTTTCATCTGTATTTGTGTCGTTCTAAGATAATTTATTCCAATAAAATATATACGTAAATTATTAAAAAATACTATTTCAAATTTTTTTTTTGCTATAGTATATAATTTAAAGCCCTGGTATTTGAAGAAATATGTCAAAGAATTGTTCCATTTAGTATCACAAGGTTCTGTGTAAATATAAAAATGTGTATGTAAACCAATATTTATATATAACATTCGAAGTAAAAATATTTTGGCTTGAAACATGCTTTTTTTTAAACAATCAATAAATTATCATTGTAAACTGAATTTTTCAGTTTCAAAGCGTAATATCTTTTTGGTACTAGTAACTTTTAGAACTTTCAAAATTTAAAAAGAATTTACGATGTTCCTAAAGTAGGCAAATCTCTCCATTTTCTTCTTAGGAGTTTTTAGTAAATATTTCACCTTCTTAATAAATATAAGCATAAATCTACATTTTTAGAAGAAATTTAAATATTTGGTATAGTACACTACGCTTCTTTTAGTGATTTTAACTTACATGTTAGCTTAGTATAGTAGCGATACTTATTTTAATACGGATTACAGAATGAAAATATTTAAGCATATTGTATTTTCAAAGAAATGTAATAAATACATCGAACAATCAGAATTAAATATTTTTGTTACATTTATTGTATCATCACATGCATACAAAATAGCAAATTTCGTTGAATTATAAGACTAAATATAGAGCTATGATCTGTAATTTAATATTACGTTAAAAAAACAGGCTTTCTTGTCTTATATTCCTTTTTAACTAAAAATAAAATTTGCTCTGGAGGTTTTGATCCTTCAGAAGCCGGGAGAAAAGAAGCTTAAAGTAAAGATTATGAACGGAACGGCAGAATTCTGCTCATCAATATTCTGCAGGAAATCTCCCCCTTCAAAGTAATCACTTTTACTTCACTTCATTTCTGAGATATATAAGGAAAAAGAAAACTCAAAGCCGAAGTGGCCTGTAACGAACCTATAATTCCGAGTGCGAGGCATTTCCACAACCCTTTTTTCACTTCGTCAGGAGGAAAAAAAGAACGAGTCATCTGCTTTTGTATTTGTACAGAAGGACGATAACTTATTTTTCATCCTTAGTAACTAACAAGCGTAAATCTTAAAGAACAGTCTGTAATCAGTCGGGCGTAGAAAGAAGTAAATACAGAACACATGAAGAAGACATGAGTTTTGAGAATTCTTTAACCTTTTCGAGAGTGCTCTACATTTTCTAGTTTTTGTTAGCTTAGAAAGTTTTTTTTACATCTATTCGGATAACATAGAGGAAAATTATGAAAAATTGTATTGATTTAGAATATATATCGATCAATTTTGAAATGCTCTGACAGACAGCTGATGCGTCAGTTGTCGTTTCTTCAACCGGCTTGCTGAGCCGGTTCCACCCCCTCACTCTATGACAGTAGAAGAAGCCTAAACTTATAGGCTGGATCTTAGGCGAAATATTTATGCCAGGTGGGGGAAATCGCGCACCCGATCCTAACATCAGTAGTTACGCGAGGTGACGAGACCACCCCAATTATTTTCTTTATAACTGTTTTTACTGTACAGGATAAAAATCGTAATTCCATTGAATACTTTAAGGTATCCGACTACTTTCGGAAGATTTTAAAAAAGCGCATAAATGGATAATTTTCTTGATATTTAGTGTCACTTAGATTAGAATACATGTATAAAATTGTTTTAAGGACATTATGACAAAACGAATTATTTAAATACATTTTGGCAAAAAATTAACCTAGAATAACCTTTTTTTTAAATGTTCTTCTATTGTGATAAATGCTTCTATTATAATAATATTTTGCCTGTAAATAGTTCAGACCTATTCTTGTAAACTTACCTTAAAAATCCTTGAACTTCTTTATATTGCTGATAAAGTTCCAGTTGGAGTAAATTTCTTAAAAAAAATGTTTTTGAAGAAAATTTGGCTCATAACTGTGGATCGCGAACATGTCTAATGGCAGAAAAAATTCGTCAAATGTGTCATTCTATTTTTAAAAACGTATGAATAAAAACAATTAAATAAGTGATAAATTCAACTTTCAATGTATAAATATTTAATAAATAATTCGAAATGTTACAAATTCTTAAGTAGCAGAAAGCCAGGTGCCTTAAGTTTTGTATGCAAATCAAATGTGGTAAGAAGAATTTTTCAAAAATATTTGAATCATTATGGGGAGCTATATTTTTTATGGTAATTTTAAATTGTGGTGAAAATTAGAGGAATCTTAATACCTTGAAAACAAATGGACTAAATTTATGACAATCACGTGATAAAGGGAAACACATGTTCTCAATTGCATTCAAAACAAACATCAAACTAATTGTATTTGTTATTCTATTTGTAAAATTTAGATAAAATTTCAAGATTCAGAATTTAGTAAGATATCCAAGTATTATAAAAAAAAATACATCGAAAGGTTTTAAAATTTAAAAAAAACAATAACTATACGTGTCTTCTCAAATCAAGTATATTTTGTTTATTTATAATTGTTGACAAATATGAACTTTTTAAAAGAAAGTTTCTTTGAAAAGAAAAGGTTGGCAACAACGAAAAACATTGAACCGATTGGCTAGAAATGCATGATTGCATCGACGGCATGATTACATCGACGGCATTTATGCTAATTTTAAGTCCATCGAACAGTACAAATACAAGACCACATTGAGTAGCGATATTGAGATAACAATTGATTCCAGCATAGCAAGAGAGACATTGTCTAGAAACCACAGTATTTTAAAAGGACGGAGTACCGCCTCACATCACTACACCTGTTGAATAATTACTACATTTCTGGTGCGGAAAGCAGAGGTTTCGAAAGCTCCTGGCCCTCACGTTCACCTGACCTTAATCCTTACTTTTTCTATCTGTGAGGACATCTGAAAGATATGGTTTATAGGTAACATCATGCTTCTGTTACTGAATTGAAATATTGTATTACGAGGCCCGCAAGGTGTATTACAACAGAGATTTTAAATGCAACGATGAACCATGCTATTTTACGTTTTCAGCATGTGGTAGCATTTGGTGGATCGCATATTGAGCACATCATATGATAATTTCATTGAATAAATAATGGTTTTATTGTTTTCCAAAGCGTCTTTATGGATTGTTTAATTCGTGATCCTAATTTACGTTAATTTTTGATTACATGGTACTGTGAAAATTTATTTACTGAAGCGAATTGTATGGAATTTTGATAAACTGTAAGTAAATTTGTATATTGTTTATATGCCTCTTAGTATGTCATTATGCTATGTATATCATTTTTAGAAGTTGTATATGCCACCAGTGAGCGTTGACATAAGGTACAGCGCTATTTATCCGGTGAAAATGGCGATTTTCTTTTTTTTTTACATATTTAATTTGCAAATGCTCTGAAACTTGTAGATAACAAATTTCACTGGAAAACCCTCAGTGGTTTTCTCTCAAACACCCCTTGAACATTTGCAGTTTAATTATGGCCCCCTACCTGTACTTTAAAAACTATATAAAACAAATTTTAAATGATATAAATACTATAAATTTTTTAAAAAAGTAATTATTCACACTTTTTTGCAAATTAATATCTGTTTTTTTTAATATTAGGTATTAAAAAAATCTGTTTGGAAAAAGAACATTATCAAGGAATACATTGCATTTTCAACTTTAAAAAAATAATTTTCAATTAAAGTTAAAGAATTTTAAGGATTTTTTTCTAATTTGAAACTACAAGTAGTTTTAAGCCTACAATATTTTATAACCAATAATTTTAAGCATACATTACCGCACGCGTCCATTAATTTAATAAATAAAATCTGTAACGGTTTTTTTTTGAGAAAAATGTATTTTAATTCTATCACTTTAGGCGAATTACGCAGCTGGTAAAACCAGTTCAAAGTTGTGTTAAAGGAGAGAATAATTGGAAATGTCGCGGAATGTTTTAAAACAGGGAGAAAAAAAATGGAATCACAAAAGAAAAATTTCGTTAATATATAAAATGCACTTCGCTATTTATAGGTTATTTTACAAAGAAATCTATACAATATATGTTCTTGGTTCAAGAATAAAGTTCGCAAAATATAGAGGTTCGTTACATGAAGGTTCGACTGTATTCTCTAACACTTCAATTGTTTGAAGTTATAACAATATTAAACGTCTCACTACCATCGAATAATATTGTTTTGATCATGCAACAACTTGTCAAGAAAGTTCTTTAACTAATATGCAATGTATAAGTAAATATGACATCTTTTTATTTATGACACAGTAGTTTTGAGAACTGGAAAATAATACAAATGGTTTGGCTTAGGTAATTATTTTCATAATTAAGAAAATTCAGATTCTGATCTAAATGGGAATATATTTATATATTCCATTGTTAATAATTTTGAAACCCTTTTGTTCTAGGTCCTAAGCAATCTGGCGTGATTACATGAGGAAGATGAAGACGAATCATATTCCGTGCAATGAGAATAAAACATTCGTTGCGTAGAAGATTTTCAGTTATATTTGACTGATTACATAGCATGTGCTCTGTACCTCGATGTAGTCGGAAATGTGTATAGTTTCTTAAGTACTATTTCGCGTGGAATATTCAGATTAAATTCATATGTAAACCCTCTAACCTTAGAGCGTAACATTATGGACTACAAATTTTACTGCCTAAATTTACTTTCATACATTTTTAAATAAATGTCTTAGGGAATATTTGTAACAATATACACTGGCCTCAAAAGTTAAGGTACAACCGGGTTTTCGTGTCTAATTTGCAAATGAATGAATGTAGAAACAAAAAAATTTGGAGGATATGTGCATTAAATAGTTTTTTTATTGAATGCGTCATAGAAATTTGTATAAGTGTATTGCAAAAACGATTTATAACAAAAAAGCAATCTGTGCGGAAAAGTCCATTCTTGAGAAAACAGCACATCACAGTGTTATGTGGTAAAATGGCATAAAAACAATACAAAAATGGGTTCTAATAAGGAATGTGTCCACCCCTAACTTGAATGCATTGGCGGCATCGATTTCCCATGCTGTTTAAGTTGTCGGACACCGGAATAGGAAGCGAAGACCAGACACAGAGTAAGCCTTGTTTCAGCTCATGTAACGACCTTGGAGGAGGATTTAAAGCAGCAACCTCTCTGCCAAGATAGTCCCAAAGATGTTCTATCGGATTCAGGTCTGGAGATCGAGCTGGCCATTCCATTCGTTCCAAACCGTGATCCTCCAGATACTCCTCAACAATCCGAGCTCGGTGAGGTCATGCATTATCATCCATCAGAATGAATTCGTTACCAATAGCAGCAGCATATGGGCGGACATATGGATCAAGGGTCTCATCCCGATATCTAAGACCAGTTACGGTTCCTCCATGGAACACATGCAGGTCAGTGTGGCCACCGAGCGAGATCCCTGCCCAAACCAGGATTCCACCACCTCTATAACTGTGTCTTTCAACAGTGTTGGATTGATGGTATCTAGTGCGTTGTTCCCTCCAGATCAGTAGACGCCCTGAATCACTCTCCATTGTAAATCTGACTCGTCTGTGAACAGCACAGAAGCCCATTGTTGCTGCGTCCAAGAAACATGTTCTCTTGCCCAGCATAAGCGGTTCCTTCGCTGTCGTCCGTTGAGGGGAACGCACACAACTGGTCTTCTTGCATACAGACCTGCATTGTGAAGACGATTTCGCACCGTAGTAGCGGAGATTCTTCTTCCTGATGCTTGAAAGTGGTCTGCAACGAGCTGCGGCACAGTAGTGGTTCTTCTCCTTCGTGCCGAAAGAGCTAGAAAACGGTCTTCTGCAGGTGTTGTAGCTCGTGGTCGGCCTAGAACAGGTCTTCTGGACACAGAATCTTCGGATTGGTATTGATCCCAAAGTCGCTGAACAACACTACGAGACACATTGAGACGTCTAGCAGCATCAGCCTGTGACAATCCCATTTCCATTCATCCAACTGCCCGCCACCTTAACGAATTGGGTAAACGACGTCTCTGAGACATTTTCTAAACTCTATTGACTATTGTCACCGAAACTGCCAACAACTGTTGAAAATCAACACAACTTACACACAAAAGTACGAAAGCTTGATATTTGCATATTTTTCTCTCACTCATAAATATACGTTCTTTTCTATAAAATAAAAAGTTGTAGCAATCGTTTTTGCATTAATGTTTTTAAAGTTCGTTATTATCATTCATGTAAACTATGCATTTTATTGTTACTGCCATTTTTTTTATGGTGAGCTTCGAAAAACATGTTGTACCTTAACTTTTTTGAGGCCAGTGTATAACTAAATCTTGAAAGGAAAAAATGGCTGGATTTAAATGTATACCTTAAACATATGTAGATGAGTTACATTAATTTAACATTGGATGAATTACATGAGATAGGATTCAAAGGTTCTCAGACTGAACCTATAACGTGGAAAATTTTTGCAGTAGAGTGAATACATTAACATTTCTTTGTTATTGCCTTCTTCCCCTTTTCTAAAAAAAGTTTGTTCCAAATCACGTGGTTGGAGGCTCACCACGGCGTCGTATTTTGTAGGCAAATGCATTTAACCGTCTGTGATTGAAAGAAATTGCGTTTGTTGAGCAGATAATGAATATTAAATTTTGTGTTTGCTTAGGAAAAAAGTTGTAAGAAGACTTACGAAAGTGTGAGACATGTGCAAGGCTGTGCTGAATTACCACGAACGCATGCCTTTGAGTAGCAACGATGTTTCAGAGTAGGCAGAGAAAGTGCCGAAGACGACAAAGACTCTGAACGTCCGCAGTCTTCACGCCCCGCTGAAACCATCTTAAAGGTTTCTGTGGCGTTGCGTAAGATCAGACTTCAAACAACAGTAGATATCTTCGGCAACATGTCAATGGACACTGACTAAGGATCTTAACATGCATAGGGTGGGCCAACATATTGTTCCCCGTATGTTAAACGAAGACCAATGCAGATGAAGTTAAAAATGCAACGCTGGCTGAATTGAAGAACTACTAAAAATGGATTACAGAAAGGTTTCGATGACTTTTATTAACTATGGTAAAAGTCTGTTGTTACACAAGGGTCTTATCTCGAAGGAGGATATGTTTGAGCAGTTTAATTGGTAATATTTTTTTAAGTTATAAGACTCTGTCCGTAAACTTTTTAATCCAACTACGTACATGAAACTTTAATTTATTATGAAATTATCAAAATAATATTTAGATCTGTAAAATGTTTTCGAACTAATGCATATGTGATGAGTGGAAAATAATCTCTCCTCCCTTAAAATTTATAACTTAGATATCTTTTTTTGACACTAATTGCATAGCATTTTTTTAAAATTCCTAATTACATTGAAGAATTAGATCACTACTCCATACTAATTAATTATTCTAGTTTACCTTGTGTAATTTGAGAATGTAAACAATATCTGACTACAAGTAAAAATATTTTCCAATTTTGATTTTTAGTAAAATGGAGGAGTTATATAACTAATCGCTTAATAATTAAAGTTAAACATGCTAAATTATTCCTTACTAAGAGCTTTTTGAACAATATGAGGTCACAAAAATTTCAAAAAAGGAGAAAAGGCGATACTTTTATGTGATATATATTTCATTGTTATGATCTCGTGTATACACATGTTTACGATAAGAAAAAATATAGTAGTGTAAGCGTGCCATATATAAAAATGAATCGTTGGACAATAAACGTGATATCAGATAAATTTAGAATCCTCCCTCTGACAGAGAGTGTAAAATTGCACAACATATATACTTTAATAAGCACAAAAGAAAAATATTTTCTATCTTAAACGTTTCAGTGTTCAAAACTTATGATACGAATCACATTCTTCAAGCTGTAATTTTTTCCGAATAGAAAATATCCTTTTGAAGGAGTTCTCATCCAAAAATTTCTCCAAATCCAAAATGTGTTATGTAGGTTTTGCAAGTCTTTTCTGACGATTTCTGCAGTATATATATTGGCCACGATTGCCTAGTTGTTATGGTCATGAACTCGTGGAATGCGGGTTATAAGTTCGAGCCTTACTACCATTGAAGACCTCTAAGTAGAGGTCCAAGTAGAGGAGCTGATGCCCGTTACCTATCAGAACCCAAAGTCTTCCCGTTGACGTAGTGTTGTAGTTTGGAGAATAGGGTGTCAACTAAGGTATCGTCCTTGTCATCCGAATCAGGTACACAATTAGACGGTATGTCACTGGTAGACGTCATATTACTTTACAGTGCAAATTTGCTAATATGTGAAACCTTCCTACAGAAAAACTAAGCAAAGATGTTATTGTTCATAAAAGAAGATGGGCTTTTTGACAACTCTCTTTCGCAACCTACATAAAAAAGCCCATTTCTATAGATATCTATAAATTGACTTATCAAAGACAAACAGTAAATTACAGCCATCCGACTAATGAACCTTCGTATTGAAGTGATTTTCCTTAAATTGTTGAAAAACAATAGTTTTCACTATACTTCTTCCAGATGAAATTTCTTACAAATTATCTGATATTTAATTTGTAATCATTATTGAATCTAATATTATCTTAAATTTAGTGTGTTCAAATTGGTGTCATAAGAGTCTATTTTTTATATGCATTATTTTCTAGTCACTCATCTTAAGGTATCCGACTACATTCGGAACCGTGATTTTGCAAAAGCGTATAAATGGATAATATTTATGATATTTAGTGTCACTTAGATTAGCAAATGTAAATAAAATTGTTTTAATAATAGTATTACTTTAAAAAAATTATTTAAGTACATTATTTTGACAATAAATTAACTTAGAATAATCTTTTTTCCAAATGTTCTCCTTTTGTGAAAAATGCTCTATTAGAATAATATTTCACCTGTATATAGCTCAGACCTCTCTACAGAGGCCCAACTAGAATTTGTGAAATATATAACTTAAAAGTGGGTTTATTCATATTTTACGACAACAGAAGGAAGCAATTTTAAGAAAAAAACGCGAATAATTATTTCTCATGGTGGTAACTCTGAAAATAATGTGAATTTTTCAAGAACTCTAGTTGAGCCTCTGTAAAGAGATCTGATCTATATACAGGCAAAATATTATTATAATAGAACTTTTTTTCACAAAAGGAGAACCTTTGGAAAAAGATTATTCTAAGTGATTTTTTTGCCACAATATTATATTTAAATACACTTTTTTATCAAAATGTCCTGAAAACAATTTTATGCATGTATTCTAATCTGAGTGACACTAAATATCATGAAAATTATCCATTTATGCGTTTTTTTTTTAAATTACGGTTCCGAATGTAGTAGGATACCTTAAAAG
The DNA here is from genome assembly GCA_019973935.1 of Trichonephila clavipes. Taxonomy (NCBI): domain Eukaryota; kingdom Metazoa; phylum Arthropoda; class Arachnida; order Araneae; family Nephilidae; genus Trichonephila; species Trichonephila clavipes. Next base: position 627,141 of record BMAU01019565.1, read on the forward strand.
TGGTCTGATCTAGTTGTCTCAAATACTTTGCACGGAATTTTTATAATTAAATACATTAAAAAATGATGAAAACACAAGATAAACTTTAGCTGTTATCTACTAATATGTCTCTGTAATAAAGTCTAATTTTTAGTCAAAATTAAGGATCATGGTATTTCAAAGGTTTTCAATCGAGAATTGCTTATCAAACAGTTCGAATCTAATTCTTTAAGTTTACATTCTTCAAACTTTCTAAAGGCTCTACTAAAAATATTCCAAGAGCTTATTAAAATTGCAATCAATATATTTTTTGAAAAAACCGTTATTGACCAAATTTTTAATTTAAAAATTTTTGTTATTTGGTTTTCTTTACTGCTTAAATCATTCAAAAGTACTCTTTTTCTCCTTAGACTGTGTTTAATCACTCAGTTGGAAGTAGTTATTGAAATAAATTTAAAATATATTTTTAACTTTATTTATTATTCTGTAATATATTTATTTATTTATCCTTTCAAATATCCTGAAAGCTAAATAATTTGTATTTGTTTGGTATTTTCAAATCATTTTAATATATATATATATATATATATAATGTTGGAAACTTATATAATTATCAGTATAAAAGTGAAGACAATTTTTCGTGAAAACCATAAAACCTATATTCTTATGAAAAAAATTAAACGTCCCCTGTATTAAAAATGGACATAATCTACTTTAATATAAAACGAAATGTTTTAAATGGGAAAAATAGTCTTAAAAAACAATCTAATGGTGTTAAAATGTCAGTATTTTTCGCTGTCTATATTTGATTTGGCTGCTTTCAAAAATGTATATTCTAGTTTATGCTCACAGATTTCTCATAACAAGAATGTGAATTTTTTTAAATTTAGAAACTAGGCTCTTCGCATTTTTTAAAAAAAATGGGATGATATTTATTTCTTTAAGCCGTTCATTTGCGGTCACTAAAATCTTTTTTCACATAGAAGTTATAATCATAAGATGATATAAAAAGATGATTGTAGCTAAATTTCCAAAGAAACATTTGTATGAAAATTTCTTAAGCCTTATACTGCTGTTTGAATATTATGCAGTTTGTTCCCCAGTGCCAACCATTTTTTTACATAGGTTCGCGTTTGTAGAAAATTTGAGATAAGACAAAAGGGGAAAAGGGGACACAGATAAACACATTTTTCTCGGATATAAGTAAATTATTTGCACACACATTTTTATTTTGTTGTATTCCAAATCAGCCGGACTAGTTTTAAACACAGAAGCGCAATGCAACTTTGAAAGGCCGGATATATCCGCCAGTAGCATTTAAAGGATTAATACATTGAAATAATTTTGTGACCCACACTTTAAAACAATGCAAAGAAAATAAGATTATTTCAAACACATAAACTCTATATAGATTGTGTACAACCTTTATTTCAAATATAAATGGTATTGAATTCTCAATTTACCAAAGTTATGGTAAAGAAGGAATGAGAAAATTAGGACAGTTACTTAGGATATATTTTAATAAACATTATGAAGGCTTTAGAGGGCTAAATTTCTGACTGTCACATGAGAAATGTGATCTCAGGGTTCTCCATTGAATTCCAAACTGATATTAAATTTGTGTTTGCTGTTAAATAAATATACGGTATCGGATTTGATAATTTGGTAACGCAGTTCATGTATTAAGATTCTTCAAAAACCCTTTTTCAAAATTAAACAAACATATTGTCCTTTTATGTGCGCCTTTTTAAATTAAGTACAGTTTGCTTAATTATCTGAGTTATTTTTGTTGAAAATAATGTTCATTTTTTTTAAAAAAAGAATGTTTCTGTAAAAAGCAAAAATTAGCATCATCGAAGAGAGTTAACTGATTGACTTGAATCACGTGATTACAGTTACTATGTGACTAAGAGGTTACATGAATTCAGTTGCATGAGTTTCAGTTTAGTCCGTGATGAATAGTTTCACCATCATGGATACTAAGCCACATAAATTGTTTGAAAGATAAAGATAATACGGGTGTTGTATATATTATTTTCATTCCTCGTGATTTACTGAGGCAATATTCTTTGTATAATGGCTTCAGAAGAAAACAAAACATTTATCAATCACCCCTCACAAAGAGAGAAATAGAAGATAAGTGATTGTTCACAACTTTACGAACTTGATGACAAATTAGAATATTGAGAAACTTGCTTAGAAATCCTATTAAGAAAAAAAACATAAGCTCGTACTTGAATTTAGCGCCTTTCTGTTACGCATTGTATATTAACCGTTCAAGTAACTTATCTAAAAATATATGTCCCCAGGTGAAATATATTTGCCATCAAAAATAAATTACATATCATTTTTTACTGTTGAAAAGAGTTGCTGCATCTTAAACACTATAATTAACAATATCCACTATAGCAATTACATCTGCAAATTTATTTTCGTTTGCTCAATGTATCCCAGAAAACAATACACATGGACATGTTTGAAACCAAGTGAAAATTGTACAGCAACCAGAAAATGAACCTTATTTTAAAAATGGACATCTTTAATATGTATTAATAAACTTATACTGACTTATACTGCAGTTTCAAATGAGAAGGCCTTAATAATATAGTAACTAGAAAATACTTTCCAATTTCGACATATTGCCGTCAAACACTAAATTAATTCCCTCGGGGGAACCTGTAACCCCTAGAGGGCGCGTCCCCAGGTGTCGGATACTGGAACGCCTCCATTGATTTCCAATGGGTGGTAGAAGGGAAATAAAATACCTTCCGTGGACCAACAGGTAGAAGTCCAACCTCCTGGAGGCTATGGCACCTTTTTTTTCATGAATAGTTCTTGGAAAACTGAATTTTCTTCGAAAGCTATGCGGAACTTCTTGGGGCTCAAGACCTCAAACCCTAAAAAGCACTTTCTGCACTGTTATCAGACCGGTTTTAGAATATGCGACCCCAATTTGGACTCCGGCCTCTATTTCTGTTAAGCGGAAACTTGATTCTGTACAACACAGAGCTGCCAAAATTATTATTGGAGCAGTGTCATCAACCAATAATGAAAAGGCCGAACAAGAATGCGGCCTGCCTCCGCTAGAAAGCAGGCGCAAACTTTTCACTATCAAGTTCACTAATAAACTACGCACATATGGTTTGGACCATATCTCTAGAAGAGTTTTTGATAAATGGAAGCATTCTACAAGGCTCAAAAGATCTTCGACTCTCCAACTTGATAGTGAAATCAGAAAAGAACTCAATTTGGATCATTCCTCCTTGGAGTTCCTTCAGGAGCCCCTCCCTTCCAAAAAAAAAACCCACCAAAGAATACCTGTTTCGAATTGGAATTGTTGCAGCCATGTTCCAAAAAAGAAGACCCTGTAACTCTCAGACAAAAAGGACTGGAAACGATAGCAATACTCTCTCAAGATAACTTTGCAATCGCCTACACCGATGGTTCCTCAGACAGATCCCTCAGCAATGGAGATGCCGGAATCATCTTACTCCTCCCAGATGGTAATAACTACAAACACAAAATTAACACTGGCATAATCGCCTCAAACTTCACAAGTGAACTCGTGGCAATTAGAGAGGCCCTTATATTATATCAACAAAACCCACATGTTATTGATTCTACAGAAGGATTAGTAATCTTTTCAGATACTAAATCAGCTATAGAAGCCATAAGAAACGGAGAGACTAACATCTCCTGTGATATTATTACCCTTCTAGAACAGCTGCACAACAAAAGAAAATCCTGTATCCTGCAATGGATACCCGCACATGTCAACATTGAGGGTAATGAAGGTGCAGATAGCCTCGCCAAAGAAGCTAGAGACATCGAACATAAGTGCACCACCATCACACTTGATGATGCTAACGCAGTAGCCAAACATAGAATTATGAATCACACTTTTAAAAAACCCCTAGCTACGGAATTTGACTGTCCCCGAATTATAACATCCACAATTGCCAGATTGAGAACTGAACACCTTAAGGGCATGAAGATTCACCCAGACAAGACACGATCATATGTTCAATGCAAACACTGCCCAGATCTTCAACTGACGCCCAATCACATCTTGGAATGCCCAACCGTCGCAACAAAGTTACTAAAAATGGGAATGGTCCCTCTGAGGGACTCTTTGCGGGAGCTCCTGTACAGCCCTGATGCTCCCAGAATAGCAGAGACAGTGATCAAGACTTTCGACGGAATTTAGTGATATCTACTGCATTTATACATGGACACGAGAACAACAACAACAACAACTAAATTAATTCTTTTTTTTCAAGAAATAAAATATGACAGAAAGATTTAAAGTTCCACTTTGAAACAATAATGGAATTTTTTGACATTACTTTTTTCATAGGCTTATTTAAAAGAAAATAAGATAAGAAGAAATTAATTTTTGACCATCAAATCTGCGAAAACGATATCTATATAGTTTTAAAATTGTGTTTTGAACCACCAGGTTCATTTGGAATTTTACTAGTGTAATACATTACATAATATTACAAGCCCAAAACATATATGTTATTTCTAGATAATGCAGAAATAAATTCCAGAATTAGTGTTTCTTATGTTTAGAATTATGTACTCCGTGTAAAAACTTTATTTCAATTCTGACAAAAATTTATAATTTGCTTCAAATTTTATTTTTTCTGCATTTCTTTCTCTCTTTCTTTTTGCTCTAATACATCCATTTTTGTTTTATGTCATGCTAATTCGATCGCTTTTTAAAGAAAAAATGTAATATTTCTATGTTTTTACACATACTAGCTCTCACAATAAATGTTTTGAGTTATTGATCTCATTTATATAAAATATAGGTTTAAATATAGAATTTCGGTAAAATAAATTGAAACATACATGCACCAAAATTTAAAATTTAAGTACCAGAAGTAGCGTTCTATTGATTTTGAATAATCATCACTTTATCAGACAAAAACACACGAGTGGAGAGAAATCTATTTTACTTCAATTGTATCCAAACTTAATCCTTTTATGCTTTCTGCACAAAACCGATAAAGATAAAGTAAATTACATAGCTTTTATCAGTCCATTCCTTTCTCAAGTGTTAAGATAGTTTTCCGTTTCTTGAACACTGTCTCAAGGATAATAAGTGTTGATTTTCATTATCTGGATCCACAATTCCCTCACAAGAACAAAAAAATTCAGTTAAATAGTCTAGTAGAGTCTGGAATTGAATGCAACGGTTTTCATTAAGGTAATACTATTCATGTATTTAAAGAGGTTTAAATTCTCGCAGATAATTATTCAGAAGACAACTCTGATTTCAAATATTTTATAAAGTACTATAGCTCTTTAGAAATTCGATGATATCCGTAAGATAAAAGGTAAGATGTAGTTGTTTCTTATCGTATTATTTAAACTTAAGTAAATAACAGAATTAATTATTTTCATCTCATTCTCATATAAAAGAAAACCGAATTAAAAGTGTTTGGGGATAAGCTATCACAAGAATTTTCTTTAATATTTTTTAATTAGTTAAACTTATTTTGAAATTAATTCAACAAAGAAGCAAAATGTTCTACTAAAGACCAGTAAATTATTTTGAAGAAATATTTATGTATAACTACCTATGTTATTGAAAAAACCTACAATTTATAGCTATTTTTAAACCCTTTCCCTCAAAAAGAAAAAACAGAAAATTTAAAAATTATAAAGTTGTCAAGAAAAAATAGAATCTTAGTAATTTAGATTGTATTTAGTGTTATTAAGCATTTATGGTGCATAGGCAGAAGTTTAAATAGGATTAAATTGCAAGTTATTGCAAGTTATATTTGATTCTCGAATTTTTACATTAAAATTTTTATTTCATTAAATTTCTTAGTAAATTATGTATTTTTAAACTTTTACACATAACTTACAAAGTTGATGACTAATAAAAGAAATATCTTAAGACTTTTACTTTTATCTAAAAATAAAGTTAGGTTACCTACAAAAAATATTAAAAACAATAATACAGAGTGTCCTAAATTATAAGCAGAACCCTCTGCTGGAACATTTACTAGGCGAATCATTGAAAAATTCCGAACACTTACTTTTTCTAAATTTGAAGATTTAGTATCCGAAATAATTTAAGAAATTTTTTATAGTGCTTATTAGAGAGAGAAAGTTTCCATAGAAAAATAAATTTAGAACTTCATGAACACATATTATAATAATAGCTAAGGTCTTAGTTCCTACGGAAGCAGAACATAAAGTAATCTGTTGAAACCAAATTAATATTTACTGCAGATAACTTTGAGACAAATCACATGTAAAGAGGACCTAAGGTCTTGCCTTTACTTGAGAGGATTATGAAGTTTCCAAGTATTAAAAATGCTTGCTTCCAAAACAGACAACTTGAGAAATCGCATTATCTTTAATTATCCCTGCTGCAATTAAATATTTTAATATATAAATATTTATCAACACAATTATTTATTTTTAAATACCTTCACAATAAGATTTTAAGCTGGAAGATAAGGGGAATTTTAGTAAACAATCAAAGCAATAGAAGAAACAAATTCAGTAAAAAAGTCAATGGACGTAATCGACTCTGAAAGTGTGAAGCAATCCGCAAGAAATCCATACATAGTAGTGGTGCTCTTGTACAATATCATGGGATTTAGGGACATATCGTAATCGACCATGAAATTAGCTGCACAGAAAAATTCAAGAATTGAACGATTAGTCTTGAACATAGACTCATCAAAAGTATAATTGCAACACCAAAAAATTATTCACGTAGCATTATGCAAATTTCAGAAGCGATAGTGCTGCGCTGGATTTGCAAATAGTAAAACTTGCACGTGCTAATATTCGACCTATAAAGGTCAGCATTCTCATAAATAGCATCTGAGTCTTTCGTAGCTTTTGCGACTTTCGAAGAAATATAGAAAAGACTCTGAGACGTCGGCGAGTTCAATATTATTAATTATCAACCGGGGAACACGTGACCGTATTATTGAGCTCCAATAACTTGGAGGGTTGCTGCACACTACAGCAAATCGTTTTGGACACAATGTGAGTACCTTCCAACGTTATGTCTCACGATTTATTCAGGAAGGTCTACTAGCACGCCAAAGAGGAATTGACGCGCAAAGGTGCACGTGAGAGAGTACAGACAGACATATTCACCTGTTGCCTATTGAAGACTCTTTTTCGACAGCATGTTCGAAGCCTGTTGCTTCCTTGAGCATGTTGATCTGAGCCCACCCAAACCATAAACAACAGATTGCATGAAATACGGTTACGTGCACTGGTACCAGAAACAGGAGTACCATTAAGCGCGCAACAGTGGGCAAGATGCCCGGAGTGTTTACGTCATAGTCAATGTCATTGTATGTGGAGTATTGTTCACGAATGAATCTCGTTTCTGTCAATGGAGGAATGATAGGTGTCGAAGGGTATACCAGCGACCCGGAAAATGGGAAACATTGTTTGGGGTGACATAACGTTTGAACACAGGACGTCTGTGATACACATTGATGGTCGCTTTGCAGTGGATGCTACGTCATACAAGTTGTAGAGCCCGTTGTTCTGCCTTTGTTGCAAGGTGCGCCCAACACCGTTTTCCAGCAAGATAATACCAAGCTGCATGATGCACGGTGGACTTTTAGCAGTTGGATATAAAACTTATCCCAGCCTGAAAACTTCCCATCTCTGAATCCCATCGAATACCTTTAGGGTCTCATTGGACATGACATGAACCAAGAACCACTAGCGTAAACCATGTAGTGCAAACCATGGATTATCTGTGAACAACAGTGGATGTGGATTGACAACGTTTACATCAGTTAATCATCAATGGGATAATTAACAGAATGCCTCGCCGGATCGAAGCCTGTCTATAAAGCCTGAGGTGGCCCCATCAGCACATTAGGTACTGAATAAATTGCATTATAATGATTTTTTTTAAATTCTTTGCTACCCACTATTACTCCTAAAATTTGCATGACGCCACGCTCATTATTTCTTCGTTTTGCAATTACAATTTTGAGGAGTGGATAAAATAAGTTAGCACTAGTTTCGCTTACAAACTGATTACATTTCATGCTGAAATAAAAACTTATTTGTTTAAAAAAAAGTTACTTTTCTTTTCTTCACTGTATGAATAATTCTGAATTGTACTGATGTCATAATGACGTGCAAACTACGTAAGTATGTTAAATATAGCAACAGTACTTTATTTTATGTACATAAGGTGTGCCACAAAAAGACGTGACTGTGTGTGTAGCTTGAATATATAGTGGAGTTGACAACAACTGCTTTGTTTACGTCCTCCAACGCACCCCTCTATCCATATAGCCAGCTTCGCATTAACCAATCAAGCCAGTTGGGAGTACCGAGTCAGTGAATGAACACATGCAACTTATAAAACTTAAGAAATCAGCAACAAAATACTTTAAACATTAACGTAGGCTTATTGAGATGAAATTTTGTTTCGTGCACATGTGTCTAAATGACATAAGCCGTTTTCAGGAGGAAATGGCAGTGTGGAGAATGATAAACCTGCTGGGCACCCAAGATTAGCGATTACAGAACAAAACACTGCCAAAATTCGTAATATCAGTGGGTTCCCACTTACATCAGTAGTCAGAGTATTAATCAACACTACTACATTGAAGTACTAAATGGACTTCATGAAAAAAAAGTAGAAAAAAAACCAGAATTGTGGAGTGATGGATGGCTTTTGCGCCAAGATAGTGCGCCTCATCCCATGGCCCTAACTGTCAAGTAGTTTCTGATCAGCAAAATAATCTTATTCACCTGATTTGGCCCCATGCGGCTTTTTACTGTCATGCATTTAAATCTTCCTTAAAGGGAACCCTTTTTACCATAATTGGAGATGTTGAAGCAAAAACGGAGAATCTCCTGAAGGGCCTTCCGAAACCCTCGTTCCAGAACTGTGACCAGCAATGGCAGCACCGAATGCAGAAGTGTGTGATTGCTGAAGGAAACTGCTTTGAATGCGATAATGTCACACACACAGATAACTAATTCTATAAGTACAATAATTTATTTGCCCAGTCTCGTTTTTTTGTGTGTGTTTCCCCTCGCATAATAATGAAACAGTGAATTTACTGTACAATATTTCTTCTTAAATATGTTCCACTCTCATAAAAATTCCATAGGACCATCAAACAGTAATGAGGGTCAGCCAGATATATCCCACTCAATCTCTTAATAATTGTAAACATTTAAATGAACACAGCATCAGAACCAATACATTATGACACTTGATTGTTTTTAAATATAAATTAAAATTGCTACATTTATATATTTACAGAAAGATACAATATATTTAGGCTTTTTATACTACAATTTGAAAATAAATTAGGATCAATAATTTTGTTTTATCGAAGTAAATTAGATAATAATTTCATTAATTCAATGTGCTCTGCTCTATCTACCTTGAATATCACTTATGTTTCAAAAATTATTACGTATTTCCTATTTTATTTAGAAACATATATCTATTTTTTTACTAACTTTATGGATTATCTTATATTTACACTTGCAGCAATGAAATATATTTAGATCTTTTTACACAAAGCATTTTCATCAGACCAATGATGACGTAAATATTTTTTCTAAGTGTATGGACTTAGAGAGAGATAAAAAAATATAAATATATATATTCTTTAACAAGGCATTTTTTCAATTATTAAGGCATTCGTATTTCCTTCTTCTGTCGCAACCAATATTTTTTTTAAATTTTTGACATATGTATAATACCCTTCTACTTACCTAAACATTTAATTAATAGAGACAAATAAAAAAAACTATTTTTTCCATAAATTATTTGTAGATAGAAAGTGCTGCAGTAATGTTCATTACTCTTGAAAAAAATTGAGAGTTATTATTTTCATGTCATTGTTTTAGTGTCACGTTAAAATAAATATGAGAGAGAGAAAATGTTATTTTTCTAAAAATAATCACATCTGAGTACATCATTGTACTTGCTTTTTTTTTTATCTCCCTTAGGAAATCTAAGAGAAGAAAAGCAATGTATATTCTAAAAAATAAATAAAGATTTATTCTTGTTAAATGAATAATAAATACACCACTACGGTGCAAAAAATACAAGACTAAATAGAAATATCATTTGCAACTTCAAGAGAATAATTAAAATAAAAATAAACTTAAGAGTTTTGTTGGAAATTTATTTGAGATTTTACTATGAATTACATTACAATTATTTTAAAACCAAGTAAAGTAAAAAATAGTGCATAATTTTTAACATTCGAGCTAAAATTTTTATGATGCAAAGGTTGTTATCGATCGTAAACCGTGAGTATAAAACTTATATATATATATATATAAAGGAGTAAAGCGACTCACTCACTGACTAATCACCATATCTCCGGAACTATTAAGCCTACAGACTTAAATTTGCTAGGTAGGTTCCCTTCATGGAGTATACGTCAGCTAAAAACGGATTTTGCAAAATTCGAACCCCAAGGGGCGTTATAGATAATTATTTCCTTTACTAAACTATTAGATGTACAGTCATGAAACTTGGTACACAGATTTTTCTTTCATAAAGTAGAGATTCCCTACATAATGATTTTTACAAAAATCGACCTCCAAGTGGTATTCAGGGTACTTAAGGGACGTTATACATAATTATTTACATTTTTAATATAATAGACGTACAGTCTTGAAATTTGGTAAGCGGATTCCTTTCATAGAGTACAAATCCCCTACAGAATGGGTTTTGTGAAAATCGACTCCCAAGTGGCGTTGTAGAGAATTAAGTGGCATTATAGGCAATTAACTCCTTTTTTAAACTATTAGACGTAAAATCTTAAAATTTAATAAGCTGATTTCATTCATTAAGTAGAGATCCGCTATAAGATGGGTTTTGTGAAAATCGTTTCTTAAGTGGCATTGCTGTCGCTTAAGGGACGTTATAGATAATTATTTCCATTTTTAAACTAATAGACGTACAGTCTTCAAATTTGATAAGAGGATTCCTTTCATAGAGTACAGATCCCCTACAGAATGGGTTTGGTGAAAATCGACCCCAAGTGGCGTTGTGGAGAATTAAGGGGCGTTATATATAGGCAATTAACTCCTTTTTTAAAACTATTAGATGCATAATCTTGAAATTTAGTAAGCAGATTCCATTCACTGAGTAGTGATCTGTCATAAGATGGGTTTTGTGAAAATCGTTTCCTAAGTGGCGTTGCGGGGGCTTAAGAGGCGTTATAGAGAATTATTTCCATTTTTAAACTAAAAGACGTACGGTCTTAAAATTTGATAAGCGAATTCCTTTCATGGTGTAGAGATCCGCTACAAAATAGTTTTGGGGAAAATTTATCCCCAAGGGTCATTGAGGGGGATTAAAGGGCGTAATAGATAAATATGTCCGCTTTTCAACTAATAGAAACACCTGCTTGAAAATTAGAAGGTATGTTCCATTCATGGAATAAAGTTCCTTTTACAAAGACTTTTGCGAAAACGGACCCCCAAAGGAGTGGGGTGGTGAGGGATTAAGGCGTGTTATAGAAAAATCTCTGTTTTTGAATTTAACTCATTTACTTGAAATTTGTTGCGCACTTTTCTTTAGTTGCATTGAGTTCCACTAAGAATGGATTTTACGGAAATCAACTCCAGGTGGAAGCGGGGAGAGTTATTGGGGCGTATTGATACAAAATTCCCGTTTTTGAACTGCTAAGACTATAATAATAAAATTTGGTTTGTATGTTTCTTTTGTTGTATTGGAATCCGCTAAGAATGCTGTCAACGAGGTATTGATGATAAAAATTCCTTTTTTGCTCTTTTAGATTTAGACTTGAAATTTAGCACGCATGTCTATTTTTGGAGTAGAGATCCACTGAAAGTTGCTTTGGTGGAAATCCACTTGATTATTAGGTTAAGTGTGAGCGAAAAAAATCTTTCTACTTCTATATTTTAGATATAAATAGAAATTAGATATTATAATTTATGTTCTTTTTATATCAAGGGGCGAGAATGTAACAGCTATTAATATATTTTTAATACAATTGAATTCTTAATGCTAGATATGAATAATTAATATATATCGAAATAGTATACATATATACAACATCGTGAAATACCCAGTGAAGCGGGTGGGTAACGGCTAGTACATTTAATATTTCTGATGAATCGCTATTTTTATAATTTTAATGCATTGAAATGCGTAAATTAAATTATTTTACGAAGAAATATTACTCATAGAATAAGTACGAGGGCTATTCAATAAGCAATAAGACTAAAATTATGAAAAAATGTAATACCTTTTATAGTCATAATCTACATGTTTTTTTTTTTCAAAATAACTTCCGTGGAGGATAATACATTTATCCCAAAGTTCTGTCCACTTCTTTAAAACATGTAAACGTCCGTTTTCTCAGACCTGTTCCAAAACCGCCTCCACTGTCTTTATACATGCTTCGTTGCTTGCAAAACGTTTGCCTGGTAATGATTTCTTAAGTTGAGGAAGCAGTCGAATATCACCTGGAGTGTGATCAGGACTGTATGGAGGGTGTGGTAAAATCTCTACGTTGTGTGTTCTGCTATGAAACATTCAGTACGCAATGAGCAATTTTTATCGGACATTGTCATGGTGAATAGGAAACCATTTCGAAGCAATGAGCGTTTACTTTTAACGTGCTGTACTATTGTTCGCAGGACATTCGTGAAGTACGAGTCGTTTACGGTAGTACCGGTTTCGACAGCGTGCTGATACACAATTCCTTCATAAAAAATAAATTATGGTCATGACTCTACCAGCTAATTGATCAGTTTTTGCTTTCTTGGGAGTAGGTCAGTGCTTCTCAAACTTTCTATACTGGTGGCCCACTTTTCAATCATAATTTTTATATCGCCCCCCTTATACAATAATAATGTATTGAATGCAGTAATAATGCACTTTGAGAGACGCTAAAGCTACTATATGATCTTATATATAATTATAAACCGTATAAGTTAATAACACATAAGTATATATTATTTCATATAAGTAATATATATTTTAGTCTTTTTACTCGAATTTTTAAGTTGGAATAATTGCAAAATGCGGTGGCTGCTTTGAAGACAAAATATAGATTTCAGCCAAATATAAAAAAAAGTACTCGGAGTTTCAATTTCTAATAGTAAAACTTCCTTTGAAAAACTTTCCTCTGCAAGACAAGTCAATGGAAGTCGCTAATGCTTATAAAGCTTGCTCTTAATTTAGTATTAATAAGTTAGTTATTAAATACCTTATGCAGCCCTGATACATTAACGTCTGAGAGATAAAAAAGGACCCACTCTTCGCAAAGTTCATTTTTTTTTAAAAAAACTAAAACATTCTTGATATAATAGCTAAATTGTCAGGAGAGTAAACCCAAATGCGTTACAATATTTACGAAAATGTAAAATGATATTTTAAAATAAATCCCGGAGAAGGCACACATTTGATACTGGTGTTAATAGTCTCGCGGTGTGATTGATTCACCCCAAACCTTTTTTTATATATAATTATTTTTATTATGCACGATACAAATCGTGACTCCAGTAAATAATTTAATTAATAGAAAGTATACTTACCTACTTTCAAAGACTTTTCAATTTTTCTTTTGTAACAAATAAACACTTTTGCATGAATTAACGATTTCATAATCTGTGTGCCCCACGCGACCACTTCCAGGTTAAAAGAGTGTTCAATATATAATATGAATGTTACTGCTAAAAAATTGTGTAAAAAGTTTTTCATTATGCTTTATATGTTCGAGAGTACTCATAAAAATTAATCTTGGCCAAGTAATCCTTCAAAGGGCTCTCTGTGGTTTTCCAAATTTGAAACGTTTTTACATAGAATTATCCCACCCCCCACAGACATACATTATTTATAACTTCCCTAAATAAGAAACAAGCACACAAGAGATGAGTCATAACTAACTGTACCAATAACTTAGAAGGTCAAACAGATGTTGAGCAAATATATTCTGCTCTTTACAGCTGTATTTACAGTATTTCAAAGCAGTGATGAATTTTTTTATCTTCCTAAATTTTTTTTCGCTTCTAAATCTCGTTTTTTCTCTGAAAAGTAGTATTTTAGGTTTAAAAAAGAAGTAAAAAAATCTCTCATCATGGGATTACAGCAAATCAAATAAAAGTTTTTTTTTATTCGGTAATGGGATAAAAGATATCTAATTATGTATTGAAGAACTTTTATTTTTGATGACGTTATTTCGCCAATTGATATATATATAAATTATATCAGAGTGAAAGTGCATTTTATTATTATGTCTGAAAGTATTTTGTTTTTATTAATTCTAGTAAATTAATTTTTTTAATCTTTTATTTTCGATGTGCTCGTGCCCCCCTCGTAGGGTTATCGCGTGCCCCACAGTTTGAGAAACGCTGGTTTACAATAATTTTCATTGTAAATGATAAAAATCCTAATTGCAATGAATACTTTAATTGATAAAATGTATAATTACCATCCTTTAAAGGCTTTTCAATTTTTCTTTGATAATTTGAGAAAAAAATCCGATCGAACTGAACTAAAATGTTTCGAACGTGCTTGACTCAAAAAAAGGACACAAATCACAGACACTTTTTTGCTAACATTACAGGAATAATATTTGCAGGAAAAACTACCTTAGTCAGCTCAAGTTATTGTAGTTTTTTTGTACTTTGATGAACGACAAACAGGATGTTGAACTTTTTCTTTCTTCCATCTTTTTGACAAACCGCAGTGTGTGGTATGAGACACTTGTGTCTGCATATCTTTCTTGGTGTAGTTTTTTAAGTAGCATTTGAAAATTTTCTTTTCAAATCAAACGTTTCATGTTCATTGCTTTTCTCAAACATACTTTCGCTCTCATGGTTAATACCCATTATTTAATCAGGTTCTTCCCTTGATTGATCAATTTCAACTTCATCCAATAAATATAGTAGAAGCCCGTTTTCCTTATTTTGTTTATTTACACTTATAAACCGTAATAAGTCATACAACACAGAAAAAAACCCACTAAGTCGTTCACGGGGGAAAATGTAGCCTTTTTATAAAAAAAACATTTGGGAACAAAAGTGTTTGTGCAGGGAACTCAGTCACCCCAGGTACTATAAAATTGTAAAAAAACGTTTGCCACTCCCAAAACGAGGGAGATATGTAACAAATACATTTTAGGTCCTATGAAGTCTGTCATTTCGGGGAATACTGACAAAGTCATTGGTAACACATAAAAAGTTTTCCCAGAATTAAAGATTTCGCGAGTTTGGGGTCACTCTGGCCCCACGCAACCGCTCCCATGTTAATTTTCAGATCATTTACAGAAATTACTTCATCTAAAAAATCTAAATTTTAGGGGTATGATTCACGTTTAATTCTGATACTCATGATTGTAGTTCATTAAATAGCAGTGGGACAATTATATGGATATTTTGTTGCGAAATGCCACATTTATTTAACCCGCGATCACTCGCACGGGGTGTTCTGTACACCCCAGCAACAAGAAAATCAATCCAGGATTCTAAAAAAATGCGTAGAACCACAATTTTTTCTGTAGCTGCACATGTTAGGTCATTGAACCTTCAGGTCTGATGCAATCCATTTTCGAACGGTTGGAATGTAATCACCTTCAAAAGTTTATCTGGGGGCTGAAAATTCAAGCGAGAAGTTGAGAATATGTATACAGTCTGCTCTGATTGTTTGGAAAATTATTAAAATATTATTTTTCTACTTTCTACAATCATTATCTCATTAATTATAAAGTATATTTATTACTGGTGTATACTTTTTACTGGTTTATGAAAAAAATATAAAACTATGTCTTTTAAAATGAAAATTTTGTATATTTAGTTTAAATTAATGTTAGTCTCATTTGTATGCAATAAATTTAGTAATTTTATTTTTATAATACACAAAACATCTTGTACTTTATAAATATGTATCATAATGACTTAATTTTATTTTCATAATTAAATACACGTGTTAACAGTTTGGGGTGTTCTCTACACCCCGCTAGTAACGACTGTAGCAAAAACAGGCGCGAGTGACCGCGGGTTAACGAAACTATTAAAAACATAATTAAAATTATTTTTGCATTGTGGACTATTTATTGAAATTTAAAAATAATACTAGCCTTATTTCCACTTTTTTAAAAACTTTAACAAGTTATTTAATATATTAACGTAAGAAGATATAAAATTTTAATGTTTGAGGTCATTCATTGTAGAGTCTATGCGGATTTGATGAATAATTCTACAAAGAATGCAATGAATTCAAGTGAGATAAGAAATCAGATAAGAACATAGAACTGCAGAAAAAAAGCTACCAGTTTACAGCTATCACCCCTTGAAGTGAACGTGTAAAGTAAACCTCTACTTAAAGTGAGCAGAATATAATAGTTATAAATAAGATACAAGAAATAAGTTGCAAAACTAGAAAATTCCAGACTGGTTTTATCCTTATCAACATCATTTACTATATTATATATACAGGGTAAGACACATAAAAGTGGCCCAGGAGTGGATACGATTGGACGAGAATGTGACGCGCACACCAAGGGATCGAAACCGGTTCAGATCTAAGAGCGGTCTATGTCAGTATGAGATAATATGTGGTCATACATTTGTCGCAAAGTTAACTGAGAAGGAAAAGAACTGGAGAGGTGCTTATCCAAGGACAGAACCCACGACGCCAGGTACCGTAGCCGTGCAACATAACCACCAGGCAAAAGTGATCACTCCGTTCAAGAGGCTGTTACTGGCTGATGAAGATACCACCACAGTACTCCTCCACTAGTGAGTCGGTGGATAGGCGAAAGATTTTTTGTAATGGTGAGCGTGTGAGTTGTTGCTGTTAATTAGTGGTGTTGCGTCAAGTGGGTGTCTGACGACTTTGGTTGTTGCGTCAAGTGGGTCGGACGACTTTGGTTGTTGCGTCAAGTGGGTCTGACGATTTGGGTTGATGCGTCTAGGGGGTCTTACGACTTTAGTTGCTGCGACAAGTAGGTCTGATGAGGAGAGTTACGTGGCTACGGAACCTGATAATGCGAGTTCTGCCCTCAGATAAGCACCTCCACAGACTTATAGTTAATTCCAACAGGATGGTGCAACTTCCATACATCCCACCGTACCAGATCAGGAATCTTCTCTCCTCACAGAGATATTAGCAGAGTTCAGTCTAATATCAGCCTTAGCTGACCACGCAGTTCATCTGTTGTGTCAGTGTTCGATTACATTTCGCGGGGAGCCTTCAAGCTTAAGGTGTATCGCAACATTCCTCATAGTGTTCAAGAACTAGAGCAAAACATTTCTGATGAGATTGCGTCGATTTAAGCAGTCCAGCTTCGATCTACTTTCTACAATTTGCTTAGCAACGCCCAAAGGGGGTCAAGAGATAAATGCTGGTCATTTACATCTGCTACAAGAAGGTTAGAAAATTATCTGCTTTCCTTTGCAATGATTCTTTGAAATCAGGAACTCTGTCCTCCTGGCCACTTTAATTTGCCCCACTGTGTACATTAAAATTACAATATTTCTTACACGCTGCCTGAACTTAGTTATGCTGTATTACAGCTCATCCTTATGATGAGAAAATGTTTTGTGGAACTATAAATGCACTTTTCTTCAGCAGTGAAATGGGATTGTAAAGGAAGTTACCTTTATACCTGTTCACATAATACAGAGTTTTTTTTTCCAGGTATAGAAGTTTAAGTTGGCATTACTTTCCAAGATGGCGACCGATTTAACAGCTGTCAAGTGATTTATTCTCAGTTTGGTTTGGCAATTCATCATGAATAGACTCACGCCTGAACAACGCTTTCAAATTGTGCAGTTTTATTTCGAAAATAATGGTCGATTTTCATAAGCGAATTTTGTTTAGCGATGAAGCGCACTTCTAGTTGAATGGCTACGTCAACAAACAAAACTGCTGCAATTGGAGTGAAGCTAATCCACAAGTGTATGTCGAAACACCGTTACATCCAGAAAAACTGACTGTTTGGTGCGCTTTATGGGCTGGTGGAAT
Source organism: Trichonephila clavipes (assembly GCA_019973935.1). Lineage (NCBI taxonomy): Eukaryota > Metazoa > Arthropoda > Arachnida > Araneae > Nephilidae > Trichonephila > Trichonephila clavipes. The sequence goes on from BMAU01019565.1 coordinate 645,109, forward strand.
CCTTCTTCAAAAACGATGAAGGCCACAACGTTACAGTCAATGGTGATCGGTAGAGAGCCATGATTACTAACTTTTTCATTCCTGAATTGAACAATCATGATGTCCAGGAGCTGTGGTTCCAACAAGACGGCGCCACATGTCACACAGCTCGTGCCACAATCGATTTATTGAAAGACACGTTGGGTGACCGCCTAATTTCACGTTTTGGACCTGTGAATTGGCCTCCAAGATCTTGTGATTTAACACCGCTAGACTATTTTCTGTGGGGCTATGTAAAGTCATTGGTCTATGCGGATAAGCCGCAAACGCTTGACCATTTGGAAGACAACATTCGCCGTGTTATTGCCGATATACGGCCACAAATGTTGGAAAAAGTCATCGAAAATTGGACGTCCAGATTGGACTACATCCGAGCCAGCCGTGGCAGTTCTATGCCAGAAATCATATTTAAAATGTAATGCCACAAGATTATCTTTCGAATAAAAAAAATTCATGTCAATCAAATAATACATCGTTGTTTTATTGCAATTTAAAGTTCTATACCTCTCAAAAAAACACCCTTTATATATGGTATCATAGGAAGAAGTAGTGTTGATGGAACAAAATAAAATCGAATAAAATGATCTAATTAAACCAAAAAGAAACAATATAATATATCACTTTATTATTCAAAAGAAATTTATAAATTAAATAAATATTATTTCGAGAGAATAGACAAAAACGATCATAGTTATGAAGGACAACAGCAAGAAAAAAACGAATCCATAAATTTATTATACAATTATTATTTTTTTAAAATTTAAAACAGAAGCATTCTTCTATAATTTTAGTTTCCTCGTGTTTCTAATTATTATGTTTTTAGAGACTGGACACACGAAAAATCGAGGTAACAGAAAGAAAAGTCCGAACTCCGTTGTAAGTATATTTTCTCATTCAGTAGTTTCGCCCCTCCCCTCCTCCTTGCATGTAGAAACATTTCAGTTATTTCAATGTTTTCGTCAAATGGGAGGAGAAAAAACTCCAAGTTTAGATAATAATCATAATGTTTACCGCGAATTTTTTTCTTCCGTTTTCCAGATAAAGTATTTCATTGTAGTACAAGACTTTTTTCGTTTTATAAGTTGAGCACTTGATTTTGGAACTCACTATTATAATGCGAAATAATTCGACAGAAAAAATAAATAAAACCTGAAAGTCTCGGACACTTACCCGTACGCTAAACCCTATTGAAATTTACAAATCTTACATTTTCTTCCTTTATATTATCACATTATAGTATTTATTACTTATTGAAAATCCATATAGTACAATTGTCTCTAAATTAGTTCGATTATTCTTCAGTTTGATATGAATAATGGAATATTTTTTTCTCCCACGGAAGGAATTTAAATACAATATAGAGTAAGATAATTTGAGTGTTTAAATTCCAGTAAATTACCATATTTGATAACTTCAAATCTTGTACCTATATATATAAAGCAGAAAAGCGACTCACTCACCCCAATATCTATGGGATTGTTTGACCTACAGACTTCAAATTTGGTAGGAGTGTTCTTTTCATGGCGTAGCTATCTTCCAAGAAAATTTTCGCAAAAATCAAACCCCAAAGGGTGTTGCTGCCAAAAAATTAAGTGGCATTAGAGATAAATATTCCCGTCGTTGAACTATTAGACCAACAGATATCAAATTTGACACAGGCTTGTTCCTTTCATGCAGAAGATACCCACTACAAAAGAGATTTTGCAAAAGTAGACCCTCAAGGGGATGTGAGAGGTTTAATCTATAACGTTAATTTAAAATTACTGTTTTTGAATTATTAGACCAACAGACTTAAAACTTGACAGGTACATTTCTTGCATGGAGGAGAGATACTATAATAAAGGGTTCTACAAAAATCAAACTCCATGGAGGTGGGGGGCAGATGGATTGAAGATCGCTTTAGATAAAAGAAAGTTCCTTTTTTGAACTATTAAACCTACAGACTCGAAATTTATCAGATATGTTCCTCTCATGGAGTAGAGATTTACCAAATAGGGGTTTTGCGAAAATGGATCCACAAGGGGTTTTACAATGGTGTTTTATGTTAAAAATTTCCCTTTAATGAACAACAAAGTTTACAACTTTGAAATTTGGACCACATGTAACATTTGCTAAGCAGAGATAAGCTTAGAGGGGGGTCTTAAAATTTCTACCCACAAGGGGATTAGGGGAAATGGAGTAAATTTAAAAAATCCATTTTTTCCGCTATTAGACCAAAGGACTTAAAATTTAGCAAATATGATTTTTATTGAGTAGAGATATTCTAAAATCTTTTTTATGTTTAATTTTAAATTCACTTATAATTAACTCCTTAAAACATCTTTATCCTTCAAGGTGTAATGCTATATTTTCAATATACTCGTTCGAAGAATGGGTATGCAACTAGTATGTAATAATATTTAAAAAGAGGAAGTTAATTAAAAGCACAATTTACTACGTTTAATTCTTTACGATAGTGCTTTTCAAAATTTCAGTACATGCGACTCAATATTTAATTACAATTTTCATCATCCTTTCCCCTCCATACAACAAGAATGTATTGTGCTGACATTACTTTTTCGCTGAAACTACAATACGACTCTAACCTCTGAAGTGCCACCGGCGTCTATAAACGTCTCGCTCAGCCAAAGCGTTAATTTCTTCGGACGTATATAAGCGTCTTTCCGAAGTATGATCTTTTCTGTGCAGTGCTGTTGAGAAAATAATTTCGAAGGCTTTCGAATGCAATAAAAGGACTTTGACAGTATTCGACAAGCATTTACTTATTTAAGAGAATTTTCTTACTTATTCCTTTTCTTGCCCCCCAATACAACACATACCCAAGCCTACAAGAAAAACAGTAGCATTAGGGAACGAATTGCGAAAATTTTAATATGCTGTTAAGGGATTAATTATATACCGTTCAAATTATCAAGACAATAGATAAATTTCTCAAATAACTTTATAACTGACAAGCTCGTAGGTTCACTGGTAATTATTAAACTTGTTCTTAAATTATCAACTTGTTATTCAATTATTTATAATTATTTTGTTAAATTAATTATAAAATAGATTGTGCAGTACTGATACATTTATAAGTATATTATATCAGAGTAAATGTGTTTTGTTTTATTATGTAAGAATGCATTGTGTTTATATTAACTTTCAGTAAAATAATGTTTTTTTTAAATAATCTTTTGTTTTCGACCTTTTAGTATGCCCACGCTTCCCTCGTAGATTTACCACGCCCCTCCCCTCCCCTTAGAAGGGGATACCCACTGTTTAAAAAAGTGCTGATTTACTAGTTATTGTTACAACGCCATTTGTGGCTCATATGATTATTTAGTTATTTTAACAATTCAAGCAACAATACATTTGCTCTGTTGGAACTTATGCTAAATCGCAACAAAAGAAAGTTACTTTATAATTATATTGTTATCTTGAAAAAATTTTTATTTTAGTGTCTGAGCGAACAAAGTGGAGTTGTTATTCAAATATTGCGTTATATTTTCTGAAAACATACGTTTTTGCTAATAAGTCTTTGTCAATGATGGGGCCGTTGATTGGTGCGTTTTCTGTCCTGCTTCTTTGGATATTCAATATGTTCCAAGGAATTTATTTCTGTGACATGTCTTACATGTTTTATTCCGCTGCATATATTTTATTCCTGGAACACTGCAAAAATACATCTCCAAAGTATGAACATTTAATATCTAAGCTATTGACAATGGTGGTATCTTTGTATGATGCAGTTTCTGTCATGGTTCTTTGGACCATCAATATGTTGCAAGTTATGTATTACTGCAACGTATCTTACATGCTATATTCGGTTGGATATATTTTATTTCTGGAACACTACAAAATGTGAGCTCCTGAGTAGGAAAAACATTCTAGCACAGGAATAACACTTGATTGAAGTGTTCAGCTTTCTTAAGCTGAAGCCTGTGTTGTCAAAGATGGCATTTAAAGTCTTCAACCATGCCTATGAATATGAATCAATGCAGAATAATTCTTTTGCCACCGCTCTGTTCAACTTTGAAATCACCCTGAAGATACGAAGTACTGTGGTGATGCATTCATATTAAATAGCTTTTCCTATAAAAACTATCTAAAAGATTTCCACAATTTTTTAAAAGAGACTGCAAACTAACTTGGAACATCAAAAGGTGCAAGATTCTCCAGCGAATCATCAAAATCCTTCAGATTCATTCAGTGATGAGAAAATAATTCACTTCGTACACAGCGGCGCAGATTACAAGAATGGAAACATAGGAATTTCAGTACTACAAGAAACGTATAGAGATAGAGACTCTTTACCAAAGAGATAGTGACTCTTACTCAAAGAGATAGTGACTCTTAATCAAAGAGATAGAGACTCTTAATCAAAGAGATAGTGACTCTTAATCAAAGAGATAGTGACTCTTAATCAAAGAGATAGTGACTCTTAATCAAAGAGAAAGAGACTCTTAATCAAAGAGATAGTGACTCTTAATCAAAGAGATAGTGACTCTTAATCAAAGAGATAGTGACTCTTAATCAAAGAGAAAGAGACTCTTTAACAAAGAGATAGTGACTCTGCATCAGAGAAAGAGACTCTTTAACAAAGAGATAGTGACTCTGCATCAGAGATAGTGACTGTGATTTTTGTCAATAGCTTCCCCTCAATAGATATCAAAAATTATTGTAAAAATTTGGCTTTCAATAAAATAGTTTATCCCCAACACACATTTGTCAGTATCTCTTTTATATCATTTAAGAAAAGAAATAATTTATTTTTTAGTATTGTAATTTATAATATATATTAGTAATTTATTATTAGTTGTGTTATTGCTTTACATTTTTGAGTAGAATCTCTTACCTGGTCTTTCAAAGTAAGTAGGAGCTGGTCCTCCCCTTTCAGGTCATAGTTTTGACGATTCAAGTGTGAAGGGATGGAACCATATTTCCTCTATGGTTGTAAATCAAAGCAAAATCCTCGTATAATATAAAAAAGCTGTATTGTTATACCGATTTTATAATACCTGCAAAATATTTTCAATGCTTCAAAACGTAAATACTTTAAAAAATTCTTAAAGTACATGAACATGTAATCAGTGGTATAGCTAGGTATCCATAGGCCCTGGTATAAGAAAAAAATGAGGGCTTTATTTTTGTGGTTGGATTTTATCAAGTAAAATTAAATGAATATTTTAAATATACAAAGCTACAAATTTTATTTACTATCTTCTCTTTCTTGGCATTGTTTACGGTTAAACGCACCATGAGATTTCTTTTTTCTTTATCCATAATTTTAGTTTTATAAATTATCCAATACAATTCGTATGTGCTGGAGTGCTTCCTGACATTAAAAGGTAGCAGTAACGTAATTCTACGCTACAAAACGCCATTGGGGAATCCGTAGCTACTTTTTGATTTATTCTGGAGGATCGAACTCATCCACCAGAGAGCTGAGAGTTTCAAAATGTTCCACCGAGATAGACAGGAAATGATACAAAAAATATGCATGAACAAGAAAATACAATGCAATATTATTATAATTAATTTAAAAAACACCTCTGCGAAACAGAGGAAGGGGGGGGCAAAATTACATTAATGTAGTGCAGAATTATGATGGCGAATTATTGAAACAGAAAACTAGCTTATTACGAACCATATTGTAATTATAAATAGAATGTAACTAGGAAGAAATTGCTTCTTGTGTAGGTTTTTAAGATCTAATAATAAGTGCGGTAAGATTTTCCATGGAACTTGAACTCAGGGTCCGGTGGGCCCACCTGAGCTTGAGGGCCCTGGTGCACAGTACCGCTTTGTCCATTGGTAACTACGCCACTGCATGCAATATACAGCAAAACCCCTGTTTTTGTGTGGTAGATAGGGACTCAATGAAAAGAAACAGCAAAAAACTTCGTCGACATACCAGAAAAAAAAATTTTTGCGGTAGAGAGGGACCGCATAAAAATAGTTGCAGTTAGAAAATACATCAGTTATCTACGAAACTTTGAGAAAACACCTCCATAAGAAAATAAACAATAAAATTACAGATAGAAACATTTTTAAAACATTTGATTTCTCATTGTATACATAGGGAAGTTTTCAAAATGTACATACCTAATTCACTGCTACACATTATAATCTAAAGCTCGCATCTTCCTGTGATGAATAAGTTCAAAATCGCTTTCGTCACTTGTAGATACAATTTCAATTGATTTAATTTTTCGCACCTTAAAGTAAGTGATAAGTTTTTGTAACGACGGCCAGTTGGTCAGATAATTGTAAACGTCACGATAAACAGATATGCATGTGGCCAAGGTTTTTTTTTTTTAATTTCAAACTCCTTTCGGAATTGGTATCTATTTTAAGAAAATGCTTTTCAAATTTGTTGGAAAGCTGTATACCTGCATATAGCTTATATTCTATCAAAAAATCCGGTTCTTCTAGTCCGTCATCATATAGTGTATCAAATTATTGATAATATCACTGTTAATGAAAATCTCGTCTTGAATCAAGCTCGGGCTGCTGATGCGTCTAGAGCAGTGCTTCTCAAACTTTCAATACTGGCGCCCCCCTTTTCAATCACAATTTTTATCGCGCCCCCCTTATACATTAATAATGTACTGAATGTAATAATAATGCACTTTGACGCTAAAGCTACTATACGCGATCTTAATTATAAACCATACAAATTAATAGCATAAGTATTACAGTTTGTGTGTATACTACTTTTTTGCAAAATAAATAAAGTAAGACAGTGCTTCTCAAACTTTCACTACTGGTGACCCAATTTTCAATCATAATTTTCATCGCCACCCCGCTCCCTCAATAATAATGTACTGAATGCAATAATAATGCACTTTGAGTATTAAATTTTGTATACGTTACTTTTATATAATATATATTTTAAGCAAATTACTTTTAAGTAATAATTATAATGTTATGTTATTTTTCCTTTCACATTTTTTAAATTGGGACAGATTGCATAATGACATTTAATTAAAAATTTATTTCGTCCATCATGCATTTCTAAAAGACAATTGTCATTAGAACAAGTAATATAAAAAATAAATTTTAAGTCAATTCCTACTTAGGCCAACAAAGAAAAACTTATTTTAGTTACTTTCATTAAATAGTTTCAATTAATACAAATTTAATACATATGACAGAATCACAATGTTAAGCGACAAAAAGAGAAAGCGATTGCAATTTTTCCCTTTTCTTTTCTATATATGGGGTATTGAATATTCTTTTTTTCGTTACTATTTATTCATTAATTAAATTTAATTAGTGTAAGAAAAATAAAGTAAAGAAGAAATCAACACATTCTTAGAAATTAGGCATCTCGGATGGAATTCGAACTACCGTCCTTAAGATTAGAAGCCCAGCGCGCTATCCATTGCGTTACAGGGGACAGCACGAAAAGTTTTCCTTTCTATAAATACTTTTGGACTATAATTTTTGTTTGTTACTATTTATTCATTTTTTTAATTTAATTAATGAATTAAAATTTGAAAGAACTGTATTAACATGAAGTGTCACCCACTACAAGTTTAAAAAATGTATTTGAACTTGAATGAATGAATAGAAAGTATTTTATCAACGATTGTGAAAATTTGAACAAGATATATATGAGAGGGAACTTATAGTAGAAATTGAAAAATAGTCTACTTTATGTTGCGCTCTCTCATATCCATCACATCTGGCATTCTCGCGAGCGTCTGCGTGAGTCTGGCCAAACTATCGGACGTCTGCGCTAAACATGTAATAATGCTGTACCTCGTACAATTCCAATCAGTCTTGGTCCATTCGATGCTTCTATAGCTACCAAATCTATCTTGAATGTACATTTTATAATTTGCGCGTTAGTTGTAATTCAAACTATTAAGTATTACTGCAGAAAATTGGAACAAAAAATCATGGATAAATTTTTAAGTCATAAGCGAACATTCGACGATAATAAAGCATCAACAAGTGCACAGACGAGCATAGTTCCGAAAATTAAATCAAGGAAATATTCTCAAGAATACTTGAATTTTGGGTTTACCATTACTGAAGTAAATGGAGAAAAAAAGCCCCTGTGTGTTATTTGCTCAAAAATATTGGCAGCAGACAATATGAAACCTAATAAACTTAAAAGACATTTCGAAACGCTTCATGGTGAGTACATTTCGAGAGTTCTTTGAATCAAAATTAAAATCATACGGAAAACAAAAAACATTTTTTAAAAAACTTTGTCAGTGAATGAAAAAAACTTCTTACAAAGTATCATATAAAATAGCCAGATGTAAAAAGCCTCACACTATTGCCGAAATATTTTGCCTGCAGCAATTGAGATTGTAGAAAAAGGCAATTTTGCCAAAGATGCAGTCCATACCCTTATATCAAATGATACTGTTTCCCGTCGAATTGATGATATCGCTGAAGATGTAGAGCAACAGCTTTTCGGTAAGTTGCGTGATAAATTGTTTTCAATTCAGCTTGACGAGGCAACATATAGCAATAAAGATGCTCATTTCATTGCGTATGTTCGATTTTGGGATGGTATGTCAGCGGTAAAAGAACTACTTTTTTGTAAACCAATAAAACTTAAAGCAACAGCAATGGCATTATTTGATATTTTAAATAATTTTATAAACGAGGCAAATATTGGAAAAATTGTGTCGGAATATGCACCGATGGGTATAATGTCAGGAAGATTTAAAAGTATACAAGCACTTGTGAAACAAAAAACACCAACAATTGTATGATCCACAGAGAAGCTCTGGTTTCCAAAGAAATTAGTCCTGGCCTGAATATTGTGCTAATGACAGTTGTGACTGTAGTAAATTACATAAAAATGAGACCCCCTAAAATCAAGAATCTTTTCTGGACTTTGCAAAGACATGGGCACAGTGCATTCATCGTTGCTATTTTATTTGAAGCAAGATTTATCACGCGGGAAATTTTACAACGTATTTATGAATTAATGAAATTACCATTTTCTAGAAGAGGAAAAACCTACCGGAAGCTGAGAAATTGGTTTAATGAAGTTGAGCTACTTAGTCGATATATTTGAGAAATTAAATATATTGAATCTTTAACTCAAGAATCAAATGTACATATGTTTGACACTCGTGATTAAAGAAAAAATATGGAGCCGAAATTTAAAGCAAAAACCTAGAAATGCTTGAAAATGCGGATAAATGTGAAAACTGAAGAAATGTAGTTGTTTATAAAACTATTGAATACGATAAGTAAGTGATAGCAATTACGAATGGGTGAGAGATCCATTTCAAAATACCCCAGAAGGATTCTCCACTATATGAAGAAGAAAGTTTCATAGATTTCACATCTAGTGGCGAAATTAAAAGACAATTTTGTAATAAAACTCTCTTTCAATTTTATAGATGATGAACTAAAAACAAAAGCATTTCGTAGTACTTTTACCGTTTTCAACATATGAAACCGGATCTTTGAAGACAAAATATAGATCGGCTAAATATAGAAAAAGAACTCAGAGTGTCAATTTCTAATATTAAGATTTGAAAACCTTGCTCTGCAAGACAAGCCCATGGAAGTCACTAATAATAATAAACTTGCTCTTAATGGGACTTGGCACCCTTTTGAGCAAACTTCTTTTATTTACGTATTTAAAATTACATTTTAACATTTTATACAATGTTTCTATTCAAGAAAATGCAGATGAAAATTTTCATATATTATTCAACAATTTTAAAAATTTAAATTTTTTTGAAGAAAATTGGGAAAATTATTTTAAAATCCTACTCCTTTTGTAAAAATTAATTTTTTGACCTGAAATTTTTATAATTTTCTTATGGGTGTAACTTTAAAGGGATCGATTTTAGTCCATTTCGAGAAAAAATAAAATGTTGATATACAAGCTAAAAAATCAACGAAAAAGCCAACATACCTTACATTTTATTTTTTAAAAAAAAAAAAGTATTCAGTTTATAGCAAACGGATCCCTAATTTTATTACATGCTTTATTTTTAACACGCTGGAAAAAAATTGAAGTGATTGGTAAATAATGTCGAAGGAGTAGCATTTTGAATGCACTAAGGTTTGAAAAACACAAACTGAGAAAACTTTAAAGTTTATAATTTTGGAAAAAAAAAATTATTATAAGCTTAATTAAACTTAAAAAACTTTAAGATATTACTTATACGTTTTTCTTTAAAATAATTGCATTTTCATATGTTTTCAACCCACACATTTTTATAAATGATCAACTTTTAGAGAGTACTAATTGCTGTTAAAAAACTCAAGAAAACTTCAAAATTTTTTTTCTGTCACGACAGAAATTTTAGCTGTTTTTCTTCTTATAATATTAAAGTATTACATTTGTATGAAAAAATATATCAGGAATAAGAACTGAAATTATAAAATTATTAATATAAAACTTAATTTAAAAATTTTACATGCACACGACGATTAATTGCCTAAATTCTGCTTTTAATACTACACATCTTTTTTATAGTTATTATTTCTATTTATAAATAGATTTTTTATCATAACACATTTTTAGCTTTTTTTCTAAAAAGGTGTGGCTGAATTACCTAATTTGTTTTCAAATGAAGTTTTATTCAACTTCTAACTTTCCGACATGCACAAGTGATATATCAATCGATAGATAATAATGCAAAGAATAAGATTAAATGAAAATAAAAAACGATAGGTTTGTGATTTTTAGGTACCAAGTCGCCCTTTAAATTAGTATTAATAAATTAGTTATAAAATACATTGTGGTACTGATACATTTATAAGTAGACTGGCTGAAACACCCGTTCTGCGATTATTTTTTTAAAAAATAATGCATTATTCTTAGATATAATAGCTTAATTGTAAGAAGAGTAAAACCAAGTGCACAACTACAAAAATATAAAATGATTTTAGAATTAATATTAAATGAAAACGCATGAAAAATTCCAATGAAGAATAATTGTGTTAATTATTTAAAGCGAAACCTTCAAAATGTTTTAACCCGGAAGCAGGCGATCACTTCACCAAGTCACCCCAATCCTTTTTTTTATAATTATTTTTTTCTGTGCTCGATAAAAATCACAATTGCAGCGAATAATTTAACTAAGAGAAAATGTGCTTACCTACTTTAAAGGACTTTTTAATTTTTCTTTGATGATTTGAGAAAAAATCAATAAAATTAATGAAACCGTTCCAAATGTGCTTGACCTTAATAAAGAACATAAATCACAGACACTTTTCACTAACAATACAAGAACGTTATTTGCAATCAAAACTGTCATATTTTGCTCACGTTATTGTAATTTTTCTATTCTTTGATTAAAATAGCATGTGTAACCTTTTCTTGCTTGTGTCTTTTGACAAGGCGAAGTGTTACATTTATGGCTTCTTAGTTTTCTTGATATCTTAATTTTCTTGATAGATTTTTAGGCAGCATTTGAAAATTACAATTCAACTTGTCTATCACTTTTGTCATATTTACTTTCGCTATCACGATTAATATGCATTAATCAGGTTCTTCAATTGCTTGATCAGTTTCATCTTCCTTCAATAGAGAGATCAAGATGCTCATTTTTTTATATTCTGCTCATTTACATTTATAAACCATAATAAGTTGTACAACACAGCAATTAAAACCACAAAAAGTTAATCGTAGGGAAAGTATAGTGAACAAAAGTGGTCGTGAAGGGAACTCGATCAAAACAAGTACCTTGATTGTAAAAAACCGTTTGCCACTCTCAAAAGAGGCATAAATGTGACAAATTCATTTTAGTTTCCATTAAGACTGTCATATCGGAGGATACTGTCAAGAAATTGTTAACGAATAAACAGTTTTACCAGAATTTAGTGATTCAGCGCCTTGCGACCGCTCCCATGAAAAAAATGTATTCGATACAAAAACATCGATGTCAGTTATAAAAAAATAATTATGTAAAACGTTTTTTTATAATGCAATTTCAGATTACTCATAAAATACATCTTGGCCAATTAATCCTTCAAAGTGCTCAATATGCTTATCCATACATCATAAAACTCATTTACGTGGGGGGAAAAGCAACAGAAAAATATTATTTACAACTTTCCCAAAAGAAAAGTAGACAGAGTTAAGCATACCAGTAAGTTTGAAGGTCAAAGAGATGATAATCAAAAGTACTATTCTAGAGGTTACAAGAAACGTAGTAAAAAATCTCTCATCGCGGGATTACAGCAAAAAAAAACAAAATATCTTTTTTTATTTGGTTTTGGGATCAAAGATAGCTAATGAGCGTTTGAAGTGGAATCTTTTGAAAGTGGAAAACCAGATGATATATATAATTTATATCAGTGTAATGTGTTTTTTTATTTTGTCAGAAAGCATTTTGTTTTACTTCATTCCAAAAAATAATTTTTTAAGCCTTTTATATTTTCAAGACGAAGGGTTATCGCGCCCCCAGGGGGCGCACCCACAACTGAGTATGAAGATGGATGCTTTGTAGTTTTATGGTTGGATCAAGTAATACAACCAAAATTCGTCTGCTGTGATAAATCGTTTTAAGACATTGTTGCCTTCTTGTGTTCCAGTCATTAATCATATCATATCTTATCAAAGGTCTCCGATGCTGGTTTTTACTTCCATTTCGACAACTGGCCGCGCTCGTAGGCACCCACAAACACGCTTCAGTTCGATCACGTGATATTCAAGAATGCGTGTCTGTACATGCCAGCTATCGGTACATTTTGTTACTACATACAACAAACTTTTTTATGCTACAGAAATTAACATTCCGATGAGTGGTTTTGAGACAATAAAATTAGTCTTATTACTTATTGAAAAGCCTACGTAATAAGCAGGCAAAGACATTGTTGGAGGTTTGAATGTTGCTTGCTACCCAAGACTTAATATTTTCCTCTTAGGAAATGTGAGCACTGGAAAGCTCTATATATAAGGGTAAAGAACACACTCAAAACCCTGAAAGACATAACATCAGCTAGTTATTGTATTGGTTTGTATACTAGAGAGTTGTGGGTCTCGAATAAAGCACCACCTAAAACCATATTGCCGGTGCAGGGCCAGTATCGTGACGCATAAGGCAAAATTTAGCAATCTAATTCTATCACCGAGGTGTTACAAGAATAAATATTTACTATCTGAAGAAAATATCTTGTCATATAATTTCCAAAGTCCATTCTTCAATACAAAATTGTAGAAGAAAATGTATGTTGTTTTTAGACAAATTAATCAGCAAGAATGAACACCCAATGAACCGATTCAAAAGTTTCTGGACTGAATCAATAAATATTACCAGTTAAGTTGCTAAAAAACATCCTCCTTCGAAATATGACCTTTGAGCAAAAGCACACTTTACCATTGCTTGCAAAATTCCTCGAAACAGTTATGGAATACATTTTTAGCCATGACCATTAATTCAGCCTGCGATGTACTTTTAACTTTGTGACGAATCTATACGTGTCCTGTCACTAATCCTCTCGGTGTATCTTTGGGCTAGCATTCGCGTTTAATTCAGAGCCATCCCTCTTTAGAAGAAACCGTAATATTCAGATTAGTTCGACTATATATAGTCAGAGTTTTGTAATTCTAAAGAAGGAGGTATGAAGCAGCTACATTCACTACGTAGGTAAGATTGAATAAGGTTTACTTTCACATGCAAAGATTAAGATTGGTGTTGTGCCACTACGTTGAATTGGTAGATTTTAGGTTAAGAATCAACATTAGATAACGTTTGAGTTAAATTAGTTGGTTCCACATATTTGCTTAATAAAATCCGTGATTTCTCCGTGCTACTCATGTGACATTCACTTTGAGAATAGATTGTTATTGGTTAAGTTGTTTTAATAAATAAAAAAGACATTCCCCCCACACTCTTAGGTAGGCAAGAGGGTGAAAGAGAAACTTCAGATGTTAGTTGCTCACAACTTCATTTGAAGATTCAAATCGATGACCCTGCAAGTGACATGCCAGTTGAAGAAATATTCTGGAGTTTCAGGAGCGAAATCAAGGGAGTAAGAAGGATGTCACAAAGCAGTTGTTTTCAATTTTACCCAGTCGTTTTTTGAAGCATATTCTTACGTAATACCGCAGAAACCCTATTAGTGTTTCCAACGCTACGAGAAGTCTGTGAACGTCGTGAGCATTCGTCGTCCTTGACACTTTCCCGTCCTTTTTGAAGCGTCGATGTCACTTAAAATCTTGCGTTCGCGATAGTTTATCACTGATTTAAACATGTTTCAATATTTAGTAAATATCCGTATCCCTTCAAAGCCAACGCAAAATTTGATATAATTCTCTACTCAAAAAACGCAATTTCTTTCAATTGTTGGCTACTAAAGGCATCCGCCTACTAAATAAAACGCTATATCAAGCCATTGATCCCTTGATTAGGGACAAACATTTTTAGAAAAGGGGAAGAATAGAGTAACACAGATATGTTATCGTAGTCACTCTACTTCTAAACATTTTCACATAGCAGGCAGAGTCCAGGAACTTTTGAATCCTACCTCGTACTGTGATATGTCTCCTGATGTGTCAGAGTGGCCCCCCTTGTTGTCGTGTTCCCAATATGCTTGGCATCAAGTATAGTGAAGCAATGAGACTAGTATAATATCAATGCATTCCGTCAATCATTCTTTCCTGTAGATCTGTCGGTTATAGACATTAATCACGGCTGTATGGTTGGAATAGTTATAATTAGTTAATTTTCGAAAGGGTACTGGTCTTTCTGAGAAAGTAAAAATTGTTCCTCTGACAAACTGAAGAGACATGCTTGAATGATGATCACATTCATCTGTGTGCCACCCTGAAGGCTTACAAAGTATAAACAACCATATAGTATGGTCAAACAACCATATAAACAATCCATTCCAAAGTATCAAAATAGCATTCCGTTCTTCCTTTATGTAGAAGTTCTTAATTGTGCCTGACATGGGCATCTGAAATGAAAAACTGGTCACTTGCATATCGTATTCACGATGAAAATTCCAAGCACTTTGTTTATTTTCCTCACAATGTGTTCTATTTTAGATGATAGTAAGTAACAAGAGACTACAAGATACAAATATTACAAAATATACTTTTCCCCGTAATTAACATGATTCTCACGTTGTATATTTATTACTCTATAATTATTATTACTATTATTTTTCCTAAGTAGACTTTAGTTCTAAGTTATATTTTTATCATGAACTAGCTGTACCCGGCGCGCGTTGCTACACAAACAACTGAAATAAACTTAAGAAAAATAATTTTAAAAGAAAAATAAGTACACAAATATTCAATTCATTCAAAGCCGTTTCAAAAAAAAATTGTGTGATTACAAAGTTCAGTTTCAATTAGATGTTTATTGAAGTGCTGTGGGATACACAATATTTCTTGTTTTTCCATCTGGTGCGTAGACGAATAAATCAGAAGGTTTTCCGACACGTGAGCAAGCCACATAGAGCTGTCCATGTGAGAAGCATGGATTCTCCAAATTTAATCCACACACTTGTAACGATTGTCCTTGTGCTTTGTTGATAGTCATTGCGAAAGCGAGTCGTACCGGGAACTGTAAACGTTTGAATTCGAATGGCATATCTGTCGGGATCATTGGGATACGTGGCAACAGGACGTCTTCACCTTTGAATTTTCCAGTCAAAATTGTTGCCTCGATAACATTGTTCATCATTTTCTTGACTGAGAGTCTGGTTCCGTTGCAAAGTCGTGGTGGATTTATGTTTCGAAGAAGTATGATGGGTACGCCAATTTTCAATGTAAGAACGTGCGGTGGTATGCCTGGCAAATCAAGCGAATTAAAGAATTCAGTTGGATAGTTGACAACCTCATCTTGATTCTCCACAGTATCGATGGACTTATATGTTGTCGTTTCACTGGGTATTCCATGCTGAATGATGAAGTTGATGGTATTGACATCGATGTTTTTGGCTGATAATATAGCACGCGTACTGAGCCACTGATGGTTTTTGTAGTTTTGTGCAATGTTTGGGAAAACGTTTTGCACCAATTCGTCGATGCTTTCTGTGATCTTACAGAAGTTTGCTGGCAGGGTGATACATTGTGTAGATTCATCAATTTTCATTCGTCCATTTCCAATATCCATTAATTGTTTTGCAAAATTTCCAGCCGATGCATCCCGTTGTAGTTGTACACGCATGTTAGTTTTCAAAGTCAATTTCTGTAAATGACGCCATAGAACTGATGATTTAAGACATGCATGAAGTTCATCAGCGGGTGTTGATCGTGGTATAATGGGCAGTGTTTGTCGAAAATCACCAGACAATAAAATGAGTGCGCCACCGAAGATCCGTCTGTTTCCTTTGAAATCTCGCTGTGTACGATCAAGCGCTTCCAATGCTTTCTTGTGAGACATTGTACATTCGTCCCATATGATAATTTGACACGTTTGGAGTACTTTTCCCATTCCCGAGTTTTTGCTGATGTTGCATGTTGGTGCCTCAGTGTTTTGCAAATTCAACGGCAGTTTCAATGCTGAATGCGTTGTTCGGCCACCATCCAAAAGAGTTGCCGCAATTCCAGATGATGCAATTAGCAGTGCAATATTATTTTGTGATCGTATGGTTGCCAAAATTAGTGAAAGAAGAAAAGTCTTGCCTGTACCACCGGGCGCATCTATGAAAAACAGTCCACCACTTTGTTCTGTGGTTGCACACAAAATTCTGCCATACGCAATGCGTTGTTCTAGAATCAACTACGGAAGATTTGTCCTAACGAATGTCCCCAGTTCGTCAGAATCATAGTGTGTTTTTCGTTGCAAATCACGATCAAAAAGGTTGTTTGCAGGTCGGTTTGAAGCAGGCATTCCCAGTTGCACCAGTTCCTTGTTAGCGATTGTCAAACATATGTCTTCAATCTAAGTCAATGCTTCATTATACACGTTTGGTGTGATTTGAATGTCCGGATTTTGATTCGCAGCGCGCAAACGATGTAGAATATCTTCACTCATGTAGTACTTGTATTTTCCCCAAAGATCTTTTGGATTAGATGGGAAGCAGGTTGTTAATATTATGGCAAATAGCGTGCGTATTTGCTGTGGTCGAGCAGTATTCGATGCATCAGCTAGTGCAGTGTCCCAATGTGCATCATTCTCAAGAAGATTTAGTTCTTGGCAAGCTTGGCGATAAGTAGCGCACAATTGACCGTTGACTGTTCTTAAATCTTGGGTGGATATTGGTCCACGTATATTGATCAACAGCAATCTTAGATAGAAGCATTCTGTATTGTTCGGATGAACAGTGTACAGACGACCCAATGCATCACTGGAATATAAATTGGTATGTCCTTCAACTGCTTTACCTTGTTTGCAACGTTGAAACTTTTTAGTCGATGCAATCCACGTGTAGAATTTCGGTACTTCAGAATAAAGCAAAGTTTTAGCAAAAAGATCATCTTGGCACAATGAGTAAAACGCAGTTAAAGTTGTTGCCGGTGGAACCAATGCTATTGCACGTACATTATCTGCTGTAAAGTACACGCGCTGTCCATTCTCGAGATGCACCGCCAAGTTTACTACTGTTGGATGTCGTTCATGGATTGAAATGATAAGGTGCTCCATACTGCTTCATTGCTGCTTATGTAGCGTCCAAGTTGGTATTGGTTGATTTCATCGAGCGGTGCAGCTACATTCCCTACTCCGAAGACTGCCATGTCGCTTCCTTTGTTGACATATTTGCAAATGTATTTGATCGACTTCACTGAATTGCAATACTCAACATTAATGTGTGCTATGAAGGTCTTTGAAAGCAATGCTGAATATGGCACAATCCAACGATTATCTACTTCAATATCAATGTTTCGTATTATCAGAACGATGGATTTGCCACCACCCTCAACTGATCGTCGACGATACAGTGGATATCCGTCATTGCCAGTGATAGTATCAGAAACCAATTTTCTCTTGGGTATCGTTTCGTGCATTTCCCATCAGACATGCATGGTGAATTATTGTTGAATGCGCCACATGGGCCATGGATCATATTTTTGGTGACGACATGGAATAATTTTGGATCAATGTGCTTATCTGGTATTTCTGCTGAGATGATTTGATCAATTTGATCTGGTGTAATTTTGTTGATTAACCAAACCAAAATATGTGCATGTGGCAATCCTCTTTTCTGCCATTCAATGGAATACATCCAGCAGCGTGTCTCTCCAAAAACATGATACTTGATAATAAAATTCATCAAACATTTCAATTTTTGTTTAAATACGCGTGCGGTAATGTTATGGCGGTCCGAAGATGATTGTCCAACTAATAGAAGTTTGGTTTCATTCCATGTTGGATTGCATGTAAAGGTGACGAACAAATCTGGACGACCATATGCGCGAACGTATGTCATCGCATCTTGTGCGTATTCATGCATGTGCCGTGGACTCCCCGTGAATGTAGACGGTAATATGGCCATTCTTCCCAATTCGTTTGGATTGACGTTACCATCATTAACGATTGCGTCTCGTAAAGGATGTACTGTTCAGAACGCAACTCGGTTTGATTCAATCGAATACATAATAGCCGTTCGGTTTCAATCTTCGCGTACATGTCGACGATATATTGATGGAACAATTGTCTACATTTCAGAATGTGGTTCTCAGCGTTTTGACGAATCATCAGTCGATACGAATAATAATTCATGGCACTGACTTTCTTATTCGTTCCCTCACCTGTTTGTGGATTTATCATTTTGATGTTAAAATGATATCCATCATCTCCTCGCCAAAACAGAATCGGATACTGCAATCCGTCGTATGAGCGATGAGTTTCGGAGACTCGCTGAATGTCACCACTTCTGCGATGAAGAATTATGTCGCGTAATTCAAATTCTTCACCAACTATAACGATCGCCACTTCATCGATTGTTGGTGCATTGAACTGTCTCTCGTGTTGGTCAACGGGTCTTTTGTGTGCTCGAATAACAACTGCATAGTCATCGGCTGGCATTCGTTGAATGGCGGTTTTATACAACCGAACTAATTCATTGTGTTGATCAAAAAGGCCTTGTAACGCACCCACAATTTCTCGTCTAGTCCCCGCATTATAATGACATCGTTGTTCAATTTGTTCATCACTGTTTGCCATAAAATAAATTTGAAGGAACTTGTGATCTGCGTCCGGCAATGGTAGAAGCGATCCGGCATGATGATAAATTTGCCCTTGGACTCTGAATGTCGGCATGTAATTTTCGCACACGATGTTTGTTGCACCGAACGATGTCATTTGGAAGCATGAATTGTACTTGCGGATGTTTTCCAAGAAATGCTTCGACACACGTGTAACACCAGATAGAAACGTTGACAGTGGTTCGGGTGGTGAATGTAATTCTGGAAGCTTAACTTTTCCACTGGCGCAGCACATTCCACGCGTTTCATTTTTAAATTTGAGTGCACTACATTACATGCAAATTTTATCCATTTTTCCAATGACGACATTTGGATGAAGACTGTAATAATTATTACTGTCATAATGGAATGCACTAAGATTCAAATCAGCGTGCAGTGTTCGTCTTGATCGAGCAGTGCTTATTCGAACATTTTGCAGCCTTCTTTCCCGTAATTCAGTTGTCACAGAAGAACGGATCTGATTAGTACGTATTCGATCAGTTTCTAATCTTACTTCTCGTTGGTCAGACGAACGGGTCTCAGTGGCGTGTACTCGAAGGTTTTCCAGCCTTAATGCTCGTTGCTCGTCTGATTCTGAGGCTCGTAATGCTCTTCTCTTTCGTGCTTGAGGTGTAGATTGGCCAATTGCCGCACAGCAAATGCGTTCGGAATGTCAATCAGCAGTCAAATCCTTCACATACACATTCGATGATCTTCGTAAATTCACTGTAGAAAATGAATATAATCAGCTCCCGGAAACTACAAATATTCAATCCGATTGAAGTATTTATCTAAATTAATTCAGCTTACGATGAAATGCACAAAGTTATTCGAAAAACTCTCCCAAATATAAAAATACGCACAATATTGTCTGTTTAATGTAAGCTAGATATGAATTTCACAACCTCTTATGTCACTCTCGACAAATTCTTATGTCACTCTCGACTCGAAATGTCATCTATCGTTCGCTTCATTTGTTTCAATTCATATCAGCATGAACTGTAACGACAATATATGAAATTCATTAGAATGACATCTTCACATAATCAGATACATAGTTTACGATTCTAGAAAAGACATACAGGTAAACAATCATTTTTATAGAGATAGAGAAGAGAAGGGAAAATTCGTATAGATATCTATTAAAATCAGTATTGAACTTGATACATGGAAGCGCCATCTGGTGGTAACTTCCATTAATACGAATATCATATTCGTTTCCTCTGTGTAAAAATACATGGTCATAATGATTTTCATGACAA
This sequence comes from Trichonephila clavipes, assembly GCA_019973935.1. NCBI lineage: Eukaryota > Metazoa > Arthropoda > Arachnida > Araneae > Nephilidae > Trichonephila > Trichonephila clavipes. The sequence goes on from BMAU01019565.1 coordinate 665,470, forward strand.
TCGGTTGAACGGGGCAGAAGTTGCTACTCTGCAGTGCCACCTGGTGGCGAGTGGCATCAATGAGCATATTATACAAACCTTCTCCGTGTCCTAATTCATATATATACCAATTTTCATAAAAATCGGTACAGTAGTTTTTGAGTTCATCGATGACATACAGACAAACATTCATTTATATATATATAGATTATTAGGAATAAGTAATAATTGGTTCATAGTCCATTTATTGTTCTCTTAATTTGATTATAACTAAATATTTTGCGAAAGCTTCTAGAAAAAGAATGGTATTATTTACTTTAAAATTTCTTAAATATCGGGATTGTCTAAGAAAAAGGGACAATTAATTATTCCTCGAACACTGCATTTAAAAAATTCAAATGTTGAATATTTTAAGAATCTATTAATGCACGGACAGTTTAAATATGTATGAATGATTAATCCTGCAGCTTAGTCTTAAGCCAAAACATACAAATTGGACACCATTTAGTATTTGCTTTTTCCCCTTCCATTTCTTTGGATCTAATAGAAGGAACCATCTTAACATGTTTGTTTTATTTGGTTACTATTTTATATAATAAATCAAGCTTTATATATATGCTTTATACAGTGGTGGCCAAAATTGTAGACACTTTTAAAAACTATTCTGTTTTTTATGTTTGTATGCTTAAAGAAACTTTTACGTTGACCAAAATGCTAAGTATTTTGTATCATTTTAAAGAAAATTTGATACTAAATTCAATATAGAAAAGAAAACTTAAATATTTGAAACAACAAAAAGAGTTATGCTGCGATAACTGTCGATATACATTGGATACTGATGATAGCAGTGAGTTGTCAGAACTTAGTGAGGTTGTGTTTATTCCTTATTACAGCTTTATATCGATGTTTCATTGATCGGAAAGTAGTTTGAAGTTCTTCTTTATTATTACATGATGCCAGGAAACAACTATATTCTCCGTTAGCTCCTTTTTATTTCATGTGTACCTCATTCGGACAAGAGTTTTAAACAGGGCCGTAAGTTTTCAATAGGATTGAGGTCGGGACTGTTTCCTTGCCAGAATAACAATGATACTTAGTTAAAAAGCAAAAACATAAAAAAAGAGTAGATTGGACACATGTGTGATGAGAAAGTGGTATTTCCTTTGTTAAAATTAAATGATTGGTGAGTAGTTCTGTGACTACATTTGCAGACTTAGTGCTTTGTTTGAGATGTCAGGAGACAAATTTAATTTAAAAATGCAAGAAAAGGACGTCATATCAATTCTGTCATATCAATAGATGACAGAAGAATAAAAATACTGTGTTTCAGAGATAAAATAATTTCATGGACATCTATTAGAAGTGATCTGAGTGATGCTGGTGTTTCTGTCAGTTCAAAAACAACCAGGAGTAGATTAGCAGATGTAAGACTGAAAGGTAGAGTTCCATGAAAAATTCCCTATATCAATTTACATTAGCCCTAAAAGGGAAGACAGTGGTCAATGAAACAGATTAATTGGACAAATAATTATTTTTCACAAGTTATATGGAGGGAGGAATCTAAAATATCTCGTTTTTCAGTAGTGATAGCCTAAAATATGTAACACGTAGAAACCAGAAATGCTACATCCTGACTGCACCCAGGCAACTGTGAAGTGCCCACATAGTGTTATAATTTAGTGATGCATATCAGCAGATGGTATGGGTCGCCTTCATATTATCGATGGGACACTGGATGTCATAAAACACATTGACAACATTCTAGAACCCGAACTTCTGCCTTCCAACAATTAGCTATATACCCACAATGCTTCATTTATTTTTCAGTAAGATTCTACTCATTGCCACACAGTAAAGTAATTGAAAGAGTGGTACCGTTCTCAGATCATTGCGTTGTTGAGATGCCTAGGAAACAGTCCTGACCTCTATCCTATCGAAAGCTTGGGTCACCTCTTCTCCGAATAAGGTACAGATTAAATAAAAAAGGAGCTAATTGAGGGTATAATTGTTTCCTGGCATCATGTAATAACAAAGGATGAGCTTAAAACTACTTTCAGCTCAATGGAACATCGATACGAAGCAGCTGTAATACAGAATAAACGCAACCTCACTAAGCTCTGATAACTCACTGCTATCATCATTATCCAATGTATATCGACAGTTATCGCAGCATTATTTTTTTGCGTTTTTTTAAATTTTCATTTTTGTATTGATTTCACTGTTAAATTCTCTTTAAAATGATGTAAAATACTAAGCATTTTGTGCTGCTTAAAATGTTCTATAAGCATACAAACTTAAAAGACATAACAATTACAAAAGTGTCCATAACTTTAGCCACCACTGTACTTTCACATAAGCATATATTTATGTAAATGTGGGTATGTGCATGGGCAGCAGTCACCAAACTGTTTGACTTCGCGGACCAGTAAATTCATAATTTAAATCCCGCGGGTCACTAATCGGATTTTTAAGTCTTAAATATAAATATAAAACACTTTGTGATCAAGTAACACACAATCAATACATCTTAATACATAAATTAACGTGATGAGAGTGAATGTAACACATTTTTCTGGGAACCAGCAAAATTGTCTCGCGGACCACTAGAGGTCCATGGATCACCGCTTTGTCGACCTCTGTGCTTTTAAACCCTAAATTATATTTGACACAACATAAACATTGAGTTTTTTTTTAGTTGTCGATTGCAGAGAAGGAAGAGCTAAATACGGTTATTGTAAAAATAATACCATTGTAAATTCAGGTTCCCTTCATTAAAATCATTCAATCTTATGTACAATAAGTACAATCAGACTTTGACTCATTTCTTGTAATGATGCAAACTGTCAATCGGCATGGCATAAACTCGCTGTCTTCGAAATTTCTTGGCTACTTGTTTTCACCTTACGAATTAAATTTCAAACATTCTGAATTGATAGAAAGTATCTTCATATTAGGTTCCGCACGTTTGAAGGAGACAGATCAGGCAAAGTAGGTGACTAAGACAGTATTCAGTGAACATGAAGTGAATTTACTACCAGACATGATTCTCGTGGGCAGATATTATCTAGTCAAAAATAACGCCCGGAATTTTAAAAATGACAAGCCTTAAAAATGTAGTATTTGCTACGGTGATATGTACCTTACAATATATTGTCAGATTGTGAACTTCACATGTAATCCTTAAGTGACTATAATGCCCGTTTAACATACATCCTCAAGATATAATCGAAAATCAAACTTTAACCTTCATCCATCTAGTTTATTTTTTTGTCTATATATACATATATATATATATATATTTGAATTTTTTATTTAGAAATTATAACTTAACTACCCACAAAATAGATAAATACAATAATATCAAAAAAATTTCAATGTTGTTTAGATCATGAATACACTTTAAAATTTTTAAGAACTTATATTCATCGCAAATACATTAACCGTCTTACTACTTCTAATTCCAAAACCACCACCCAACAATAGGATTTCAAAGTCAGCATGTTAGTGGTCTTGCTGTGAAAATTATATTATAACACTCATATCACAGTTTACATTTTTTCCCACACACACATCTTGAATAACTTACACATTGTTGACAACCAACCAAATTAGAGCCTAGCAAATTTACATTTTTGACAATCAACCAATTCAAATTCTACCATATTTGATTGTCTCTTTTTTTATACCTGTCTTTGCTGGCTGGTTTAAAAGTTAGCTCAAAAGATGTGTTTATGTATATTCGAATTTTTTAACTTGGTGAATAATTGATTTTCATTGATGTCAAGATGCTTGATTCTCTTCCTAAAAGCTCTGTGAGTAAAGAAATTTTGTTAATTATTTTTTGAAAAATACTTTTCTTATGTAATTGTTTAGGATTTTTCTACTTTTCTTACATAATTGTTTTGCGATTTTTCTGCATTAAGAGTTTGGGAGAGCTTGTTACATAATAGTAGTGAGTGGTTTTATCATACTCTCTGAGTTTTTACATACTCTGAATTTTTGTTTATTTTATTTTATTTGGTTTTTCCTACTGAGTTGCAAAGGGGGAAGGTTGGTGCCTTCTATAGTCTAATTCTCTACAAACAAGAGATAGACATTCATCAATCACATTAAAAAAAAACTCAGAGACAGTAAAGTGATCATACAATGAAGGACACTAGATTAAAAATTAGAAAATGGATGCTGCAGTATTATAAACAGTGCTGACTAAGGACAGCTAATATATAAAATGATTTATATAAAAGTAACTATGTATATATAATATAATAAAATAAAAGTGAAGAAATACTAGAACCTACTACAGTGCTAAAGAAGTAAGAAATTGGAATTCAGCAGACACAACAATTGTAGATCCAAAAATGTCATTGGACTAAACTGGAGACCTAGTATGATTTCTAAAGCTGTCGCTGAATTAGGCCAGCGAATTAGGGTTAAGCAATGCTTTGAGGATTCAACCTTCCCCGTACAGCGTAAATTTACAACATTATAAAAAATAGTTAAGAAAAATACAACACGTGGATGAAGAATCTAATAAAATCGTAAAAGAAATTGAGAAAAGAGAACAATAAAGAATCTCTCAAGGAGAGGAATAATAATAAAAGATTTTTTATAGAAAATATTAGGAAAGAATCTCTTACTTTTAAAACAAAAATCCTGAACTCGACAAAATCTACAACTGGCTGCAATGAGATCCTACATGAAATGGCGTAATAGATTTAAACACCACCACGAGAAGGAAAAATGCGTGGAGCCATCTGGATAGTTATTTTGCAATTAAACTAACCACAATTATATATATTTAAACAAAACATAAGAAGTTTTAAATAAAATAAAGAACAAAGTTCAGAATACATAGTATCAAAAATAAATATATTAAAATAAATTTACTTGGATGAATATATACTAGAAAGTTATATTGCAATTAAAATAAGCATATAAAGTATTTTAAAATATTTTTTTAAAAAATAAATTAAATAGAGAGAGAAGAAATTATAAATAAAATATCGACCTTAGTTAAAACTAGATTAAAGTAGAAATAGAAATATATTTAAAAATAAATTTAATAGGATAATTGTATTCTAAACAATTCTTGCAAAATTTCACAAAATTACTATGGATTAAAATTTTACCAGTAACTAAATCATTGTTTCTTGTTATAAAATTAAAGATAATATTTCTAAATATTGATAGGTGTAAGTTACTACCCCAGAAAGGCATTTTTATAATGTTAAAATCAAATGAGTCTATTTTATCAAAAATATTACTTAAAAGCAAATTATACTTAACGTTTAATTGAAGGTTCAAAAAGTTAGCTGACTCTTTATTATAATTAGTTTTTAATAATTTGAAATAGTGGGGATAATAATTAAAGCTAGGAACAAAGTCAACTATATTACTAAGAATAATTAAGTCATTTATGTATCTAAAAAGTAACAAGATTCATAACTAATACATTCATTTTCATAAAAATGCAAGTAAATATTTCCTAAGCAGATGCTAGCTGGTCCACCTTTTGGTAATCCTTTAATTTGCTGATAGTGAGCGTTATTATGAAAAACATAAGTTTCTTTTAATACTAATTCAATAATAGAGATATATTTATCATATTTTATTATCTTATTCAAAAAATACTTGCTATATGCTATTTTAAGAATCTTAAGCTTATATCTTCTATATCAATGGAGTTAAATAAATCTTCAAAATCATAGGTATAAATAGAAATATTTTTTTACCATGCATATACTTAATAATGTCCATACTATTCCACTATGTCCATATATATATATATATATATATATATATATATATATATATATATATACATATATATGTAGCGTAGTGGCCGGTGTTGTATTAATTTTCGAATGTTTGTAGGGTTTCAGAAAAACATCCTCGGAATGGACGTTCAACATCTTTACTTAGGCACACACATCAGAAGCTATAATCACAAGGGTATTTCATATTAGAACATCACATACAGATAAGGTACCAAGGGTAAAAGAACTATACTTTTTCACATCCTCGAGCTGGAGACAAACTTGCGACGATTATAAAGCAAAGCAGACAAGAGACAAGCAGCAGCGACACCTTGGAGGACAAAACACAAAGACAAAAGACAAAGAGCTGGGATCAAGCGTGTGAAGTAATTCTGATTGGATAGAATGGGCAGGACAAACACGCACACACACTCAGGAATTTCGGACTAGTTGATTACAATTAAGATTATTTGAACCAAAGAATTAAAGCTTGTTTAAATATTAGTAATAAGAGTTAGTTGAAAGGATGATAGAGAAAATTATTATTATATATTATTATTATTATTATTAAAATAAATGTAGCATTATAGCTATAAAAAATATATATTCTGAGAGAGAACATCATTTTAAATGATTAGAGAGAGTACAGCACTTTTGCCACAACTAGAGGCGCTACCAATTAACTATTTCAAAATGCGTAATTAATCTTGTTTTCTTTTTGTTTACCTTCATTTATTTCCACAAGTTTTAAAGTAAACAAATGTAAAGTAGTTACTCAGCTAATGATATTTTGTATTTAAACCCTGTTTTTTCATTAGTAGTTTACTTTACAATTCGGTTTCAACAAATTAAGCTGGCAGTTTATCTACCACAGCATGTAAGTAAATTGTCGTATTTTAAGATAACTCTAAACTTCAAAATCATAGAAAATATGTTTATTTCTTTCCTTTAATTCGTAACTATATTTCTGACATCAATATAGCTGCCTTTCTCATTTGAAGTAGATACCTGGAAGTATTTATTTACGATTGTACATATGTGGTGGAAAAATTATAGTGTTAACAAATGTTAAATTCGAAAAAAAGATTGATATTCGCAAAAATTTCTAAAATAAAACTATATATTTCATTTCACAGATTGAAATGAAGATGCATATACATAAATTATATTAGAAACGTTTCTTTAAGAGTCAGTATAATGTTAATAAAAGTGATTATAACGATTAAAAGGAAATTAATAGTATTTAAGTTTTTGATTGCTATTCAAGAAAAATGCAGAATTTATTGTAAAGTCAAATTATAGTTGAAGGTTGGCTGACCACAAAACATTGTTAAAACCAGCACTATTGGTTCCTAAAATCAAGAATTGGTATTAAAATACTAGTGTGGCTAAAACTTCTTACTCTATTCTGACTAGCTATAATTAGGAAAGTGAGCTCCAGGATTATAAATATTTGTATACATTACTTAATACTGGATTATGTATAGATATACATATATACATTGGAGAAAACAATTAAAGGGATAAATGTTTTTTTGCTATAAAAGGAAAACTAATAATCCAAATAAAACCAAACCTGGTCAAATCAGCGTCCGATACAAAACCAATATATGGATAAACAAACATGAGCTCAACATGCATCTTAAACAAGGAAACTGGTCACTTGTCCAGTACAACATCTGATCGACATCTTGCAAATTATAGAAAATTATGTTCTAATGGGTGTATGATGTCCCCTAACAGCTAGACAACTCTTACATCTGTGTTTCATGCTGTTTACCAGGGACCTTATCAACCCCTGTTGCAACCACACCCACTCTTGCACCAAGGTACACTTGAGCTCATCGAAGATCGTTGGAGCTGGTCTTCGATTTGCAATTCATCGTACAAGTACGTCCTGCACTTGTTCGATGGAATTAAATTCGGTACATCACATGCCACGCCAATCGTTGAATATTTTCCAATTTGAGGTATTTGCCCGCGAACTGATACGTACGTGGGATTGCGTTTTCGCTCACAACAATGAAAGTTGGTGCATATTATACTCGGAGAAGTCGAATATAGGGTTCAAGGATCTCCTCCCTGTACCGCTGACTTTTCAGAGAATACATCTATCTAACACAAGAAGATCGTTATAGTATTTTGAAATGATGTTTGCCCTGATCATAAAACCACATCGACCATAGTGGTCTCTTTCGACAATGTTAAAAGACCGTTATGGAATCCTGGGTTTTTTCCAGATGAGAGCACGTCTTGAGTCACTGTCTATACCGAATCAATACTCATCACTGAAGATGACCCATCCCTACTACCATCCTCTGTCCAAGACAAGTGTTTTAGGCAACGTTCCTGGCGATCTTTTTTGTAATTCACAGTCAAAGGTAAGCAGACTACGGGGCAAATTGCATTGAGACCAACTGCCTTAAGTATCTGGGCAACTGTAATTCCTGCTGCATGATACAGGTAGATGGCGAGACAGCTAGGTCACTTTCACTGCCCTATTCTGTTGTATAGAAGCCCTTTTGCGAACTTAAAAAGGTCAGCAGACTAATGTCCTTATCTATGTGAACTGTTTCCACAAAGTGGACGCATGTTCTTACTGTAGGTAAACGGTAATTGGCCCATCTCGATTCTTCCAACTATCCTCCATCCTGTGACATCATCTAGGCGTTGATGACCGGCCTCGTTAACGATGGATAAACAAAACCTTCAAAAAACGAAGATTGACTTAAACCACGATGTTTCAAACGTTATTACGGTATTGCCTTCTCCTAGCAATTGAGGTATACAAACGCAATTACAGTGTTGCCCCCTGTTTTATGACATCACAGGTCACAGAGTAGTAGAGTTGTTCACGAGAAGCTCAACTATTATCTGATACCTTATTTGTGAAAGGCTATAATTATTTTGTTGTATTTTTAAAGCCGTTCCTGCCTTAATGTTTTCATCAGCGTATGTATATATATATATATATATATATATATATATATATATATATATATATATATATATATATATATCATGACTTGGAGTAATGAAAAGTGCAGCAGTTAATCATAAGATACTTTATTCCAATGATTCAGCAAACCATTCTGTACACCAAGACATGACAAGAGATGAGAACTATTTCAAACGTCGATCAGGAACGACAGTGCCGGTTGTCCAAGTGTTTTATGAAAGTCCGCCGGAGTTAAAGTCGAAGTATTTATGCGGGAGGCAGTTTGAGTTGCCCTGACAGTAAGTGTACCCCAATTCATCATATATATATATATATATATATATATATATATATATATATATATATATATATAAACGAAAATATAAAAATATACATATAGTTATAAACCTAAGATAACTATAAATAGGAAGAAAAGAGCACAGTAGTACAATGACAAACTCCTGGCCCTAGGAATCAGGATTGCAGGTTTAAACATGTTTTGGGGCTAGACAACCTTCACCTGTTGTCTGTCATACTGCGTACCAAGAGGAAAGGAAAGAATTACATATGATGAATTAAAATATTAAAAAAATCATTAAACTAATAAAATATGAACAAAAAATATGAACCTACTATTTATTATTCACAGTGTAGATTTAATACAACGCTAACAAAGATAAAATCTATACGTTGGTCGGGAGTGCAACAACTAGTTATGTGTTCCCGCCAAATACAAGGGCATGAAAACAGATCCACATAAAATTAATTACGATAGGATATTAAGAAGATTATATATATATATATATATATATATATATATATATATATATATATATATATATATATATACATGTGTGTGTGTGTGTGTAATTTTAAAAAAATCATAAACATATATTAAATATTAGTGTTATATATAAATGATACGCAAAAATACATAAATAGTATAAAAATTATTACGCATGTGGCGCCATCTATTTAATAATTGGAGAATTATTAAGAAATTGTAGAATTATTTAAAAAATCTTTACAAAAACGTAATGACAGTAATACAAATTGTATCATTTAAAACCATTATAAATACAATTGCAAAGAAAGTTAGCAGGATATCCATGTTCAATACAGTGATTAAAAAATTTATCAAGATTTAAAGAAATATTAATTTTATCGCTAACTAATACATTATTACGATAAATATAGATAAAAAAATATTTTTATATATAGATATTGATAAATTTGACTTCCAGTAAGACACTTTGATAATATTAAAATTAAAGGCATCTCTTTTATCATAAATATTACTATGTAATTTCAAATCCTTAAAAAAGTGTTACATCTAAGTAATTAGTTTTGATTGCAATATTATTAATTTTAACTAAGTTTAAGTAAGCCGGATAAAAATTAATATTGGGACTTAAATTATCATTTTCACATAAAAAATTAAATCATAAACATATCTAAAAATATAGTAGTCATTATTATTAATATAATTATATTCACAAAAGTGTAAATTTAGATTAGCCAAACTATTACTTGCTGGTCCCCCTTGTGAGATTCCTTTCTTTTGTTTATTGAACTATTATTATATATATAATATAATATATATATATATATAATATATATATAATATATATATATATATATATATATATATATATATATATATATATATATATATATATATATATATATATATATATATATATATATATATATATATATATATATATATATATATATATCATATGTGAGTGTGTGGGGGGTGCACATTTAAATTATGCATATAGAGTTAAGATTTATTTTCACAATATTGCAATGCTATTTAGGCTAGAAATTTTTGTAAAATATTTTGAGAAAAATATGAAACAAGATGCATTTAAGTGGAAGTTTGATAAAGTTTTTGCATTGAAAGTTTTTCACATTAAATAATAGTTTTTGCTTTGAAAGGGTGACAGTTTTGATGATTTTTTATTGGAAATTTCAATCAGGTAAAATGGTTTTCATTTAGTTTGAAAAAGGTACAGCTGTATTTAGATAAATGCTTCATGTTAATAACAATGCGAGAATATGCTGATTTAAATATAGTTGAAATTAATTAATTCGATAAATTCTGAAACTTGCTTGGGGTGCATTCAGTAATTAACTTTTATCTATAGTATGGTTGGTATAAATATACGGTATAATTGATTAATTATATATAATCCGCTTACTTCCTATAGGTTTTGCCATTGTTAAGTAATATTCATTAAATTCAACATTGTTATCAACTAATTTAAATTAGGATTATATGTTAAATGCGGGAGAGCTTAGGATGAATTATTAGTATTCGGGCATTATATAAATCCTTGAAGAGGCATATTTTGAATTAAATTCATATCGTGTTGCTGTATATAAAATTTTATTACAAATTTAAGTTCTGTAAAAATGTTTTTTTACTGTCATATTTAATATTAAATTACTTCTGAAGTATTGTATTGAAAATAATTAAAATAAATAAGAGTATTAGAGGAGTAATAAAGTACCTTACTTTTATTGAAATACTAATATAGATATAGCTACAGAAATATGACTGGAATCAAAAGAAGCAAAAAAAAAAAAACCACAGATTTTCAAATCCAGTTAAAGCAACATACGAAAAAAAAATGGAATTTATTTTTCGAAATATTTTTTTAAATAATAATATCGAACACTTTTATCTAAAAATTCGCTTTCAACTCAGGATTCATTAATCCAAGCCATTTGTTCTATTTTAACAAGTGACATATTTTCCTTTACATTTTTTTCAGCGTAATTTTGGAAAATCTGTGTAAAAGCTAAATTCTAATGCTGCTTCCTTTTAATATATATATATATATATATATATATATATATTTTAATATATATATGTATATATATATATATATATATATATATATATATATATTGCATTATTATACTTTAAAAAAATCATTATTTTCTGTGGAAAAAAGAAAATATTTTACAATAAAATAAATCTTTCTACGGAAATATGTATTTCATAGTTGATTTTAAATATGATAATACGGTGTTTTTTTAAAATTAAATTGTTACGTAACATTAATTTTGTATCATTTATAGCAAACAATAAACAGCCGTCTTTAAACATAATACTTAGCAAATAAAATGTATACAAAAATGCCAAGCTTCTTATTTTCATGAAGGCTACAGAACGTATTTAATATTTGGAAATAGATGACTAATGCTTGAAAACTAATCCTGCTAAATTGCATGTATAGTAGGTTACTAATCATGAATGCATACTTTGGACAGAGTAAAAAAAAAATTGTTGTCAATTCTTGTGCTATTGAAAGTTATTTTTCGAAATGAGATGTATTTATTAAGTACCTACAAGAAGTGTGGTTCCTGAAGTACGAAGGGACGCAACACTGAAATTTCTCTTTCTGATATTTAAAGTGAGTTATAGAGAGTCATATATTCTACAGAAAGTAATTATTATCATTATAGTCATCATTTTTATTTTATTCTAGCATATTTCCGTAATTACTCACAATGAGTGCAGGCTCTTATGCTGAGAAATAGTGGTGATGAATGCCCGTCGAAGACTTAATAAAAATATTAAATTTCAATCCCTTTTTTAATTTATATATTATTTAGTTACATTTATTATTTTTTTTACTTCTTTATGCTATAATTTCTTATTTTAAAATTAAATATTAATTTGTATTGCAATAAAACTTTTAAATATGTTTTAAAAACTAAAAATAAATAATTTTTTCTGGATTATTAGTGTCCACATACAAACATCAAGTACTGTAAGGGGAGGGGGTCACACAAAAAGGTTAGGGATTCTTGATTTAAAATTCATTTATTAAAATTTCCAACATTTACAACAAGAATTTATTTCTGTATTTAAAATTATATTTACATATTTTCTTTTCGGAAAAACGGGAAAAAAATGATAGTTTTTTTTTTGGCAGAAAATTAATACATTGGTATAATATGAGCTATTTTATCAGTGCGTTTATATATTTTAGCAAATGCGTTAACGGCTTAAAACGGCTTAAACCTGTCTTTAAGTTTCCCTTTCTACATGCAGATTCCTCTGACAATTTTGTTTCTAAAAGAATATTTATTTGAGATACATATATGAAGGTATACCTCACCATTACGTAAAATGTGTTAAGAATACCTTATTTTGAATCAGGTTAATTTTTTTCTGATTTAAAAATATCAAATATTTGTTAACTTATCCAAATACACCCCAATGACACTTTTGTTAAAAAAAAATATTTCTTTTAGTTGAAAATTTGAATTAAACTTCTTCTTCTGATTTGATTGTTTGATTTTTTGTTGCAAAACTGATTGTAAATATTTGATTCCCCCTTAAATATTTCCAATAACCACAACCCCTTAAGTGCCGCCAGCGTGTATATCATTCTTGTTTAATCTGTGCGTTATGTGCCTCTGACGTATATATCCGTCCTTCTGAAATACGATTCTTTTATTTTCATGACTATCAGTAAAACTATTCCGAAGGCTTTGTAATGTACTGAAACGACCTTGACAATGTTTGGAAAACTTACTTAATCAAGAGAAAAAACTGCTTAAATGTGCCTTCCCCCCCTCCCCGATATATCGCATACACGTGCATATACTAGAAACAGTGACACTGGGTACTTACCAGGTTAAACTATGTCTCTAATAAAACTTTATTAAAAAAATACTTGTAATGTATCTAAATAATCTATTGGCATTCTACAAAGTATAGTAATTATAATGTTTGTGAGTATTATAATTTGTTTTTTTTTAATTTCCATTTAATAGGCAAAATGTTATGCAAGATCCAAAATCTTCTTAATTTTTTTGTCGTATTATTTTGAATTTATTTATTGATAGTTGCTTATTAAATTATTACAGTTTCGTTATAACCATCAAAAAATATTATTTACAGTTGTTTTAGCAATTTTACATAATGTTTACTAATTCTGGCGTAATTTCATGGTTTTCCTATATCAATTCCAAAAACAGATAATTTAATTCATTAAACACATTATATTTCCAAATTAATTATAACATTCAGTTTAATAATTTATGATGTTGAAAGAGCTTAATAATCGCTAAAAAGTCGAATTTAAATTAAATATTAACGGTAATGTAACAAAAGAGAATAAGAGTATTTTTTTCATTTATCAAAGCATTCTTAAAGTGCATTAAAATTCTTTTCATTTCCTTTAAGAATGTTATGATCAAAGGAAACGTTAGTCTTTTGTGTAATTAAAAGTATTGAGAAGGTGCAAAAAATATAAAATTATCTACAGTATTACCGTGTGTGGAGCATGTTATTTAGTATAAAGAAATGCTTCAATAAAACATAATATTAAATTGGAAGCAAAAGAAGAATATAATTGAATTTTCGAACCTTTAGAATTAAAAATGACTTATTAACCTTCTTTGTATTTTGAAGTAAAATAATTATTTTCATTGATGTAGAATAATCAGTTACTCATCAAAAATAAAGAACTAAAAAGCTACTTAACCGAACAATTTTATTTATAAAAGTCGCCTTTGTGTTTGAAATACTTTTGAAAGCAAAAAGTTCTTTGAACTTATTCAAGACAAGTGATGGTGATGTTTATCTAAGCAAGTTAAGTTAGAATAAATTTAACTTTTAAGTATGTGTTTAATTTAACGCTCAAATTAATTCCTGCGTTTTTAAATATTCATCAAAGAGAAATTTCAAAAACTATTTTCGATTGCTATGCAGCTGCATTTAATACAGGGGGGCCCACAAGACAAGGATTATTTGAATTTTTTTCTTTGTTAGTGTTTATCTTAATCAGAGACTGTATATAGAACTTTATCAAAGTGCCAATTTAAATAAATGGCATTGCAATTTTTTTTCTAATGCATATTCGAATGCATGCATATTTTTTATGTTTTAATGCATAGCACAGATAATAAAAATTCATATAAATAATAAACCAAAACATTTTAATTGGGTATTTCTAATGGACTGCGAATTAGTATTTTACCATTGCACAGACCTAGTACATTCCCCGTGCGCTGGTATTTCTTCTTAGTGTTGCATCATATATGCGGATACTGATCTCCGCAGGTAGTTCTGACGCCCCGTTTCCTCACCAGAGGGAGGCACCTGAGCTCTGACGTTGCGAACCTGTACAAGGATTTAGTTTTTCCAAGAGCACCCAAGCCAAACAGATTTTTCTCCAGATCTTCTATTTGCCGTATAATCATACGACATAGCCGCTGTCAATTTTCTGCATCAGTCATCATTTCACCACCGACTTGGGCCAGGGTCGAACCCGCAAACTTGAGTGCAGAAGGCCGGCGACAAACCAACCACACCACCCAGACAGCATAGACCAAAACATACAGATAGAATACACTTCTTAAAATCAATATAAACTTGTCACAAAAATATTTAAATGTTATTAATTTGAATATTTAAATTTAATATTCGAAGTAACCTATATACTTATAATTTTATAAATAATAATTTTTGATTCATGTTACTTGCTAAAGAATTTTTATTTTATATCAGACTGGTATGTTGGTGATGTGCCAATGAATTACCCTTCACCATTGTTTTTCTAGCATTTGATTGTACATGATTAGAACTGAAAAAAAAAACTTTTTTTAAAAGTAAGAGGATGTGAAAGTGAGATTAAAAATGTAATTGATATGATTATAACAAAAGTTAAAGTACTTGGCAGTATTCCTCTCAAAACACATTGAGGTTTCATTACGGAATTCATATTCTATATCTTTTTTTTTGTTTTTTTATGTATTAACTGTCCATATCTACGAATTCTTGTACCACCCAAAAATTATACTGCATATCTATATAAACTGCATTTTTCTCATCCCAACCAATTAATAAGATAGTAATTGATAACATTTACATCAAATTAGTAGGTGTAACATCCAGTTTTTAATAGTAATTCAATGTTTTTTCATTAATTTAAACCGGTTTGAAACTTATCTTTAAAAAGAAAATGGAGGTCTTAAAAAATTCATAATTGAGGTTTAAGGTAATATATTTATGAGTGCTGCTCCTTAAAAAAATAGGATGTGGCTATGCCATGGACATGGCCGTATGTTATACTTGAATACGTCTCATAACGGGTGATATTTTTATATAAAAAATTATTATTTATGTATGCCATAATCATGTTTGAACACTAAGTGCTCCGGGTTTCCATGTTTTGTTTATGATGGCAACTATTTCCTTTCAACCGGTTCAGGAAATAATTCCAGTAAACAGATATAATTACTGTGTATTATGATATAACATTATAAATTAAAGGTCTGTGATACGAAAAGTACGACGCAAATGACTTTCAGGATACATCGAGATTTCTGGTAAACGTTAAATCAATACAAATATTACCTAAAGTTGCTGCAGGACTTTCGATGTAAGACAAGTTGAACTCGCTGAGCAGGAAGCCAAGCAATGAGAGGCCTTGTGAAACATTAACATTAGTCTCCGACTATCAAAATTTGTGTAGTAAGATCAGGATAGTAATCGGGTGTAATTTTAGCGATGGTTTTGAAATATTATAATACCGATCGTTCATAAAGAATTTAATTCTGCTAACGCTGTGCCCGGATGGATGTATACACACCCGAATATGAATTTAAAGATTACATTGACCTTAACGTTTAAAACACAGACATCACCGGCCTTTGCGTCTTTTATTCCCAAATTAATTTTCAAAATGTCAATGTTAACTCTATTACAATCAATGAAGATATTATTGGGGCAATATATGGTAATTCCACCAGATTTGCGACTTGATTATAATTATACAGCTACTGATGATGTATTGAAAAACAGGCACATCCACTGGCATAGAATATTCCATACAATTCTCGCTGATTGCCAAATAACCAGATAGGTTGATGATGGACTCAGTACAGATGTCTTCTGAGTGCGCGACCAAGCTTTGTGCATTAATGGTGGTGATTAGTATAAGAAAACGCTGATCAGCAACATTATCACAAACATTTTTAACTTTGGCTACTAGTGTCAGCAACGGATGTTGAACGAATCTCTGGTACTCATCCCGATGCACAAATAATTTCGAACGGGACAATGTTTGGGCACTTTGTACAAGGCATGTGAGTTTTTACACGTATCGCACAGTTTAAAGTCAGCCACTAGATCTGAAGCGAAAGTATTATTTAGCAGCTATAAGTGTTTTTCTTTTGTTTGCTTCAAAGAGCGCAGAAACCATAAGCGATTACACACGTTACTCTTATGTCTGAATGGATTGTTGACAAACGTCAAAGAAAAACGTGCACTAGTTGCTGCCCAGTGGGTCTTCATAAATGATCGCACACAATCGATGCATTCACCATTCGATGTCAATATAAAAGCCATTTCATCATTCCATTGCATAACTACAATTGCTCCTGTTACAGGTGTACCGACATCGTAGTTGATCCGCTCGACATCATTCATTCTTAAACGTTCCCGACACTCCTTGATTGAGCCAGATGGTGTTTTATTGTTACCATTCAAATGCTTTTGAAAAGTTCTTTCCAACCATATACTTCTGTGTATTTCGATTTGGCTTTTTGACGCATATAGGCCAACATTATACATTTTTGATAATACCTTTTTTTTATTTTAACACCTTATTATATTTACTGTCACAATTTTACATTAATGTTTTTATACAATCGATTGATTTTGATGAGATCTGACGATTGAAACTAAAACAAACATCGTAGCTTCTCCGAGTCAAAAGTTATATTTATACTGAATGAAAATCTTGATAAGCAGCAAAATGACCTCAAAATAGGGACGCTTCCCAATCCATTAAGCACCATGGGTCACAGCCTTACTTAACGTAAATAATTCTTTGATTTTTTACCTATCCAGTGGTGTAATTTAATTTTGGATGGAGATGATAGATATGTAGCTGAAGCACCAAATTGTATCCTCCGATTTTGTTATCATTCGTTTTTTTAATTGCCTCCTACTAAGAAAGCAGTTTTAAAGACGTATTCACGAAAAAATTTAAGTTTCGGAATATCGTTAATATTTCTTGATTTAATACCTCTATAGAAAATACTAATTTGTATTAAAGCATTTTTATACGTCCAAATGTAACGTTAATTAGTTCCCTACATTCTTGTAATTTGTTAAAGTAATGTTACACACGAGACAAAATTTATTTTGCAACTATTTTGTATATTATACATTTCCTACAAATCTTCAAATTTCTAGTTATTTAAAAAAAAATTTTTCTTCCAGAGAAATCACATATATTTCTGAAGATGTAGACAGACTTTGTCTCCACGAGCGTTAATACTTATTAAAATATATTCGCGTTTAACATCGCTTAGAAGTTTTTTAATTGAGTTTTATTTGTCAAGTGCAACTGTAAAATGTATGATCTGCTTAAGAATTTCTGGTATTTCTTAGAAATCTCTAGTTTCGAATTTTACATATAGTTGGTTCAGTTGTGTTAAGAGTTCCATCTGTCGTGTTAGAATTTTTTTTAAAAATCTGTTAAATGTCTTCAGCTCTCTGATTAAGATTTCATAAATATCAATACCTATCATACTATCCAGTATATTTGTTAATTTTAAATTATATCGTGCATTTCACACTCTTTTTCGAAAAATCTGTAATAATCGACAACACAGCAGATGACTTCTTAACAGTTGTTTATTTAAGACAAATAGAGATTTAATTATAGCTACTAAAACCACTTCAAAGATAATGAGAAGTATTTGCATTCAATTTTTGCAATTACATTATTTACAGTATTGCAACTAACTTGCACATATGAATTTTTTAAATATTTTTTCTTCATTATCGAAATTGTAAAGCATATTGTGGGTGTTGTTTTTAATGAAATTTATTTTATAAAATCTCCATGGGAAAATACATTTGTCACTTATCTAGCATTTGAGATAATTAAGAACTAACTCCCGTAACACATCATTATTGGTTTTTGTAATATTTTATAATAAACTCATTTAATTTCTCTTATTATTTAATCTTTAAGAGTTCATTTATTTCCTTGCTCAATATGTTTTGAGCAAACAAGTAGTAAATAAAATTATGCATTTTATTCTTAGCAATTATAAGGACCTTTAAATTATTCTTAAAAATATCAAAAATAGTGATTTATAAAAAGATTAATATTAATAGAAAAAATTTTCTTAGATCACAGAAATTTTTTCAATGTTTAATAATTAATAATCAGTCATATTTATTACTCTAAGTATGTACATAGCCAGACCTCTATTTAACAAAGTCACTAGGGCGCTAAATCACCAAAAAAAATTTGTTATATGGAAAATTCGTTATATAGAGTGGTTTATCTTTCAATATAATTCATAAAATGCATAAAACAAATTTTTAAATTCATAAAAACTAAATATTAAAAAACAAGTAATTATTCACACCTTCGTATAAATTAATATTTATTTCTTTATTTACCTTACCCATAAAAAAATTAGAAAAAAATAAATAAAGCATGCATGGGAAACTAGAAAAAGAATGGCGAGGAATACCGTAAAATCATGCGTATAACGCGCTTTTTTACACAAAAAAATAAGATGGAAATTTTCGCGTGCGTGTTATACGCCAGATATAAAAGTGAACGCTTAAAAATTAAAAAAAAAATATAAACATAGAAAAAATTAGACTTCCACATACTTCGTAAAACTATTTATTTAAAATAAACCAACTCACTTTATGAACTTAAATGGTTACATAGTTCTGGAAATATATTATTTTTTTCTAAAGCTTGAAATAATATCTAGAATAAATGACTTTAAAACAAAAGCATTGAACATATATATACATTTCAGATTTCTACGTAAAAAGGGGGTGGGTTATACGGCGAATATACCTAAATATATATATATAGCTGGAAAAGTAATGCTTGTTATACGTCGGATTTTAGGTATATATATATAGATATTGGTAGGTGGAGCACTTTATATATTAAACAAATTATAATCTACTTTATTAATTCGAGTCTAAGCCGCATTATTTTTCCAATGTTAATGCTATTGAAAATTGGAAGCGGCGTAAAAGAGAATTCGATACGTTTGTTGGATTAGAAATATTTAGTTTCCAACCCTTTTTTTCGAAACAGAAAAATGTAACCGTTGATTTGGGACAGTTGCCTCGATGATTTATCGTATTCCGCATTTTATCTCTAGTATTCAATCTATCCTAAGCATCGTTGCCTGTTCGTATTTAGAAAAATTTCTGTATTTAAAAAAAATTCTTTTAATCACCTAAACATCAAAAATATCGGTAATAGCAACCAGGTAAATTCATTATGACGCTAGTAAGTAAAGGAAGGTAATTTTATATGCAAAAAAAATAGAAATAGAACAGAGACTACACTGAAAATTTGACACAGATGAAACAAATATACGTCGATGAAGTAAACAAAATGATATAATTTTAAGTTCAAATGTCCAACACTCTGCAATAGTTTTTACGTTCTCATATAAAACATTTTTCAAAAAAATAATGTTGCATAACAAACGCATGTAACGGCACAGACGATAACATTGCTTGGTCAATTCTAAAGTCTGTTGTGATAGTGGGAATGACAAATTATTCTCAAAACATAACACTGTGATGGTTGTAGTAACTATAGGTTCATGTATGCATTCGAAAGTTTGCAATACTGAGGAAAAAATTAATTGTTAAAATTTCTTATTATTTTTCATTAAATTATTAATGTCTTAAGTAATTGCGTATATATTGATGAACATCTTACATAATTTTTTATATTTACTCAAAATTAAGTAAAAAATTGTGGGTGTTGCTTAGAATCAGAATGACCACTTTTTTCACAAAAATATTTTGAGGATTTCGGGAGCTGCTTGGTTTTAAGACAGATTCGAGTAAATACGGTATGTTAATTTTAGGAGTTTTTCTTTATTTTTTTCCATAAAAAATATTAATGTTTTGAAATTAAAGTTCCTTGAAATAGTTTTAATTTTTTTAATATTTTAATCAAGAAATGAAAAACTAGATAAAAAATGCTGAGATACGCTATGTCCAAAATTAAATTCACAAACATAAAATCTGTGAAAATGTATGAACTATTCGCAGTTTTGTTACGAAATTTGTCTTAGAGACATATTATGTCAGAAAGAGTATAACAACATAACAATACGGAAAAAAATGTCATTGTGAACTAAGGCGCAAGTCATGTTAAACAGTGTGAAATAATGAATCACACATAAGGCATATACCTTAGAAAAAGTTTATCTAATATGGATGTGACCACAGAGAACTGATATACAAGTCTCAAAACGAGCTGCCATACTGTTTATGAGGATATAAATAAATATTTGGGGGAATCAAGCCTTTTTTTCCGAATTCGGGGATTTTAATTCCTGGGGGTCCTTTGAGGGCAACTGCACTAAAAAGTGACTATGCCTAAGCCAACCCAACCACTCAACAGAGTTGTGATGGGGGCCAATCCATATGGCGAATATCTGCTGCTTCAAGAAATTCTTTAACAATGTGTGTTATTTGTGGTCGCGCATTATCGCTCATAAAAATGTAGTACGCGCCCTATAGCATCAAAAACAGTCTCACATAGGCTTACATGATCTCATCCACATTACACTCTAGATTGACAGCATCCTCATAGAAAATATACGGTGGTGTACTACTTCCCAAGATCATAGTGCCACATACAAGGAATTTTTGCCACCAAATCTGTCAATTTTTATTACATAGGAGAGATGAAAGCGAGCTCCATTTTCTCTTCAGGTAAAGACTCAAAGAGATTGTCACCACTTTCAACAGCAGAATGCGTACGGGGCACATGACAGGTATGGATATCATGCCCGAAAGCTCTAGAAACTACACAGATTGCAGGTACTTCCAGGGAGTTTAGCTGAATCCGGGACATCTCTTCAATTGCATCTCTGTTGCATCGACCCTCTTCAACATAGACCCCAACTGCTGCCATGGCACCCTTTATACCTTTAATGTCGGCGATGTGGCCAGAGCTTTGCTGCATGCCTTTGGCCCCATTTGACTTTTTTTTGCACTTGCCATACGACAACAGCAACAACTCAACGAAAATCTCTTTGTCTGGTATATTTCTACTCATCACTGAAGCGAAACCACCCACATTCTTATAATGTCCATGGCTAATGGTTTCAGCTCCCCAACGTCCGGTCTCCCCTGCTGGATGCAGTGAAAGGGACACACCAGACTACACCAAGCTTAAAGGCCAATCTCTGTAGACTGCTTGCCTGAAAATTCCAGAATGTCTCAATGTCCAGACAGTGAACATATCAATTTGTTTTCTTCCAAAGTAGCAAAATTACGAGAGAGTTGCGAATCCGTTACCTGGCTATGCCGTTGTGCGTTTAGCGCCAAATATTGATTTTGTGCGGACGCCATTGCTCTTTGACGAACTTGGGTGACTTTCCTGGTGACAGTACCATTTCTTTGGAATTGATTCCAGACCACTTGTAACCATTTCTTAAGAAGGCCACTTTAAGTAACCATTGTCAGACCCCAAGTCTCCATATATATATAAGAATGGACATCTTTAAGCCTGCCAACGGTTCTCCTTCTCAGTCAATCATTTTCACGTCTAAAACAAGTCATTCTCACTATAAACGATATATATATATATATATATATATATATATATAATACATATATATTCTTTATTTTAATATTTTAATATTCTTCACAAAGTTGTAGGCAAAATTCCCATACGCTTGAATGGTCTCAATCCAGTATTTCTGCAACAACTAAAGCTAAACAACATCTTCCTCAACTGAAGGATGGTATTGCACTACCCATTCTTCAAAATATATAAAATGCTAATTCTATCAATTTTACTAGAGGCATTTTAAAATTATGACGCAAAACATGCTTGTGACTTTAATTTTGGACATGAGTATATAATATCCTGTAAAGCATTTTTGGGCAATAAATTTTAAATTTTTTTTTCAACTTTTGTTTTGCATATATTGACATATTTATGATAATTTAAGTAAAATAACAGTTATGAAAGTCTGTGCTCATATCAAATATCATTTTGAATAGAGTTTTTAAAAAATATTTTTATAACTATGCCATATTCTTAAAATTTAATCTACATACAAGAAAAGAAATATGAATTAACATTTTTTAAATATTGAAATCTGTATAATTATATCAAGTTATGCTATAAAATATATGAACTTCATTTGCATATGTGTGTGTGGCTTGCATAATTAAATTGCCAAAATTTATTATTCTTCCTTACGCATGCTGTTGAATAGGCATATATTATGATATAAATAGCGGTCATATTAAGATTAAACGTACAAACAAATCCTACATGAAGCTTATTGTTATACCAAAATTGGTATTTCGTTTTATTTAAAAATGAAATGACTTTTTTTTTAACAAGAGGGAATAAAACATTTTATTCATTCTCCCTTTTGTCATAAAAATATAAATGCGAAAAACATTTTTTTTAAGTGTAGAGAACTTTAAAATTCCAAAATCCCTTTGGTTTATATTAATAGAAATGCTCACAAAATAAGCAAATAACTAGTTTAAATTATTTCATTTAAAATTCCAATGAGATAAGACTATCTGCGCACAACTGGCTATCACTTATATTAAACTGAGTCTAAAAAAATGAGAAAATTTGCATGTTTAGTCGAATTATTTTTAAAGATTCGAAAAAAAAGTTTAAACTAAGGCTTCAAATTATTTAAAGTTCTTCAGCGTAGAGTATAGCTTCGGATACACAAGAGTGGAATTATCTTTTAGAAAAAAGAATATCTTCTAATTTTGAGGTATAATTTTCTGGCTATATTTATTGGAACATCTCAATGAGCATGAAGGTGCCTTTTTGCAATACTTATTTAAATTCTAAACTAAATAGTTAAAATGTGTAAGTACCAATATTTTATCAAAGAAAGGAGATGTATCGTGTGCGAAGATTTGAATGAGTGTAGTATATAGTGCATATTATTAAAGATATGGTAGATTTATGTATGTAATTTTTTACTGGATAATTATCGATACAGAGAAGGTAAAAGCAAGTCCACCCATTGCTATGATGGAAACTAAGTATGTGCTTATGTCTATTACATGAGATCAAAAGATGATTTTAACTGCTTTTCAAGTGTCTCAAAACCTTCATAGGTCCTAAGAATTAAAAATATGTCTGTTTCCAAATGGCTACACAAAACAGGTTTGCTTGTACATACACACATTTTTTTATCTCTCCTATACTTCCACTCACAAAGAAGACCTATATTAGATTGTGATGAAGAATAAACCATCTCAAGTCTTGAATGAACCGTCTATTTTTCAAGAGAGGTTTCTAGAAAGTTTAGCCACTAATTTTCAATTAAAAATTAAAGATAGAGTTCTGAAGTTAAAACTCTGTATGTTTCATGGACATCATGTATAGATATATTTACCTTTTGGATAAATAATTACTCTTTCATAAATTATACACAAAACATACCACAAATTTGAAATTTATTAAAAAATATTTAATTCTAAAGGAAAGACACATTTCCCCCCTTTTTCTTAAATTCAAATTTTACGTGCAAGAAATTTGGAAAAAATGTTAAAATGTGATGAATATGATGACGTAACAGGTAAATGATAGTTATTGAGTGATTTTTTTTATTAATATTGAAATTATACAGGGATACCTAAAATCATACTACAGCAAGATTGTACTTTCTAAGAATTGTTGTATTTTCATGAAGCTTTAGAAGAATTCTCTACGGCAGCAGTTTACAAGCATACAATTTCCAAGGAAATCTCCGAAATTTCAGCTTATAGCTGGAATTGAAGCTTGCACCACAAAGTACAATTCCTCTAGAAGGAATAGACTTATTGAGTGATATATTTAGCTAAGTTTCTGCGTTCATTTTTATAAAAAGGTGAATCAAGACTTTGATGAAGTGACGTATTATTCAAATTCAACCATTAGACCTTAGTTCATTAGCATATTCCAGAATGCAGAAATAATTCTCCTTATACTGAGTTTCAAGATTTTTTTCAGGGATTTTTCATACAGATATTTAATGAGAACACAATAATGAAAAAAAAACAATCCAGCTGGGGTTGTGTATTTTAAAATAAAGTATGTTAGTAGGTACTTCTTGTTATGGTGGAAATGTCCAGTCACCGTGCATAGAAAAAGCCGTGTATTCACAACCACATAAGGATTGACTTCGAGTAAAATTGATATGTCCAGCTTACATCAGTTGAAGATAAACATATCAATTCTGTTTTAAGTAAATTTTTAATAGCAAATTACCACTTAAGAGAATCTTTAGAGACCTACAGTATCTCAAAAACTGAAACACAAAATCGGGATTTGTTTAAAATATATCAAAAACCTTGAATTTTGTCTCAGAATACTTTGCCTATAAATGATTAAAATTCTATCTTCTTAAAAGCAAGTATTTTACTAGAACCCATTAACTGGAAAAAAGTTACTCAGAGTTGGTACGCAGCGTAATATTTGACTTAAATCCTGAAAAAAAAAAGCTAAAGGGTATAACTTCGCTTAAGAAAATGAGCAAAATTAATCATTTCGTAGCTTCCTATCGTCTTAGGCTGGTCCTTAATATTTTCGGTCCTGTATTACAACAGCATTAGATTCTTTCAGTAAGATATGTAGTTAGTCGTTTTATATTGAATGGCAGAATCTGTGCAACTCAAACTACAAAAAAAAGTATAGGGAAGACTGTTTAAACTATTTCTAAGATACAGTATGCATTTATCGATATTTTAACATTATAATGGTAACAGACCTGTAAAGCATACCTCTTTCTCTTTGTATGTTTTGAACTTCAGATATTCATTGTGAACAAGTAAGAAAATTATCTGTAAAAATTGTTTTTTAGCACCTCATATCTCTCATAAGTGACTGCTTCTTATTATTTCTAATGGGCTGCGAATTGGAGTTTTACCATTATAGATCTACTACTTTACCCGAGAGCTGGTATATATTTTATAGTGCGGCACCATATAGGTGGATACCAATAGACGAATTTAATTTGGCATCCAGTTTCCTCCACAGTGGGAGGCACCTGAGCTCTTTTGATGCAAACCTATACTTGGATTTAACTTTGCTGAATACACCCTAGCCAAACAGACACTCCAGAGATCGTTTACATGCCGTATAATCGTACTACATGGCCGTTGTCGATTTTCAGTATTTTGAAAATCGACCGACCTGGGCCGGGGTCGAACTCGCAACTTAAGTTGCAGAAGGCCAGCGACAAACCAACCACGCCTCGCAGTCGGAAATGATTGCTCATTTGTAACGATCATACTTCGAACTTGTTAGTGTCAGATTTTGTCAGATAAAGTCAGATTTTGAAATTCTCAGAAGAACTTTAATGATGTTCTTAAAACATACAATAATAAAAAGATAACAAGTTACTAGCTTTTACTAACATTCACTTTCCAAAAGAAAAATCAAGAATTATAATTATATATATTAAAAGAGACACAATAGTTGCATCCTGTAACGAGTATAACAAGTTTTACTACTAATCATCAAGGGGAAATGCTTTTAGTAAATTGTTTGTTTCGAAATTCCCTTTCTGTAAAGGAACCATGAAAGACGCAAATAAATGTTATTGAAAATAAAATTAATCAAATTCATGGAGGAAGATAGCAACCCGATCTATTAATGCTAGTTTGAAGGATTTCCATAAAATTCATATTTGGATATTTTTGCGTATCGAAGTATTAGACCAGGGGCTTTTGTATTCCAAGTTCAAGGAACCTAGCCACATGTCTGTATAACTTCATAAGCATTTTTTCTCTTTATCAATACTATAGATTACGGCTGCCTCGCTCCCACAAGCTGTTTGCAATTAAACTCAATAATTTACTGTTGTAATTACACTCGCAAAAAAGATCGAAGCGTTAGAATTCACCTGCTATACATGTCACGCATTTTACCTGGTCGTTCCAGAATAATAGGCTTGACATGTATAGCCATTTTCCATGTGTTGATGGCATTTCAAGGCCTCTCAAGTGCAGATTTGAAAATTATGAAATCTGTTCGAAAACATGTGAAAAATGCAATGCTTATTTGTACTTATAAAAAAAGATTTTTACAGCAAATAAATGATGAATTAATAAAACAGTTCATTATACATAATTAATTTCCTTATTTGTAACAATTTTAGTTGAATTAAGACTGTTTCTTTTATCAACTTAGAGCTAAAAATGTATAACTCATAAAATTTAATAGGTGACCTATTTCACAGATAACGCCCAACCCTTACGATCGTGCGGGTACCGTCTACGTTCCAGGGCGAGAGTGGGGAGTTCTTTTTTTACTAGTTTTCCCTGTATCATTGGGGTTCATACAGTATTAATAATCAGAAGAATTTAATATTTAACGATAAAAATAATTCGAGTCTTAAAGGGTTAAACGTATCTGCGGTTCAAGCTTAGTTTCTTAAGAGCGTGATCGACAGCCTCTCCGACGAATTGTACGGCAGAACTAGGAGCCTATTATGCTTCAATTGACACCTATCATCAACCAAGGTTTTTCGCAACATATTTGAGCTTGAACCATGCGCAAAGAATTGCAGAGGATATGAATTCATAGTCGGGTGCATGCGGAAAAGAAAACGTTTCTAAGCGAAATGAAAAATTCGTTTGCAGTGGTGCAGGGAAAGAAGACACGGACATTTGAGAAATCGGAACGGGTAATATGGTTAGATAAATATCATCACGCCTTATGTTATACTAATAGTAGATGCTGAATTTCGCGAGAACCCATCGAAGCCATGAATCTATCTTGACTTACTTGCTCTGTGCAAGAGTTTAATGGGAATTTCATGATATGGGACATGATCTTCTGGCTTGGAAGTGGTACATTTGTGTTTCTCGAAGGTAAACAAACAGCCATATGATACCTAGATATAATACCAGATCAAATGGACCCTGCAACGATGTATTTTTACCCTAATGGCGACAGATACTTTATGGACGATAATGCAACAATGCATCATGCCTGAAGTGTTCAAAATTGGTTCACTGAGCATCAATCTGACTTTAATCACTTTCCCTAGCTATTACATAGTGTCAATCTTAACCCCATAGAAAATGTGTTGGATTTCGCAGGAAGACACAAATCCTACATTACTCTCCTCTTCCATCTAATTTAAACAATATTAAATGCTGCATAGCCAATGCATGTTACTCTGTTGATGAAAAAGCACTCCAGAAGCATGTATCGAAAATCTCGCAAAATTCTAAAATACTCCCAAGTTCTAAGTTTAAAAAAATCTGGAATTACAATAAATTTCATATTCATTCTTGTTTACATTCAATGTCAAATGAAACTTTAAACTCATTTATCTCAGAAAAAAAAAAAAATGTTTATTTTTATTTAACTTTGTAAGGCTTTTTATTTCTGTTGTGTCAATTGCTTAAATATTTTTCTACGTATATATTGATGCTAGCTGATATACCCATTCTTCGCACGGGTGAATTTAAAAACTAAGCAATACAGATTGAAGTTAAAGAAGTTCTTAATAAATTAGTTTTACGTGAATTGTGTGTGTGTGCAAGTCAAACAAAACAAAACAATAAAAAAGGAAGACAGAAAGAAAAATGTTTTTTTGCATATTTCAGCTGAACAAAAAAACCATATTTGTCAAATTTTAAGTCTGTAGATCTAATAGATGATAATTTTTTTTAACTAATAACTTCCCGTAACTCTCTTGTGGGTCGATTTTTAAAAAAACCTTCCTAAACTGATCTCTACTGAGCAAAAAAAAAAAAAAAAAAAAGTAGCTCATTATTACACAGTGTGTGTGCTGAACGCTTAAAATAGTGTCAATAATTTATATCTGGATGTATAATACGTTCATATTACTTTCTGTTGTATTTATATTATGTTAAAATTGTAGTACTCGCAAGCAATGCCGTTCCTCATATTATAAAGACGATTCAATAAAAACATAGCGAAATATTGGCGATAGAGCCAAGTTGGCGTCAATTTTGTTGGGCAACTTGGCGATTGATTGATAGGTGCAGAAGTTGATGTACTGCAGCGCCCCCTGGTGAGAAGCTGTAACAAAGAGAATAGCACACAAGCCTTCTCCACAAAAATACATATACATGCCCCTTTAATAGTAATCGGATGAATGGTACTGGAATGATACGTGAGAGAGATTTCATACATACTAACATCTATTTTTATGTATAATAAATTTTGTATGCATTTTAATGTCACATGCAATGATATATATGGGTGTTAAACTTACCAGATGGTGCTCAAGAAGACAGAGAAACTCTTTGGTTGACTTTTAGAGAAACAAATTCCCTTTCTTAACAGAGTAATAATTTGAATTAAAAAAATTGATTTCTGGTACTGTAAAGGTCAATGAATAAATATTTGAAGGTAGCGAAAAAAGACTTCATTAATAGTCTTAAAGGTTTGAATAATTTGTCACCACTACAGTAGTCACTTATTGAGAGATTTCCGTTTTATTTATAAGTTAAGGTACTTCATCACACAGACACACACACATTCGCACATACAAACTGACACTTTACGGATCAGACTACAGCAATAAAGCTTGAGTCTTAAATATTTGTATAATTGTAAAGAACATTCAATGTTTTGGTCTCATTCCACGGCATAGTAATCTGAAATTTATAGAAAACAGTAATACCTAAAATATGATATATACACATTATATTGAGTAACACAAGATGTTAGGTAAAAAAAACCACAAAATGACACTGGATTTCCTAAATGTGTCAAAAGAAAGAACAAATATTTTACGCGGCTATGTTTTTTTTGGCAGCGATTATGGTTTTATGTATATCGATCTATCAATTAATTATCGATCTAACTATTTATATATTATTACAAATAATTTGCGTGAGGGAAAGGAAGACGAGAACTCCCCTTATTTGAATATTAATAGATTTATCAATATGCTGGCTGGGTGGCATGGTTGGTTTGTCATTGGCCTTCAACACCTAAAGTTGCGAGTTCGACCCCGGCCCTACTCGGTGGATTTTCGTGATACAGAAGATCGACAGCGGCAATGTCGTATAATTGTACGGCATGTAAAAGATCCCTACAGTGTCTGTTTGGCTAAGGTTCTCTAGGAAAAATTAAATCCTATTACAGGTTCGCATTGTCAGAGCTCCTGCCTCCCCCTAGGGAGGGAACTGGGTGTCAAAATTGCTTGCAGCGATTGGTATTAGCCTCTATGGTGCCGAACTAAAAAAGAGATACCAGCTCCCGGGGTCTGTAATGGAAAATATCCAATCAGCAGCCCAGTAGAAATAACAAAAAAAGTTTTATTAATAGACGATGATGAACACGTTATTTACAGTAGAGAAAAACGCACTCCTTACAGAAAAAAGACAGTACGTTTCAGAAACGGCTCTCCAAAAAGGCTACACTTCCAAAAACTCAAACAGATCAAATTTCTCTTTCTTATTGCAGTCATTGATCAAATTCTGATTTTGACTGCACTTGCTTCTGAACTGTAGCTTAACATTTGTTTAAAAATTCCATGGTAATTTCTACAATGATTCATTACATAGTTTCTCTATATTTCCTTGGCTATATTGTATTTTTCACCAAATTTGTCACCAAAGATGATAAAGTCACCAATCTGGTTACCCTGTTCACATCTTGTATGGCTGTAAAAGTCTTATTTTTCAAGTTCATGCTAGGAAAGGAACTTTGCCTGTAAAATTCAATTTTCCTACAAATAGAGTACTGCTGTAGAGGGGAAAACGTATGTGGCGTGCATCAATATACACTGCTCAAAACAATTAAAGGATATTGTAAGTTTTATATAAAATAAAGATATAAGTGAAATTTTTTTGGCTGAAAATGGAAGAAGAGAATCACAAATGCAAATTTTTCTGATTTTCAAACTGTGGAGTATGCTAATTTTGAGTTCGACGTCAAAAACGTCGCTTCAGCGGCAGCGAAAGAAATTTGACTTTCAACTGAAATAAAGACAAGGATGATCGGCATTCAGTGACTGCTTTGTTTCGATGAGTACGATGTCTCAGCGAAGTCATTTAACCTATTCAGAAGCTTGGGGAGTTGTTGGTAGGTTAGAAGGGGGTCAAACTCAAGCCGAAGTAGCGCAAGCCATTGGAGTGTCACAAAGTGTGATTTCGAGGATCTGAACCGTTTTTTGGAGACTCGAAGTGCAGGCCGAAGACCAGGACAAGGTCGTAGACGGGCAACAACGCCCAATAAAGATCGTTATTTAGTGTTAAGGCTTGGAGACACCGAAATATGAACGCTATTCTTCTCCAACAACACCTTTGCTCTGCTACTGGCACCACGGTTTCAACTCAGGACTCTCCAAAACGGGCTCCATGGTGTAGGTCTGTATGCTCGCCCACCGATGGTATGTGTTAGACTAACATCAAGGCATCGTCACGACCGCAGGTAGTGGACAACAGAGCATGTGAACTGGAGGAGAAATGAATGGAGCAATGTTCTTTTTTCTGACGAGTCCCGTTTTTCTTTCCATCCGAATAATAGGCGTATTTTCATCTGGAGGGACCGTGGCAGTAGGAATAATCCTGCGTTCGTGCACGAAAGTGTCAGATTTGGCGGTGGGGGAGTGTTGGTGTATGGTGGCATCTCCATTGACGGGCGCACAGACCTCTACATCATTCGAGATGGACCTCTGACTGCTCGCCGATTTAGGGATGAATTCCTCAGACCTATTGTAGTCCCTTACGCTGCAGCAATCGTAGATGACTTCATTTTAATGGACAATAACTGCAGGCCACATCGTGCTAACTTGGTGGAGGATTTCCTTTTCGAGGAAGGAATCGTACGAATGGAATGGCCAGCGTATTCTCCAGACATGAATCCAATAGAGCACGTTTAGGACGCTCTAGGAAGACGAGTTGCTGGCCGCCAACCCCCCCCCAAAAAAAACTCTCCAAGAACTGGAAAGAGCTCTTCTGGAAGATTGGGACAGAATACCCCAACTCGTGATTAATAGCCTCATTGACTCCATGCCTCAAAGGTGCTCTACGTTGCTGGCCGTCCGTGGAAACCATACCCCCTACTGAAAATGATTTCCTTTGAAGAAAACACCTTTTCTTGTTCTTTTTTTCTCACATGCAAAAGTTGTGTTTTTTTCCTTTTGTACACAAATGCGCAGTAAAATGCAGTTTTTCTGCCAAACATGTGTAATTTATTCTCATATAACCTACTACGTCTGTCGACCATGTATCTATCAGCTAAAAAGTTTCCCAGCCACAAGACCCACCTAAAACCGCAATATCCTTTAATTATTTTGAGCAGTGTATATGAGCGCAAAATTTTTAAATACCGTAAAATCTGGTGTACAACGTGCACCTCCTTCTTTACAAAGCAATCTGAAATGAACTTGTGCAGTGCTCTTATATGTTCAGAAGTCATTTATTCGAAGTATTATTCCAAGCTTAAGAAATAATTAGTACACATTTAGAATTGCAACCCTTAAAGTTCATAAGGAATGGCATTTACTTTAAAGAAACAGTACTTCTATTTTTTTGGTATGTTCAAGTATGTTTCATTTTTATTCCCTGTGTATAACGCGCATCCGTAAATTTTTATCTTTTGTTTCTGTGTTAAAAGTGCGCATTATACGCGCGTTGTTTTGCTGTAAATAAAAGGACACTTTAATATTTTTTCGGATAGAAAAAAATAGTTTCAACAGGTCTTTAAAAGCTACTCTTAAAAAACTATAATTGATAATGTTTTTCTTATATGACATTATGAAATTCCATCAAAGGAACATATCCTTATCCTTTTGACTTTATTATGATTACTTAATATATCTGATCCGGAAAAGAAAATAACTTTGTGGAAAAGAAAAATCTTATAGGTAAGGGTATCATATTGAATATCAACAATAAAGGGTTAGTACTATAGTACGGAAAGAAAGACAAATAAAAAAGATGGAATAAAGTGATGCCATATTCCATCAATGATCATTCTTCGGAAGGAAAGATTTCCGCAAAGAAGAACTGCGGAAATGGAAATGAGTGAGTTACTTGGTTCTAGTTTCCCTTAGAGATTGGAGAAGATGCTCATACATGATCAACGAAGCGGAAAGCCTAAGAGTTATTGGGTATGGCCACTCTATTTCATATACCACAAATATACATTATAGTATACAATTGATTTGTTCTTATTTCATATTATGAATAACAGTAAGTAATAGAATTGCCTCGTATATTTAAAGTTCAGTACATTTCATCTTGCAGGAATGTGTATTAATTTAAAAAATATATATACCAAAACAATCATCTTCGTCTTTATGAGAATATTTTTAAGACATTATTATTATTTTAAGCTTTTTAAGGTGACTATACCTACCTTTGGACTCAATTTTCTTATAAAAGCAAATTTTTGAAACAAATTGAGTGTTTTTCGGAAGAAAAAAAAAAAAAATATGTAAATACATAAAAATGTTTAAAAAATATAGCGCTTTTAGAAAAATGGGTTGTTTTCAAGGAAATATTGCCAAATTTCTACCAAAACAGGTAACACTGTATAAAAAGTTCTAACACAATTATCGTAATTTTCATTATGCACAACATACATATTATAGTGCTCTTCAAAATGAACTAAAATCTAAGAAAAATATTAAAATAAAAAAAAATTACAGACAATTATACAAAATAATATGTAAATTTTGATATTTTTTTAAGTTTTTCTATATAAAAACTATCTTCAATGAAAAAGTATTTAACCTATACAAAAACACTTATAGTCCACTTTATGAAAAATAGTATAATGAACATTCCCACAAAAGTTCAAAACGTTATCTGGTTTGGTTCTTAAGATATCATGTATCTGGTAAAGCGTTACTTTCGAAAACATAATTTTGAGAAAAACTCAATTAAAATTTTATCTTACTGCCTTTTTGCATAGAGTGATGTTTTTTAAAATCACTATAACTTTATTTCTATTTCACGTAAAGGAAAAATAAAAACTGTTTTGGAAAGGACAATGTTCAACTATAAGAGTTTGAAATAAAAAAATGCCTTATAAAACGAAAAACAACATTTTCATGGTAGGCAGTCACCTTAACTCGAATACAATTCATGTACACATATTTGGAAGAATATGATACAAAAAATCTTTTTCTTTCGAACAAGTTAAATTATATATTTTTTTGACGATGATAAGATCACAAAATTTTCACAAGTAAGAAATGTAAGTTAAATACCCCACTATTATGCATAAGTATAATTTTCAATAGTTAACATATTCCTTTCTTCAGTTGAAATACAATTTTAAATTCGTAATTAAACTAAATAAGTTTTACTTTTAAAGGGTCATATACCTTTTAAAATTTCCGGAAAATCAATTTTTTATAATTATTTTATTTTATAGAGCAAATCTTTCTGAGTGTTTTAAAAGAAACTGCATGCAGAGATATTCCCAAAAGAACAGAAGTTATTAAGAAAATAAAAAGAGTAGAAAAGGTGATTTAAATATTGTTTACATTTTGGCTCCAGGGTGACAGCTGTCATGTCTCTGGTGACAGCTGCGTTTCTCTGGTGACAGCTGCGTTTCTCTGTTTCTAATATTTGCATTCTAATTATTATCAAATGCTTGAATCTAATCATTAAATATTATTATTGTTGTTCTGAATATTAACTACAACTTCTACTAACTTTATAAACTTCTACTTCTACTTTGTTTTGATAAAGTGAATCTTGAATATATACTCGCTAGTTTTTTATTTTCATACCGTATCTTATTCTAAGATAAGTTTTAGGAAAAATATTAATTTTTTATAAACTTTTGAATGATGAATTCGACTGAATCTGCCAAAAGACCATCTGGTAAACGTCCTATGAAAAAAGAAGTTTGCTGGTAATATGCATACGAGATGCAAAGCTGTACACAGTGTGGATGAATCTCTTAGCAACAGTGCATCTGGAAAAAAAGATTCAGTTGCAAGATGTTAATTCATCTTTTATTGAACATGATGACGGTTTTGATTGCTATATATAGTGTTTGATAAAACTATCATATTTACAAACATTCAAAACTTTGCTTCTTGCAAAAAATGTGGTGGTATTAAACTAACAGAAAAATGTGTTAGAGATTTGTCTAGTGTTTTTTCAATTGAATGCAAGAACTGTAAAGGCTTGTGTTCGTTTAGAAATTCAAAAATGCTGGGTAAAAGAAAAATATTCCAGAAATAAACAAACGCTTTGTATACGCAATGAGGACAATTGGAAAGGGTCATGCAGGAAGAGGTAACTTTGTGATGATCTCCTAGGACCTCACTTTGAGAACGAGAATAAATAGGAGTCAGATAAGAACCAGTAGCCATTTTTATAAATAACTTTCTTTATTTGGTTATTGTTTGCGCAAGCGCAACAGCGCTGCCTGGACTGCGCATGCCCAGTAATTCTGATGTAACTGTAAAAAGAGTTGTGAGTAAAAAATAAACACCAGTCCACTAAAAACTGTGTTCTGAGTGAGTGCTGAGTATTCGACGGAGTGAGCCATAACATTGGTCCGGTAGAATCCGGAGAAAAACCGCGTGTAGTGATGAGTTAAAATTGTGCCGGAAATTGTGTCTGAATACTGAGGGAAGAAACTGAGTTTCCGAAGTATTTTCTGTGTCTTGAGTGTCCAGCGCAATTCATCAGTCGAAGTAAGAGCGATTTCCTTGCTTCTTATTTGATATCAAATTAATGTTGTGTTAAAACGTCGACAATTAAAAGTCTTAAAAAGGACGAGCTTTTGCTGTTCGCCGAGGAGCTGGGATTAGACATACCCCAGAATCCAAAAATTATAGTATTAAAAAATTTAATTGAGAGTAGTGAAATCTTTGAAACTGATAAGGAGTTTCTGCAAAGTGTAATTGATGGCGTTTTGGCGGAAAAGGCCGCTAAAATTGAACAAGAAAAATTTAATTTAGAGTCTGAAAAGGCCAAGATTGAATTTGAAAAAATTAAATTAGAACAGTTAAAGAAAGAGCTTGGGTTAACTAATGCTAAATGTAAATTGTCCCTGCGCAAGAGAAAAGTGAACATTTCGAATCTGTCCCATCTGATATTGAAAACTTAATTAAAAGTATCAAAACTCTAACAATACCTGTCCCTTCTAATACAGAAGCCTATAATTTATTTTTTCAATCGCTAGAAAAAGCTTTTAAAACAAAAAATGTGGAGGATAAATTTAAAGCAGAGATTTTATTGAATATGTTGGGAGAAAAGGTGGGAAATTTAATGATTTATGTTAAACAAGAGGAACTGGGTGATTACGAAAAAATCAAGCAGTTAGTGCTAAAACAATTTCAACCAACACCTCGAGTATTGCTTAACCAGTTTCGAAGGTCCCCAAAACTACCAAATGAGAACTATGTTCAGTTTGCTTCTAGAATTGAAGCAATGTTTGATTATTATTGTAAATTAAGAAACGTTAATGAGTTTAATGAATTATGCCAGTTAATTGTTGCCGATCAGATAATTAATTCTCTTGATCAAGAACTGACCAGTTATATTAATTTAAAAATGTGCGAAAATTGGTACACACCAGATAAGCTGGGTCGTGAATTAGATTTGTTTATGTCATCTAAAGTTTCAAGTAGAAATGAAATAAATACGGGTTTCCGACAAAATAAATTCTTTAAGAGTGGCGTCGACAGAAAGGGGTTAAAAGGTGCAACTAGTGTTTTTTTGTCCGATGTCAATGAAACAAAATGTTCATATTGCTCTGAAAATCATGCTATTCCTTTTTGTACAAAATTTAAACAACTTTCCGTTCATGATAGAGTAGAGATAGTTAAAAAACAGCGACTATGCTTTCTGTGTTTAAGAGTAGGTTGTATGGCGTCGAAGTGCAAAGCGAAACCTTGTAAATTATGCGCTAAGAGGCACCATGTCTCGTTACATTTCCCCAAACAAAATACGGATTTTCAAACAAGCCATAGTACGTCGAATGCTTTCCATCCATCAACAGAGTCAAGGTTAAATGCGGAAGCACGAGAGAGAGAATTTAACCCTGCTTTTCCCTCTAGAGAGGTTTCGGAGAAAGATAGTAATGCGGTGTTTGCAATTAATCAAAAAAGGAAACCACTAGTGTGTTTTTGAGTTCCGTGAAGTGTTTTGTAAAAGATTAATACGACGAGAAATGGCAAATAAGAGGTCTGCTTGACGTCGGTTCTATGACAAATCTAATTACGAAAAAATTCGTAGAAAAATTAGGATTAAGAAAAGAAAAAGTAAATATTCTGGTCACGTGTTTAAATGACTCCTCTGTATGTGTTAAAAATTGCGTAACTACGGAAATCTCGAATTCCGATGGGAGTTCTAAAAAGAGAATAAAAATGTTAGTTGTAGATAAAATTACTGATTTAACTCCAGTTAAAAATCTAAATGTGAAAGGATTAATCCCTGAAAATATAAATTTAGCAGATGATTCCTTTTATGTGCCAGGTCCCATTGTATGTTTATTGGGTGCAGAAATTTTTTATGAATTATTGCTTAGTGGGCAAATTCGTTCTGAAAATTCTAATCTTATTTTCCAAAATACTGTGTTTGGGTTCGTGGCTTCAGGGAGCAATAGTTTTGCAGATACTGAAGCACAGGTTCATTATGGATTAATTAAATGAGATTTAAATCAAACTTTAAAAATGTTTTGGGAATTGGAAAATGTTGACGTAGAGAAACCTAAAAATGAAGAAGCAATTTTTTGTGAGGATCACTTCCTAAAAGCGCATTCTAGAGATGAGGAGGGTCGGTATGTGGTTAAAATGCCCCTTAAAAACGAACCAAATTGTTTAGGTGAGTCGAGGGACATCGCTCTAAAACGAATGAATGTGCTGTGGATTCGATTAATCAGAGATCCTCAATATCTTAAG
The DNA here is from genome assembly GCA_019973935.1 of Trichonephila clavipes. Classification (NCBI taxonomy): domain Eukaryota; kingdom Metazoa; phylum Arthropoda; class Arachnida; order Araneae; family Nephilidae; genus Trichonephila; species Trichonephila clavipes. The sequence goes on from BMAU01019565.1 coordinate 703,036, forward strand.
TTGTATAGAGACTTTATACATGAGTATGACCAACTTGGTCACATGAAAGAAGTTGTCGCAGAGCATGACAACTCTGAGGTTGCCTATTATATGCCACACCATGGCGTCCTTAGACCAGAAAAGAGCACAACGAAGCTGAGGGTAGTTTTTAATGCTATCGATCCTACAAGTAATGGGTTATCGTTGAATTCCATACAATACAATGGAGGACTGGTTCAAAATGACCTGTTTACAATTATGATTAAATTTAGAGAGCATCCTTATGCCTTTACGGCAGATGTGAAGATGATGTACCGAATGATACTCATCCATGAGAGCCAACAGCCGTTGCTTAGAATTTTGTGGAAAGAAAGCCCAGAGGATCCAGTGAAAACCTTTGAGATGAAAACAGTCACATATGGCACGGTGAGTGCACCCTTTTTAGCAACGAGAACTTTACTGCAGTTATCGAGAGATGAAGAGAAGAACTTTCCTTTGGCTGCACCTGTTCTAAGAGAAAACATTTATATGGACGACGTTCTTTGCGGCGCTGCGTCTTTAATGGAAGCCAAGGCCTTGAAAAACCAACTTTCCGGCATTTTGAAAAAGGGAGGAATGGAATTGCACAAGTGGGGTAGTAGTCATCCGGAACTGGCTTCAAACATCCTCGGAGACTATGAGTTCGAGAATCCAATTGAAACCAAGACGTTAGGAGTGTCCTGGAAATCACAAGAGGATTGTTTTGTTTTCAAAATTGCAGTGGAGTTAAAAGACTCCTATACCAAAAGATGTGTCCTTTCGACAATAGCTAGACTGTTTGATCAATTAGGACTATTAGGTCCAGTAGTCGCAAGAGCCAAGATCTTCATGCAGAGTCTTTGGAGTCTTAAAATCGACTGGATCGAAGAGTTGCCTTCTGAGAGAGCCAAAGAGTGGCATCGTTTCCTAGAGGACTTCAACAGTGTAAGAAGTATCTGCATTGGTAGATGTATTGTGCATCTTCAAGCGACAAGGGTAGAACTTCACGGTTTTGCTGATGCTTCAGAGAAATGTTACGGAGCATTTATATATTGCCGTTCTCAATCGCCAGATGGTGCAACAACAGTGAAGCTTGTAACAAGTAAAAGCAGAGTAGCACCTGTGAAGAGTGTCACCATGCCGCGACTCGAGCTGTGTGCCGCCGTTCTTCTTGCAAAACTGATGAAAAGAGTTGAGACTGCCTTACAAATGAAAACACCCCCCGTGTACCTGTGGAGTGACTCGACTATTGTCTTAGCGTGGATCCAGAAGGAGCCTAACTTGCTTAAAACCTTCGTGGCAAATAGAGTTGCCACAATCCAACACTTGATTAACGCAGAGCAATGGCATCATGTTTCTTCGGAACAGAACCCAGCTGACCTCGTTTCAAGAAGTCTCGACCCGTCCAGTCTTCTCAACAACTCTTTGTGGTGGAATGGACCTAAGTTTTTAACGTCGAAAGATTTTCCAGAAAAGAATACCCTTTCATCAGTGACTGATAATGATGAATTTAACTTTGAATTTAAAAGTAACGCAAAGCACTGTGTGTGTGTGTTAATTTAAATCTAACAAACTCAACATTTATGACTGACCTGTTAAATATAAGTAATAAGTACACTAAAATAATTAGAATGTTAAGTTTTATTTTTAGGTTCATAGCAAATTGCCGAGGAGAAAAAAGGAGAGGACCTTTAGATGTCCAGGAAATCAACCAAGCGGAGGTCACCTTAATCAGGATTGTGCAACTACAGGAGTTCAAAAAAGATATAATGAGTTTGAAAGAAAATAATAGAGTGTCTGCAGAAAGTCTTATAAAAAGCTTAAATCCCTTTTTAGATAAAGATGGTGTGTTGAGAGTTCGTGGTAGACTTTGTAATAGTGATTTGAACTTTGAATGCGAATTTCCTGTAATATTACCTTGTAACCATAAATTAACGAATTTAATTGTAGAATATTTTCACTTAAAATACTTCCATCTAGGTCCACAGGCCTTAATATATCAAGTAAGACAGAGATTTTGGCCTCTTAGAGGACGTAATGTATGTAGGAAAATAGTACATGATTGTCTTGTATGTTTTAAAGTGAAACCTATAACTTGTGAACAAATAATGGGCAATTTGCCTAAAGAAAGAGTTAGGGAAAATTTTCCCTTTGATTGCAGTGGGATTGACTTTATTGGACCGTTTTGGATCAAGAGCAACAAACAGCGTAAAAGCAGTTTGTATAAGATATATGTTTCAATTTTTGTGTGTTTTGTCACTAAAGCTGTACATTTTGAATTAGTGTCGGATTTAACAACTCAGACATTTATTGCCTCATTAAAGAGATTTATTGCTAGAAGAGGAAGACCCTCTCTAATATTTTCTGATAATGGTAAAACATTTATAGGAGCTAATGCAGAACTCAAGAGATTGTACAAGTTAGTGATAAATCCTGATCCTGAATTGGTTGGTTTCTTAGTAGATGAAAATATAAATTGGAAATTTCTCCCTCCCAGAGCACCAAATTTTGGCGGCTTATGGGAAGCTGGCGTAAAGTCGTTCAAAGTCCATTTTAAACGTGAGGCAGACAATTCTAGGTTTACTTATGAAGAGTTTCTAACCATTATGACTCAAATTGAGGGAATTTTGAATTCCCGTCCTCTCACCCCTTTGTCAACGGATATAGACGATTTGTCGGTTTTGACACCGGCACACTTTTTAATTAGAAGACCAATTACTTCCATTAATGAACCAAACATTATACATATAGAAACAAATAGATTAAACATATATCAGAGATTAACAAAAATTGTGCAGTCTATATGGAAAAGGTGGAGTAATAATTACTTAAGTAATCTTCAACAGAGATCTAAATGGAAATTTGAAAATGATAACGCTAGAGTGGGTGATTTAGTCCTTATTAAAGAGGATAACTTAGCAGTCAATAAATGGCTAATGGGCAGATTGATCGAGGTATTTCCTGGAAAGGATAATAGAATTAGGTTTGTAACAATCAAGACTCAACATGGTGTAGTAAAAAGACCTATTTCTAAAATTTGTATCTTGCCCATGAGAGAATGAATTTTTTTTCTTTTTGTATTTCAAGATTTTACTTATTTTTAAGTTATTGTAATTAATCTTTTAGTATTGTGTGTATTTTAGTGAATTCTTTCTGATTTATAATTATTTTAATAATGTTACATTTTAATATAACAATATTGTAAAAAGCCATGAAACTTATTGAATGTTGTAACATTGCAATGCTGGGCGGAATGTTTGCACAAGCGCAACAGCGCTGCCTGGACTGCGCATGCCCAGTAATTCTGATGTAACTGTAAAAAGAGTTGTGAGTAAAAAATAAACACCAGTCCACTAAAAACTGTGTTCTGAGTGAGTGTTGAGTATTCGACGGAGTGAGCCATAACAGTTATCTTATCCAAATAGAATCAAAGACTTATTAACAAATATATCTAACTAGTATTATGAGATTTTAAAGGTAATATCCTTTAAATTAACTTAAATAATTAATGATCCAATTAATTAACAATTATAATATCGATCACGCAGAGATTACCACGATAAGAGATCCCAGAACTATATTTAATGTTCTTATTGAACATTTAATTTTAATTTCACTCCTAAAATAAATCTTTAATGAGATTTTAATTATAAATCAATATTTACCACACGGAATCTCAACTCTTCTTGAGATTAAATTATCCAACAAGAAATCTTCAATTTAACTTCACTATAACTTTCAACTTCGATCTCTCTCTCCTACTGCTCCAACTGTACTATTCCGTTTGACTTAAATACTTTATCTAATCTGCATATAACAAGGAATCCTGTCCTCTTTTTTGAGTTGATTGGAAATAGCTAGGGAAATTAATTTCCCTAAAAAGGACGACTCAGAAGGTTAGTGATAAAGTTCCGTATAGATTTGTCACAACTTTGGCAAATTATTCGAATATAATAATTAGTGGAGATGGAACGTGGAAAGCCCGTGGCTATTCTTTCTCGTGTTGGTGTGTTTGCTGTTATAGGAGACAAAATAGAAAAGTGTATTGATGCGGAAGTGATGTCTTCTTTCTGTAAGGGATGTGATTCTTAGAAACAAAGGAAAGGGTCACCTACTTACAAAAAGTGGAAAATTCTTCACGGTAAAGAATGTTTGTAGAACCACAATGGTTCAGCTGGCATGATGGAGACTGTGGAAATGGTTCGTATATTTCAGCGTTCATTAAGTCATCGTTCTATGAGATATACATCTTACATCGGGGATGGCGATTCCAAAACATTCTCATCTATTACTGCATCCAATCCGTATGGAGAAGATATCACAGTTTCAAAAATTGAATGTGTTGGGCATGTCCAAAAAAGAATGGGAACTCGTTTACGAAAATTAAAACAAATGAACTCCAAACTCAGGGATGGGAAGTCGATTGGAGGAAAGCGAAGGTTGACCGACAGAATGATCGACTTAATTGCAACGTACTAGGAAATGCAATCCGACAAATTAAAACATGCCTGTCGGATATGCGAAAAGCTGTTTGGGCTGTATATTTCCATATACGTTCAAGCGACGAAGAACCATTGTACAGTTTTTGTCCTGTAGGTCATAATTCTTGGTGTAAATATCAAAATCAAGTATTGGAGGGCAGTGTGGAAACTTTTAGACACAGTAACAAATTGCCAGTGGCAGTAATGGATGCCATAAAACTTGTGTTTAATGATCTATCACAACCTAAGCTCCTACAAAAATTTCTAGGGGGTAAAACCCAAAATAATAATGAATCCATTAACTCATTAATATGGAAATTATGCCCAAAAACTTTAGGTTGTGGTTAAAAGATTGTTGATATATCTACAAATGAGGCAATTGTCATTTTTAATGATGGTAATCAAGATAGACTAAAAATTATGCAATCGCTTGGTCTGACTGTTGGTAAATTTGCACAAAATTCTGTTACACTTGTAGATATGAAAATAATTCAGACTGCAGAACGACATTTTAATCTCCGCACGAAAGAAGTACGACAGACTAAAAGAATGCAATTTAAAACTACTTGTAAAAAAATTAACTGAAAAAGAGGGAACATCATATGCATGTGGCGAATTTTAGCATTTTAGAATCATAGTAATACACTGCATTCATATCAGAAATTATTTAATATTTATAATAAGTAGTTGTTAATTAAGATATTGATTGTTTTTTAAGTAATATTTATAATTTTTTAACTTTATTTTGGTGAAATGAATCACTTTGTTGCATTTTGATTATTTTGTAGCTTTTGATATCGTTTCGATGCTTGTTCTGCATTGGTATAATATATGTTTTTAGTTATAATAATTTTAATAAATTGATGTTCATTGACTAAAAAAATTTAAAAATAGTTTTAATTTAAATTTAGTTGTTGTTTGAGTCACCAGAACAATATATATATAAAACTGTGGTAAATTTTATGTTTGATGTCAATTTTTTTCTCAGGACGTCATTTTTTCTCATTACGCGCATGATATTTTTAAAACCGTTCCATGGAAAATGATAAAATTTTTACTCGAGATTATGACCATATCTGTACTTAAAATAACGAACCATTTTGAATTTTTAATGAAAAAATTTAAAATCAGAAATAAAAAATAGCGATTTTTTTAAAAAATTTTATAGTTAAATTTTAAATTGTTATAGTTTACTAAAAATTTTAAATCAGTGTTTCATGCTTCGTCAATTTAAAGGCAACGCAATTTCCAACACTGAGCAAAAATTTCATCAAAAAATATAGGTAACTTTTTTTATAAAGCTGCACGTAATGCATATGACTTGTGAAAAAAAATTTCTTTTTGTAATTATCTAATTAAAAATTTATCCTAATTAGCAATGTGTTTGTTGGTTATGTTTTAAGTAAAGTAAAATCTATTTGTTTATTCCTCCAAAATTTGCATTCCAGGAAACAATAATAAAAAAATTATAGAGCTTTAAAGAGCTCACTATTTTTAACCATTTTCAACTTTTTAAAAGGTATGTGACCCCTTAAAAAATGTAAACTAATTTATAAAGCTTTTCGTTTATGTGTTGTAAACAACGCATTTTAAATTTATCGTAATCACTCTAATTTGAATTTATCTTTCTAACATGTTATTCTTATTACAATTTTGAACAGCGTTTAATTAAACAATGCTTTAAAAAGCTGTTTTCTGCTCCTGTAAGATCCGTCACTGAAGGAAGGGAGGCAGTACTATCGTCCAGAATTATCCGGCAAAGTTACTGGAGTTTCTTAAGTCCAATTTTAGATTCTTGTTCCCACCCAGAAAAACACCGAGAACTTCGATTACTCCAAAAATTTTAAGATAAGCCCTTGCCATGGTTCACTTAAAATACGGTCGTCTGGCATTATTTTTCATAGCAACTGAAATTTCTCAAATTTGTTTGAATATTCAGATTGGCCGTCTCAAAATACATCAGAGACCTCTTTTCTGCGTCCCTACGTTTGCAAGTTAGACTGACACCGCTGTCCGCCCATATTACGATCGTCTGGAATTATTTGGTAAAAAGTTACCGGATCTCCTAAAATCCGATTTTAGATTCTCATTCTCCGCTCCGAAACGCACACGGGACTGAATTTTGATGCCCCAGCGCGTGCAAATTCAGCCGCTAGAGGGAATGAAATTACGTACGCGGGATTCGAAAGTGAAGCCATTCCACATAATTCCGGTCAAATCCTGCAAATTTATGGGAGTTTCTGAAATCGGATTTCAAATTCTTGTTTCCAACCCCCTAGACGCAACTGTGGGCTACGTTCGGCTCTCCTGAGTCTAAGTTCTGTCTTTGGAAAGGGGCGTTACGGTCGTCCGGCATTATCCGTCAAAAATACGGGAATTTCTAATATGCGGTATCAGAGTCTCGTTCACTATCCGAAAATGGCCATAAAAGTGATTTTTCGCTCAAAGACTTTTGGGGAAATCATCCGTCGCGGTCTGTGTGATAGACAGTCGTCCATAATTATCCGGCAAATTTGCGGCAATTTCCCATATGGGATATCAGATTCAGATAGCCCATCTCAAAACACACCAGGGACTTGTTAGCCTTATTACATGACTATGTTTAAATTCAACGAGTTTTTGATAATGGCTTCTTCGTCTTTTTAAAGGCTAACATCAACTCACTATATGATATATCAACGATGAATAACGTCCACGAGCTTTGCAGTACCTGCTTAAAGTAAACTTAATACGCATGGGCGTAGTAGCACTGTTTGAGCAACAAATGCACCTGGCGTGAAACTATAATCGACATCAACTTTTAGATGTATGCACATGCCTACCATTTTTTTTACTAATACAATTAATTCCTCCTTGGATGATTTTATTTCCATCAGAGTAATGCATATTTATTTTATAAATATATGTATAAAATCCCTGAATAAAAACTAAATTATGCAAAATTGGGGAGTGAGGAAATAAAATTCATTACGTGTTACATTTATCTGCCTCACAAACACGTTGTGATGTTTTCTAATATCTATTTGGTTCATATGTATTGAAGTAAGTTATAATGCTTACATTTCAGGTTATTGTTTAATTTCTGGCCTATTTACGAATTTTTATTAAAAAGACACTTAAATCTAAGTGTGTGTGTGTTTAAGAAATATTTTTTAATCAAAACTATTACCAATAAATTAACAAGTATTTTTTTTCAAACGTTAACATAATTAACTTGCAATTGTATAAACGCATCTTGTTAATTATTCCGTGAATGTTAGTATTTCAAATTGTATATATCTCATTTTAGATATGTATAATAAGAAGGAACATAATAACAAACTTTGATTTTTTCATTAATTTTTACCAGTTTTTTCTAAAATCATGCTGCGTATATATATATATTTTTTTTTGTAATTAAGGATGGGACTAAAAATTGCTAAGAACAGAGAAAAGAAACTTTTTATACATGGACTGGCAAATTTCTTGTTATTAGCCAGGAGGACAATGTTGTCTGAGGACTACATCAAAATAAGTGGCAATAAACCTTTTCTCATTACTGAATATGATACTCAGCTAAAAAGAAACATACCCTTGTAGACTTACTAGTATTAATAAGGTCAAAGTCTGAATTACGAGCAATTTTTTATTGGTATGTATGTTCGATACTTTGTTTAGTTAGGATAATGTTTTCTTATGCAATAACGATCATAAAAGCTATTTTCTTACAAATAGGCTCTTACAACTTCTAAGGTCTATTATTCTAGTACTTGAATTACAACATAATTATACTTTCACTCTGTCGTACGTTGTAATAATTACTATTGCCTTTTCTAATTCTTTGGTTTAATAGTATGAGAACGATATAATTTTTAAGTATAATGATAAGAATATATATATATATATATATATATATATATATATATATATTTAAATATATAAATGCAATCATCAACAATCAATCACAATTATCAATTGAAAAATTGAAATATACGAATCTTATAATACCAAATCATATTTCAAAATATCAATGACGAATATAAAAGATAAAATTCCATCGTTTTCAAACAAATTAAAAAATTATAAAATAAAATAAAAATTTATAAAAAATCCAAGTGCAACCTTGGACTTAGGACCGATAAGTGGGGTTAAACTAGTTTGATGGCGCCAAACTTCCCCCTATTGCAACTTTGTAAGTTAATCGGAAATATCCAAATTTCAAAAAATTTTAAAATTAAAAAGTTAAAATTAAATCATTATACTTGAAAAATTAAACTATTTGCCATCGCATTCCGGAATACACTATAATATTAAAATATTAAAATTCAAAACCAATTTAGTGCATAATATAAGTGAACCATTGAACACCTAAGATGATGCACACATCATTAAAATAGTTGTAAAGGTAGAAAAAATAGTTCTATATATATGTAAAATATTTGAGCTCCGAAAGTTCAAATTAAAAAATATCTAAAATCAAAAAGTTCAAACTAATATATATATTAAACTTTAATATTATTTGGTAATAAATAATAAAATACCCTCTGAAACTTTTATATTTATTTCCAAAGTACACAATATTATTATATCTACAGATTATAATTTTATGTTCATTACTTTTAGATCTCTGACTTTTAATGAAATTCGAGAGAGGATTGCGCTTAATCTGATACCTCCTTCATTCTCTTTATATGTTACTGTTAAAGTGTATAATTCAGTTATTTCAAAGAATAACTAGGTATTTCATGAAAAAAATAGACAAGTCAGTTAAACTATGTAATAGATGAAAAATTTCCTACTTTTCTTAACTATTTTTTTAAATAACTAATAATAGACCATTAAGATGAAAAATAAACCATTTCAAAGTTATTTTACAAATCAAATAGGATCATAGATAGCTGTCAAAAAATACATTTTATCCCTATTGCGGATTACTAACTGATAAATAATAGGGAAAAACATATGATTTTATTCATTATTTCTCTTATTGCTTACCTTAGTTAACCAAAAAAGGGGAAAAGTATAGGTGCTAAAATATCTAAATATTATCAAGAAAATACATGATGGGGAAAAAACTGTTAGATCATAAGAACATCGTGTGAACTTTCACAAACAAAAAATGTAAGAGAATATTTAAATTTCAAGAAATACTTTTATTTTATTTTTCATTATTAATTAGAGCTAGGATTGCTTTGATGAAACGCATTGCATATTATTTTTGAAACACTATCATTTCTTGCGATTATACATTTTTTACACGATCACGTTTTAAAATTCTTGTCTAGTGCCGCAATTTTGAGCTTTTGCAACAGATATAAGGTTTTTGTCAATATTCGGGACTTCTTCAACGAAAGATATTTCTCACTCACATATGTTGAACTGAGATCTAGTATCCACTACACTGGACTAAATGAAACACAACACTTGCTTTTAAACAACAACTTTGATTTAGCATGAAACGATCTAGACAAATACCAAGAGCTTTGTGTGGGGAGAACGTCTTCTAACGAAAGACAGAACATCAACTGAATTTATGTTACACAAACTCAAAAACAAAAAAAACGTTGCCATCGCGAAAAAAAATAAATACTGTCGATGACATTGGTAACAAGCTCGAGAATAAAACTATTTATTTTATAGAAAATACATCTAAATTAGATTTTGTAAATAATGCTACGGATTGAACAGAAATTAAATATAGCAAATAGATGAACATGCAAGGCACATTAATAATAAAAATATAGTTGAATAATAATAAAAATACAGAATAATAATGTTTACAACTCCATCCAAACATACTTCCAACCTATCAAGAATTTATTCTCGATACAACGTTAAAGGATACAACTTTACAATAGGTTTCTTTAAGTAACCATTCGCAGTTTTATTGGAGTTACAACTCGTATAATTCTATCATTTCCGGGATTCACTTCAGATATTTTTTTTTTTGGTTTTTTCACCCCGACCTTTATTGAACTTTATTACTGGAGCTACATAATCAATACCACAACTAAGAAATGGTATTTCACGAGTAACCTTTTGTTAGGGGGAATTCCCCATTAATTGAGACTTAGAAGTAACATCAAATCTGTGACACACAAAACAATTATGAATAATTTTTTGAATCATATTTTTGCCATTAACAATCCAATTATTTTGCTTTAAAATATTTGACAATAATCTTGGTACAGCATGAGGATGCATAACATGAGTTTGTTTAACAATAAGTTCACATAGTTTCTACGTACCTTGCAGGATTATCGGGTGTTTGGATTAAAACTTAATTGAGAATTCTGGAGACGACCTCCCACTCGTAAGATACCTTGAGCATCCAAAGTAGGATACAGTAGAACTCGTTGCCGTTAAAAATTTACCATCTTAAACGTTCATGCTTTACCGGATGCTTTTGATTCTATATAGGTTTAAAAAACTTTTAAATTCATGCATTTTACCTGTTAATTCTTTCTATAGATATTTAACATTACGAGAATGGATATCGTGATTCCTTACATATTTTTGAAATTCACTTCCTACACTAATATAATGCATGGTTTTGATTCCTTTCCTGTAGTTTTCTATGCCTCCTCTAACACTCAAGCTAATTGTTTTTTTTTAAAAAAATCATTCTTTCTTTTTCATCACTTTTCCTTTACTTAGCTGCATGTTTCTCTTTTCATGACCTGCGAATTTGTTTTTATCAACGCCTTTTATTATTTGCTTCAATTTTTACAGTTATGCCAGGAGACAGATTTTTGAAATTATCTACGCATGCGATGTTATCATCTTCATGCACAAAGGCATCATGCCTAATAGCTTCAACTCCGCTTCCAAAGTCATTACATGGTGGATTATGTAGTTTCTGTTCTTGAATGGAACTAATATGTCGTTTGCTTGCAAGTAGGACCATTTGCTTGTAGGTACAGTGGTACTCACAGAAAAGCTACAATGAAAGATTTTCGAACTCATGGATCTCGTACCACATAGTGTAAATAAAGCTATTTAATATTTCTCACCCCCAACATTCTCAAGGGATTCTAAGCGCTCTCTCTCTCTTGAGTGGAAGAAAAGTAAAAATTCCCCGGTCATTTTTTGTCCCATGTGGGCATTGGATAGTAGAGACTGTATCCTCATATAAAAACTTTCCAAAAACCTAAATAAAACTATTTTGAATTGCACATTTGTTTAGTTCATTCAGATGAGAGAAAAGTATACTTAAGAGTTCTCAAATTTTTTTCATTGATCAGAAATTTTATTTATAGTAATCGAAATATAATTTGTAAATTTACACAGAAAAGAAATGTTTCTAACTACCCATCAAAGGACATGAAATGCTAAACAAATGTATCGTGCTGCCAGCTGTTTTGATTGTTATGCGTTTTAGCTTCGATTAAAGCATATTGATAGACTAAATACCCCCCAGCAGCTTGGAGAAAAAAATTGTTATGTGGCTAGACCTATTAACCAATCCCCGCGAAAGGTTTAACTGTTGCCCCAATATTGCATTTATCTTTTTCTTTTGATTTGAAAAAAAATTAAGTTCACGTAGTTATTCAGTGTATTAGGGAAAAGAAAAGGCACAAATAAGTACGCCCATCGGTGAAGTAAGGAAGAAAGTACTAACAAGGTTATCGTATTGCATTCAAAGTATTCGGAATAGTTTACATCATACCAGCGCAAAGCGAACTTCGGAAGCTATACCAGGGTTCGTGGCTGGCATGTCATGCGTTCGAAAACAGTGCCGTTGAAGACCCGCTGATTCACTTTAAATCTATCGAGACTCAATGTCCTCTCGTTGGAGAAGTTAAGAGAGAAAGTCAAAGGTGTAATCATCTTCTCTTGATTGAGGTTCAATATTAGAAGTTCCATAGCCGGTAGCCATCGTATTACTTTTTAGTGTTATAGTGCTACTGCTCTCACTCTCAATGTCAGAAAGGTACATTATTATCTCGCTACGTTCAAGTGGTTAAAAGAACATTCGTTGAATCAACTAATATTTTAACAAAATAAAAAAAGTAGGGGGGCTTCAAATGGTTCTGGATATTGTGTAAAATAAATTTTACTATAAATTATCCTAACCTACCGTGATACTACCTCTGGTGAGGCTTAGTTTCGATACAAGTCTCATATTTTCGATACTTTAGACAAGCCGATTTCTGCAAACTTTATTTTCCAAGTCATTGATGTCAGTTGAGCCTCACGACGGAAATGTCTGCAAAACAAATAAAAAGGGTATGTTAATAATTATAAAATATCGGTATTACTGTGGTAGATATAATCTAAATCATAAAAATTACAATTAAGAACTTTAGGATGTTAATTATCAACATAAGTAGATAAAATTAAAGATTATTAATGTTGGTTTATATTGCTATTGTCATTAAAGTAGATTCAATTAGTGAAACTTAGTTTTCATCCACCTTATTATCTCTCTCTATATATATAATTTCGTGAAGGTGTAATAATTTGATTTCGTAATATAGCAATACAGCCAACGTTCAAGGTAACTCGCAAAATTGGCAACCCTGATTTCGCATGTATCATACTCGCTGAATTGGTAACCATATGATTCGTTTCATAGGATGTCACCTATACGGTTGGGACAGTATATTAGATCTGGCGAAGAACACATTTTGCGAAAATAAAAACAAATAAATAGAACTAGAAAAAAATGCAAACTATAGTTTTACAATTTGAGCAGGGAATATGTTGTGTAATTTAAACAATGGGAGTTGATCCACTTTTCCCTAGCTATATAAAAATAAATATTATTATTATTAGATGTTATTAATATTATAAGATAACAGTGATATATCAGTGATATTATCAGCATGTGTATATATCACATCGATATTCAAGTAGACATCTTAATAAATAGTCAATATAATATTTTGGATATGCGGGCAGGTTGGCGTAGTTGGTTCGGCTCTGACCTTGTACGCCCAAGATCGCGGGTTTGCCCCCCCCCCCAAATCGGTAGAATTTCACAATATTTAAAATCGACAGCGTCCATGTCGTATGATTGTGCGGTATGTTAAATATCCCTTGAATGCCTGTTTGGCTAGGTGCTCTCAGAAAAAATTAAGTTTCTAGTTCCATTTCGCATCGTCCGAGTTTGGATGCCTCTCTCTAGAAAGGAAACTGGGCGTCTAAACCATTTTTGGCGATTGGTATACCACTTATATGGTGCTGCCCTAAAAAGAAATTTCAGCTACCATGAAATGTACAAGTTCTGCAATAAAAACTGCCAATCCACAACCCCAATAGAAAAAAAAACTAGTTTGAATATTTAAATCATGGTAAAAAAATAACAAATGACCAAGTCAAAGTTATACTCAGGATACAAAACGCAAATAAAGTTTTCAATGCCTGTCCAATACGGATTTTATGTTAAAATCCTCTAAACTGTAAATGTTAATGTAACATGCTCTATGAAATAACTGTGAGTAAAATCCTGATTTTTGCAAAAATGTGCTAAATAAAAATTATATGGAGGATATCTGTACAGATTAGTGCAAGTAATCAGTACAAAATACAAAATTCATTGTACGTATTTACAAAATAGACCATCATTATAACAAAAATAAGTGTATCATTTTTGTTTAGCCTCCAACGGATTGTACTAAATAAAAATCCATTGAATGTAAGTCGCAATTATTTCAATCCATATATTTAAAGTAATATTGATTTTATCATTAAAATAACGCATTCCTTATAATATTTATTGTTAAAATTTCGTTTGTCCTATGTGAATGACAATGCGGATAGGTAAAATTCATCAATTTAATTTAACCGATGGAACCCTAGATTCTCTTACATTTTTCTTATATAAGTACCGCCTCCTTTAGAACATTAATTAAAATGGTATTGCTGTGATTCTATGGCAAGCGCTAATTAGGTGTAAGTATCAAAAGACTTTAAAATACCGTCTTCTCTCAATAATTCCATGATTTTATGGCAGAAATTGCTAAAAAAAATTAGTTTGTTGTTATTTTTATCCAAAGCCCATGACTTCGGCTCCTTGATCGAATGTTGGATGTAAATCTCAAATGTAAGCAGAATGTGAATTTTTTTTTCAAAAATACCACATTCTTTAAAACACTTATTTTATTGCCCAAATATAATTGCAGAGCGAATTGGATAAAATCCACACTTATGCAACAAAGCGTTGATTGGGTGTAAATGTCGTTATTTTATTCAACTTCATGATGGATTGGTTTTATTTTTAAAATACCGCCTTCTTTACTCGTAGCTCCCATTCAAATAAAGGGCGCAGTATAGCCAGGTTTGGCTCTTGCGCCATAAAACCCCCACATTCACTCACACCCATTCAAATAAAAGCGTTGATTGGACGAAAGTTTTGATAAATTTAACCAATCCAATCATTGCTCTGCTTTTATTTTTAAAATACAGCTTTCTTGTAGACGAACTTACAATTATATTTTTTCAGATACAAATCAAAACTCTCATTGGATGAAAGGCTTAATTATTTAAACAAATATTGTGATAGATTGACTTTTTTTTTATCCTACCACCTTCTCTACAGCATTATTTTAATTTTATTGGCCTGTTCTTTTGTAAGCTCCGAATGGAGGTATGTGGTACAATTAATTTAAGCAATATAATCCTGGTTCGACTACCGCCTTCTTTCAAGGAGTTATATATATATTTATATACTGATTTATTTTCCATATTCTAATGAATAAGACCATTGATGTTCGTCATAACCTTTTTTTTCCAATGTTGCTAGTTTCACGTGAATTTATTTGCATCATGAATCAACTAATTGAAATGATTGGCAATTTTATGTTATTTAATCATGATGTTGGACCAGTGCCTCACACTTTCAATATTTGTGATCCAATTTTCAATCATTATTTTCATCGCAACCTTCCCCAGATACTAACAATATATTTAACGTAATAATGATGTTCTTGACGATAAATCTACAATAGAGCCTTAACTGTAAACCGCATAAATTCTCAAGATAGGTATTAACTTTTGTATATGTTACTTTTAAGTAACATATATTTTAAGTAAATTATACTAAACATATTTCGTTACCTTTCCTGTTTATATTTATAAGTGAATTATGAGTGTAAATGCACATTTTATTTTTATAATATCTGAATGTGTTTTGGTTTGCTTCCTTTCAGTAAATTAAGAATTATTTTAATAATCTTTTATTTTCGACTTATAGATAAGCTTGCACCTTCCTTGAAATCTCACGCCCTCTCCTAGGGGCTCGCCTCACAGTTTGAGAATCACTGCCTTGTCATTAAAATCGTGTATAGAATGAGCAGTAGGAGTACCAGCAATTGCAATTGTTAGTACAGCTGTGCACTGCCAGGATGGAGAACCTTTTATCACAGCCTTATGAAATTATCACCATAGAAAGGGTGTAAATAATATATTTCTCCCGTTGTTTAAGGGTTTTGTTGAGAGCTAGTAGGTCAATCAGCATGCTGAACGGCTGATTGACCTACTAGGTCCGAAGATTTCAATCCGTGTGATTATTGGTTGTAGGGTTACCTGAAGTCTCAAGTCTACCACAATCGTCTGATCTTATTAAAGATGCTAAATGCTATTTGAAGGACATTTCACACCACACTTACACATGTATTTTATAGTGCTGCTCCCAACGTCTCCGGACTACAGCTATTGTTGAATGAATCATGGCCGACATGGTGAACATCTGACATGAGAAACCCGTTTATTGCTAAAATTAAATTGTTATGCTAGTCATTGCCTTTTTTACATAAAGAGTCATTTGTTGGACATCTTTCCACTTCTTTTGGTTTATACAAGAATCCATGTTATTCCAAGCTTGTCTATCAATTTTTCCATGAATTACTATACTTTTCAAATGTTAAGAAAACACAGTACGATTCAATTGTCAAAAATTGGTCAAAAAATCAAATTTAATTTTTTTATCCTAAGCTGTTTTTTATATAGGTTTTTACAAACTCACAAAATCTGAAAGCTCTAAATTTAAAAAACGCAGAGTTATGATAATTTTTATATTTGTTTTTAATCCCATTTCAATGGCAAATCAAAACTGTAAACTGACTTATCTCGGATAGTTAAAATAACTAGTTTTTCTTCATTTAAAATGCCAAGGCTTTTTTTCTATTGTGCCTAATACTTGGAAATCTTTTTCGCTTGTTGCTAATAGTACATGGAACAAAAGTTGGTATGCATATTAGATAAAAAAAGCAATACTTAATTTTAAAAGAATAATTTTTTAAGGAATTTTCAATAAGCATTCATAAAAAGGAAGTATTTTACGAATAATAATCATGCTATCGCAAAACCCATAGCAACTTTTTATTACACATAGTTTAATGTACTTGTAAATCAAATTTTAAATATTTACGTCAATTTTTGTAGGAGAAGAGTAGCATTTTAAAATCACTCCATAAGTTTAAAGTATTTCCCTTAAAAAATTAAATGATCAGTTTTTAGGAAATTTTGAGCATAAAGCTGGTTTTACATCATACATAAACATAAGAGGCAGCCAAAACAGTTTTGAAAATCATTAAATTAAAAAAAAAAAATTGTATAAATCGTACCATTTCCCCTTAAAGGATTTTTGGATTACCTGGGGGGGGTATATATTAAAAAAAATTCAAATACTAGGAATTATACCCGACGATTTGGAAGAAGGCCGAGGTGATGAATTTGTGCAATTTGCTGAATTTATCAAAACTAATTTTAATGCTTCTGTTAACAATGAACATGATAAAGGCTTTTCTTATCTGCACTTTAATACAATTAAAGTGAAAAATTTTCAAATGTTATCAAAATGTATAAATAATCTTTGGAATATACTTGTCTTAAACTATTACTCTCTTCACCGGGGGGAACGTACTTTTACAACATTTAAATATTTTAAAAAAGAGTTAAAGAATATGATGTAACAAGGAGGTCTATGTAACCTCTCCTTAATAAGTAGTTAATGCAATCGACTTACAGCAGTGCTTCTCAAAGTTTCAACCATAATTCCAATATTCCCAATATTCAATCATAATTTTCAGCATACACACCCTCTCTCCGTACAATAACTACACTTTGACACTAAAGCTACAATACGTCTTTAACCTCTTAAGTGCCATCGGTGTATATAAACATCTCGCACAGCCAAAACGTTAATAGTTCCAGACGTATATATATGTTTTTCCGAAGTGCGATATTTTCTGTGCACTGCTATCCATAAAATTATTCCGAAGACTTTGGAATGCAGTAAAAGGACCTTGACAGTGTTTGCGAAGGACTTACTTATTTCAAAGGATTTGCTTATTTATTCCTTTTCTCCCCCGCCCCCCTCCAATGCATCACATATGCGGGATTACATGAAAAAGGGGAGTTCTGAGAAGCGAATTGCGTAACTTTAACTCAGCAGTTAAGGAAATAATTATAAATTCTACAAATTGTCAAGATAAGTGTTAATTTTTGTATAATTTTTATATGATAACCCCATGGGGTCATCGGTAATTATGAATGTTGTTCTTAATTTAGTATTGTTAAATTAACTGTAAAGTACATTATGCAGTACTGATACATTTATCTAAATGTGTAATTTATATTTTTATTGTGCCAGAATGTATTTTGTTTTTCAACTTTCACTAAATTAATAATTTTTTTAAAAAAATAATCTTTTTTTTTTATCTTTTCAATATGCTCGTGCTCCCTTCGTAGAGATATCACGTCCCCTAGGGGGCACACGCCACAGTTTGAGACACGCTGCAATAGAGGAATTAATTTGTTTTGTATTATTTCTTGAGTTGCTCTCATTCAATAGAGCAAATCTGTTGGTAAAAGTTGTGTTTTATGATATTCCCATTTATACCTAATGTACAGTGCGCACACAATAATTTTTCAAGGGGACGTGGGAAGTCCAGGGTCAAAGTGCACCAACCTCCTATCATGCCGCAATACGCAGCCCGACATATTCTTTGATTTCCGAGAACAAAAAACAGTAAAAAAATTATCGAATAAATAATTAACCTTAATTAATAACATTAATTACTAATAACAAATGCTTGATTAAATTTTGAGTTTCATAAGTCTATAATCAATCGAATAAAAAACCAAGGGGTATGGGGGGTGGACCCGGGGACCCCACCATGTGGGGGCATTGCTTATGTATCTTGGTAATATTTGCTGCAGTCTATAATAAATTAAAAATATTATATAACAGCTCATGCTACTACGTTATATCTTTATCGAAACTTCTAAAAAAACTTCCTAAACTAGACTATAAATCTTTTGAGTAAGAAAAAAATTAAGACATTTAAAAAAAATAAAATTAATATCAATTTTTTTCACCAATTCTTGTAAAATAGTTAAGTATAACGAATAATCATGGGTAGTTTTAGCTTTTTTTTTATTTTGCGAGTTCTTAAGCACTTCTTAATCTCATTCATGGTATTATTGTATTTCAAGCATTTTCATTCATTGGTAAATTGCCAAGAATGAAGTAATTTTTCCTTGCGAAGCCTATTACTGCCATCATTATACTACATATTGCAATAAAAAAAAAAAATTATATAGAATACTGAAAAACTTTCCAGAAGTCAACAAAAGATAATCATTTGTAACTATTCCTTCTCTTTTTTTTTTTTAGTTATAACATTGTTTTAAACTGCAAGTGTTAAACTTTTGTGTCTAATATCAAAGTTTTAACAAAGAGTTGTAATTATAAATATAATTAAAATTAAATTAAGATTTTGTGCTGATATACGCATGTTTTGTGTTTTGTCTTAATTTTTATTCAGATATTTCTCACATGTACACAAAATATGCATTTATAAATAATTACACTAGTATGCAAAACTTAAGCAACAATGTAAAAATTAAGCAGATAACCATGAAATCGCAGAAAAGGAGGTTTGGAGATCAGTACAGTGAACACGTAAGTCAATAGAAACGTCAAGCGTATGTAAATATCAGGAACGAAACGTCAGAAGCGACGTGAGGATACGCAAAACGCGTGATGTCGGCGCGTGCTGTTCAACAGTAAAATAAAATGAAGGACGCAGACGCAATTCAACATATTCGCTGCAAGTGCCAGTGAGTCAGTTCGTGAAATATGGCTAGAAGAAATCTCCTAGACGACTTCACACGTGGAAGAATGATCGGAAAGCTGGAGGGGGGGCGTACCGTCACCAGTGTAGCTGCAGAGTTCGGAATGAACAAAAGTGTCGTTTCGCGCGCTTGGAAAGCGTCTCAAACCACAGGTACAGCTGTTAGAAAGGTTGGTGGTGGCCGC
This sequence comes from Trichonephila clavipes, assembly GCA_019973935.1. Lineage (NCBI taxonomy): Eukaryota > Metazoa > Arthropoda > Arachnida > Araneae > Nephilidae > Trichonephila > Trichonephila clavipes. The sequence goes on from BMAU01019565.1 coordinate 722,761, forward strand.
CCGAGGGCGACAACTGTAGGGGATGACCGATATATCATCCTGCAGGCGAAAAGAGGCCGACGACAGTCAGCAAGCGTCATTGCTCAGCAACTCTCTACAGCAACGGGGCGACAAGTGTCGCGGTTTACAGTGGCCAGACGCCTTCATAAAGGGGGCCTATTTGCCCGCCGTCCTTAACGCTGCCTCCCGTTGAAAGTTGACCACCGACGCGACCGTTTATAGTGGTGCAGAGGCACAAAAACTTTGCAACTGTCAATGGAGTCGTGTCCTCTTTACGGATGAGAGTCGGTTCAGTACCAGAAGCGATTCTCAACGCGTTTTGATTTGGAGAGAGATCGAGACACGGTTTTATACCAGTAACATCAAGGAAAGACACCATTACGGTGGTCCTGGAGTTCTTGTCTGGGGAGGCATTATGGTGAACGGGTGAACTGAGCTCCACATTTTCGATAGAGGGTCTGTAATCGAGGATTGCTATTGTGAGGAGGTACTTCTTCCCCATGTGCGTCTGTTTCGAGGTGCCATTGTCCCAGACTTCATTTTTAGGGATGACAATGCACGGCCACATCAGACTCTTGCTGTTGAAGAGCTGCTGGAAAAGGAAGATATCACTCGAATGGATTGGGCAGCGTACTCCCCAGATTTAAATCCCATCGAACATGTGTGTGATGCTTTGGGGAGACGTATTGCAGCACACTTACATCATCTGGAGAACACCCAACAACTCAAACAGATGCTGATTGAAGAATGGGCACTCCTACCGCAATAAATGTTGCACCAGTTGGTTCTGAGTATGCGGAGACGGTGCGAAGCAACCATTGCAGTGAGGGGAGGGCATACACTATACTAATTAACATCTGCTTGTTGTTCTTCCTGTTGGATAGACCATCATGAGTCACGATACTATGCGTTCAATAAAGCTTGTTTTTGTTTGATTCCATACCGTATGCATTGTATTCCTTTTTCAGCGCCGATGATTTCGTCATCCTTTACGTACATAATACTCTCCCTCATTTCTGAATTTCATGTCTCTCAGATGATTTTTCGTGAAGTTATGGCAATAAACCCACCTGTTGCTTAAGTTTTGCACACCAGTGTATTATGTAACAAAACTTTTTCTTGCATGTTCTTGTACAATTACTAACTTAACATTTCAAACATCTATGTGATTTTTTTTGGTACACAATAATTTTTTTTACCATCATTTTTATTTCTTCAAAATACGTAAGATTTATTGAAACATTATCAGTTATGAAAAAAAATACAATTAACAAATATTTAAATCATCATCAAACGAATAGAATAAAGGTACCCGACCCAAATTTGTTGAATATCCAAACAAAAATTTACTAAACTGAAGTGCGTCGCACATCTCAAAATAAAGCAACAAATTATTCAAAATATTTTATTATCTTACCATTAATGTGACACTAGTTTTTTTTTTTTTTATTATTTCACCTGAGATTCTTTTAATAGCAACAGATAACTTACTCGACGCGCATCGTAGTTGAGTGGTCATGTTTTTATCGATTAACCTGCTACGATACTTTGTTTTCACCAGGTTTAATTTAGAAAAATAATGACTCGCAGCGATAAATAGTTTCAAATGCTTATATCATGGACATAGACAATCGTTTTAAGTTTGGAAATTTATCTTAAGGGATATATTTTGATAATATTCAATATTATTCTCTTTGCACAGGGTTTTTAGCTCGAGGCTTGATTGTGATTCTGTTAGCTATATTTGTAAATTGGGAGAAGCTGATTTCACCTCTACATTAAATAGAGCTAAAAATATTGTAAACATTTCCTTAAACTTTTGTATGTAGGGGAATCTGGTGTCGAATTCTTCAAATAATTTTCCGAATTTTTTGAAAAGTTTTTATGCTCACTTTTATAGCAATTTTACAGTGGTAAATGAATCAAAAACTGCAATTAATTTTCATAAAGCTGAAGCTTTGCTACAATGGCTTTTATTTCTTGATATTATAATCGGTAATCAACTTATTTTCACCTTGTAAATTCCGATTTAGCGGATTCAGTTTCATTGTTATATCTAATAGAAAACGCAAATTTTTAAGCCATTGATCATGTGAAAGTTTACTTATATTATTAATATTATTGTTAATTGAAGTTTCAATTTCTTCCTTAAATTCCCGAAATCTTAATAAGCAGTTTCCGCGACTTGACCACTGAATTTTGGTGTATTAAATGAAATCGCCGTTTTTAGATTCCAGTTCCCTGATATATCCTTGAACTTGAGGAAGCTTCAAAGATTATTTTTAATTAATTAATTACTATGGAAACACACAACTTTCATCACATGAGACATATTTAAAGTGGCCATATATTTTCAAAGTGCAAAAAATAAAGGCAAATGAACGTTTCAAAATCATTTTGTGGGAATCCCCCTGGATTTCACCCTGGACACCAAGATTGAATTGAGGCAAAGAACGACCAGACGACATTTTTACAATAACAAATTATATTTATTCACTTGAATCAATTATCAACCATCTAATTACAAAGATTTATCAAGATGTCAACATCAATGTGATTGATCCTTACTATTAAATTAAATCACGAAATATGACACTTATCAAATATTAAATTCAATATCGAACGGGACTACCTGAATAAGAGGACCGAGAGGTCACGCAATTTCAATTACTAGCATTCATTAACCTCCCACTAACATTTTATATATTTACTCTCATGATCCTATAATCGAAATTTAAATCTCACATGCCTTTTACTTCCTCACTTTCCAGGCGGATCAAACTTTCCAATTGCAGAGAGCTGCCTAATAATCAGCGAGACGCTAATCGCCCAATCAACTTGAATCTTCGTAGAAATCCGGCAACCTATCTTTTGGTGTAATAGCCTCTACTGCTAATTTAAAACACTTACTTTAAATACTTTGACTAATATGCATATCCCGGTTACTTATTTTAGAGTTGGTTAGAAATATACGCAAATTTACAATCCCCAAAGACACCCAAGATTATTAGTAATAAAGTGACGTACAGACCCGTGACAATTTAAAATGTTTATTTCCTAAAGAATTTATGTGATCGAAAAGTAATGTAACAGCACCGACATTTTTACAAACACTGAAGGGGCTCCATCTGTTGCAATGCCTACAAGATTTTTCAAATCTATCTGACAAATTTTCACGCAATTTATGACAACATCTTTAATATCTCTACCTTTCAAACTGACAAGATCGATTTTAGTTCTTCAGTAATATTCATTTGATTATCGACACCTCTAATAAAAATAACAAGTTGAGCAGTATTATTTATATCTGGCGTTTCATTCAAAGCCAGTGCGAAATATACGAAGCTTGTTGTAATTGTGTTAAGCGATGCACAAGTCTCTCACTCGAAATGTTTTCTATTCTTCTTTCTACAGAAAGAGATTTAATTTTTTTGGGAAGGTTACTTTAACCCTTTAACGCGCAGTGGTATCTCAGCGAAACCACCATTTTCAAAAAAAATACCTCTAAATGCGCAGTGGTATTTGAATGAAACCTATGGTTCTACATATATCTTTTATCCTTCATAAACGACTCTAGATGTAAGCACTATACAAAAAAATCTTCTTTCTGTGAGAAAAATGCATCGTTGTAAAAGTCTTTTTGAAAATTTTCAAAAAAAGTTTTTTGCAAACAAAAACAGATAAATATTCAAAGTAAGTTACGTACATTTTTGCTGCATATGCTGTTCATAGCATAACTAATTTTTAGAATGATAAATTATAAAAAGAACTGCCTCATAATAAGTCATCTAAGTGGTGGTTTCACTGAGATACCACCGCACGTGTGTTTAGAATAAGAAAACTGTCCGATTTCTAGCACACACGCGTAAGAGATATTCCTTCTTGTTTTTCTTTTTTCTGACTCAGACATGGAAGTAACTAATAATTTATGGCGTTTTTGCCATGTCTTTGGAGAAGGGGATTTTGTTTATATTGAAATGGTAAGGTTTTTCTCGAATGGAAATTTTTTCTCGTCTCATTTACGTTCCTTTTATACTGAAGAGAAGTTGAATTTTTTGGATGATGAATATATGTTCCAATATAGCTGATACTATTTCTTTCAATATTATTTTTGTTTACTTCTTTCAATTAAGTTTGCTAATATTTAATCTTTTGAAGCTAATTCTTATCAATATTATTGCATGTTTTAATAATTTAATAATAAAGAAACAATGAAAAATCTAGCTATTGAAGTTGAATTCAATCTATTATAGTTATATTTTGTAATATTTAACTTTTAAAATCCAATACTAATACTTAATATTGCATGTGTTAGTAAATTTGTTACAAAATACATAAGGAATAATCTTACAAATCTGATCCAAATCATATATTGTTCATCCGAGAATTATGTCGTAAGTGCACGTGGTACTCCAGTGACCCCCCTCGGGGGGGGAATGCATTGTAACTCTTTTTTAAGGTATTTTTTCTGTTCTTAGGTTCTATACACTACATTTATTAATTTTAGTTTGAAAAATTCAGCGAATTTATTTTTCCGCGCGTCAAATTAACTGCGGCAATTAGACAGCATTTTATGTAGTTACCGTTTGTAAAAGCCTTCATATTTTAAGCAATAATGTGGGATACTCGAAAGCTAGCACTGACAATACCAATTGTTGGGGCAGTTTGCTTATGAAATATGTATTGTTGTGATATGTCAACTTGTTCTCCAAAGATTGTAAATTAGTTTTCCGTTCACCAAAATTAAGTTTATCAATTTCTTCATGTTTTTATTCATAGTGTCTTTATACGTTCTATGATTTTAAAATTTAAATTGAATGACGATAAATAAAACATACAGCATTGTCTTTTACTTGAATAAAAAAGTGCAAAATTTCCCATTCATTCTGAAACTGTATTTTTATATTCAAGTCTTCTTTTCTTATTTTCAATTTTTCTTTCAGCCATGACGAATAAATATATAATAGATTTAAATAATTAATTTATGGATATGATAAAAAACTCAGTAAATTTCTCTTTTACCTGGATCAAATCACAGATTATAATCACAACACAGTTGAAAGTCGACCAGATTGCCGTTGTTGGTGGAAGAATTTCTCCCAACCTACAAGTTTCTCATCTACAGTGGATTTGTATTACTCTGTGACTTAACGTAGTATAACAACTATCTGCGCAACATCTTCACATTTTATACTTGCGTAACAGAATATCCGCATATAATTGATTTAGATTTAGGTTTTCAAAATATAAGCATTATAAGGAAAAATAAACAACTATGTAATTATTACACTGTTAGACAAAAAAGAAAAAAAAAACAGACCGATGGACAATTTTTTTTTATTTCTTGGAAATCAAATAAAGGGAAAAAACAATTCTGGAAAAATTACACGGGGGAGGTAGGGTTGGATCAAAACAGGTTTTTCAATTCAGACTTCTATAGTCCAAATGTCTAAAATAATATAGACAGTTAGACTTCGATTCGACTGCAAAAAGTCTCCAAATTGGCCGCATGCGGCCTATTTACTGTGGGTTTGGCTTGCCTGCTCCAGTATAATATGTATTTCAATGTATTTTTATTTAAATTTTTAGTGCGTAATTTACACTCTTGGAGGAAATTACACTGCTGGCCACCGTAAGTGCAACACCATGAAGGAAGTATGCAAATAACATTTAATTTACAACATGCATTATCGGAGGTAAGATATGCAAATGATTAGACTTTCAGCGCAGGCATACATCACACGCGCCTGTGGCGCCACCTCAAAGGGCTATTTAAGGCTTGGAGATTTCGACGATTTCTAGTTCGGCAATTGTGTTTTTCTTGTGATTTTTCTCAAAAAACGATCGGTTATGTCTCATAGAAAACAGCAATCAGCTTTTTATCAAGTATCTGAGTTCGACAGAGGAAGTATAGAGGCCTACGGAGGTTGTGGATTATCTTTCAGGGAAATCGGCATTCGTGTTGAACAAAACCAAACAAATGTAATGCGGATATGTGACCGTTGGATGCAGGAGGGTACGACGGACCGACGTAGTCGATCATATCCACCTCAGTGCACCACTTCAAGTGAGGACAGGCAAATTGTGCTCATGGCAGTGACGGATCATTCAGTCACGTCACGAACCGTAGCACAGCACATTGAGTCTGTAACGCATCATTCAGTGTCTGCGCGTACCATTCGAAGCCGTTTACAGCAGAGTGGTCTATCCGCAAGACGTCCATTGTTTGGTCTACCCTTGAGGCAGAACCACTGACCTCTCCACCGCCAATGGTGCGATGAAAGAAGGTTGTGGGTGGCAGAATAGAATGAAGTTGTCCTTATTGACGAGTCACCGATCTGTCTGCAACACCACGATGGTCGGATTCGAGTCTGGAGACAATGTGCAGAGAGGATGCGTAACAGCTAGGATATGCACCACCACACTGGTCCTGCACTGGGTATTATGGTATGGAGCGGTATTGGATATCACTTTCACACTCTTCTTGTACGCATTGCCGGTACTTTAAACAACTAGCGCTAGATATCCGAGGTGTTGGAGTCAGTTGTTCTTCCTTATATTCAGGGCTTGGCCACAGCCATATTTAAACAGGGTATTGTGCAGCCACATTTGGCACGCATTGTCCATAGGTTCTTCTTTAATCACCAGATTGAATTGCTTCCCTGGCCAGCTTGCTTTCCGGATCTTTCACCGATAGAAAACATGTGATCCATGATTGCTCAACGATTGTCCCAGATTGCACCCCCAGGTGCCACACCAGATAACCTTTGGCAACGTGTGGAAGCTGTTTGGTCTGATGTACCCCAAGAACACATCCAAAGTCTATTTGAATCAATGCCGAGGCGTTTGGCAGCAATGATATCTAACACTGTCTACTGATTCTGGCAGGAAATACACTTTACAGAAGTCTATAAATTTAATCATTTGATATTTGGTCAATATGTTATCTACAAAGTAAATTTTGTTGTGCTATCTCTTGTGTTTCTTTAGTTGCATTTACGGTGGCCAGCAGTGTAGATAAGAAAATTCACACCTCTTCAACAATCTTGCTTTATAATGATAACCGTTGCCTAATATATTTGTAGTTATTATATGGTCTTAGGTTTTAATATACCCATTGTGCCATACAAATTTGTGTATCGAGATAGAATAGTCATAATTAAGTGAAAGCTTACGTACGTAAGAGTGCAACGTTAATTTAAATAAGTTATAACAAAATGAAAGCAAAATAGTTATTTAATGTAGAGAGTTAAAAAGGATCGATGTTTTAAAACCTTGTTGGGGCACACTTCTAGCATGACAGTTTGATATAATACAGTCAGGCATTGAGTTATACAATTCCCGAATGATGCTCTCTGATATCTCTTTCTACAGTTGCTATAAACACGTCTCTAATTCGAAAAATTCTTATGCTATATAACTTGTCATCGTAAATTATTTCGGATATGCGGGATTGGTGACAAATATAGGGATACAGCAGAACAAGGAAAATTGGAAAATGTGACGGAAATATTCCGGCGAAACCCTTACTGACGTGTTTAAGAACTGTCCTGTAAAAATAGGTCTTGGGAGCCGTCTTGCCAATAAGGGCAACACACGGGGCTAAATAATTTTACGAATGTACCTATGGGCCGGAATGATACCCTTGGATCAATATTAATAGTGACCGTGTGTTATATGCAATGATACTCCTTACTACCACACGAGTTTTGGGAACGGTGTGCCGAAATACAGACAAGGAAGATGTTCGATATTCACTATGCCTCCCACACGTACATGCTTATCATCACTGCCCAAATTGAAATCTGCATTCGTTGCTGAAGATAACCAGAATCCGTTTAATTACAGTCCAATTCTTTTCGAGTGCAACACTACTACAAACGGAGGCAAAGGCTAGTGGAAGTCATTGGCTACACACGTAACAGTTACCGTGATAGCAACTGTTCTTAAACTAGGCGCCTGGCGATGGTCCGGACTAATACAAAGTCCTATAGTGAAGGCGCTAACCTGTGTGCGATTGAGAGACAATGACACCGTTGACACTATGCCGAAGCCACATATAATGTGATGGTCTTCTCGACTATTGGCTTATTGAGGGCAGGCACCTTAAGCCGTGTCACCATGCAATAGGCCTATGTCTTGTCCACTTGCTTCAAAATCTTCTCACAATAACGTCAGAGTAACCTAGATGGTGAGCTACTGACCTGGCTGACAACCGGTTCTCATCATCCATTAGATCCTTCTCGTTCCAACCATTACATATGCCCGTGATTTCTCTGAGAGAGGCATTTTAGTATATCTAGTTAAAATGCACCTCTCTGCAACAGATTAAATACACGCAAACAAGCTCTGCTTATGAGTTTTGTAATCTAAGGAGAATGAGTCCAACGCTCTCTGGTGGCATTACGCAATGCACAACCACGCATAACTGCCTGAAACGTATCTTTATGCTTAACTTCGTATTACAATTGTACTTTTACATTTTGGTGCACAGATCTTTACACCAATGAGTGTATTTTGAATATAAATCTTCTGGTTAAACTCATAGAATGTGTTGATCCAAGTTTTGACTTCGTCACGTGGTCATTATTTTGTATCCATTTTCAGTAAATAATGTGTGTCAGTCGTGTAAAAGTTAAGTCAGATTAAGCAAAATTACTATTAATTAATTGCTTATATCTTCCGATATTCATTTTACGAATATGTTATTATTCTATTCGCATTTTTAATGCCGGAACTATAATGATTTGCTAATAACCTTTGAGGATTTTTTTTCTTGTTACCGTTTTTTATGGATATATTACATTATTTCTTTTGACATTGCTTAATTTCTTATTTACAAGAAATATTCAAATTCGGCAAACAATTTTACGCATTTCAAATCAAACGTCTTGTGGCCTAAAGCAAATCGTACGCGATTCATTAAAAATCTCGAAACTCTAATAGTGAATAAACACTGCAGGTCAAGTTTTAGTATTTCTTACAATTCTAAAAGTGAAACAAATAAAAAAATCTTATGAAAATTTTCATTTCTTGAGGCAGAAAAAAATTCATCTTTTCTCCCTTATTTTATCTCGAATACATTTTGAAGTTTTCAAAACTCAGAATGTAATTGAAAAATTTTACTTTACGTTGTTGTAAAGGTTTGTCCTGAAATGAAACATAATTTCTGAAAGTATTTCTCCTACCACTCGAAAAAGTCGATTCTTTTCATTAAATATTCTAAATTGAAACAGAATAGTAAAATGGAAAATATACGTTTCTTTCAACACTGTTCTTTCAAAAAATAATGACTATCAGGTCTGGTATGGTTTTCATTGACATTACAGTGAAACTTTTGTCTGTACTTTGTATTGTAATCGTTGGAATAGTTAGTTTAACAAGAACAGTTTTAAAAGATAGTAATTGGAGAGAAATTGAAAAGAATGCATGCTTAGTGTGGTTGGTTGCAATCCATCATTATTTCTGTCATTTTAAATCTCAAACGATGTTTATTTGTTGAGGAAACTAGTATGTACTTCAAAGTACTAACGAAGTATCAAAATTTAAGTTGTAAGCACACACAAAAACATGTTTTCAATCTTTTGAAAATGAAATTTGAGAAAAAAATTTTACTTTAAGAAAAATAATGTATTTTCTTCATTTAAAGTTACAGGCAGTAATCGTTACATAAAAGCATTCATAACTTGGAATTTAATATACTTTTTTTGCCCCACATTTATCAATCAGCAGTTTTTTATCCTACTCTTATCTTTAAATGATGATCGTTAAAATGGTTTAAATTTCCATTTTTTTTTTAAAGAAACAAATGTTTTAATAAAGTTTGATTTTCAGTTTAGTTATTTAAAAAGAGATGATTTATTGAATATTGTGTTTTTCTATAATGAAGTGATTAGTTTGAAATAAATATGTAAATAAAAGCCTAATATTTATGCAAAAATTACAATTACATAAAAGTTATTCTAATACAGTTTAATTGAATTAGAATTTAACTCATGATTTTAAACCAGATTCATGATTAACTATCCTAGCAAATATATAGTGTTTGTAGAGGAATGCTGACTGAATATTTAATAACAATTTAATATATGGTAGATTTTGAATAAAAAGTTTTTTGAATCTGCAAATTTATTTAGAAAGTATACATAATATTAATAACAACATAATAATTTTATTATGTACACTACTGGTCATTAAAATTGCTACCCAAGCAAGAATTATAGATAACAAAATGATATTTATTAGACGGATATATTATAAATACTAGAAATAACACGTGATTAAATTTTCAAAAATCTGTGTGGATAGATCCTGAGAAATTCGTACCCTCAACATCTGACAGTAATAACAGCACATTTACGCTTGGGCATTGAGTCCAACAAAGATTGAATGGCATGTTCAGGTACAGATGTCTATGCAGCTTCAACGCGATGCTACACCTCATCAATTGTAGTGACCGGCGTATGGTCAAGAGATAATCACTCGGCAACCATGAATCAGACAGTTACTATTGGCGAGGGATCTGGTGAACGTGCAGACCTGGGCAACAGCTAAACATGTTCCGTATCAAGGAAGGTCCGTACAATACATGCTATATGTGGTTCTGCATTATTCTGTTGAAAAGTAGGGTTTCGCAGGGCTCGAATAAGGTACAACCACGGGTTGTAACACACTAAAGATTGCACTCAAAAACACACTGCTCAAAGTGACGTAAATGCGAACAAGAAGTGAGTGAGAGACGTATTTAACAACTTCCCATACCATGACATAAGATGATGAGCCAGTATGACGATGACGAATGCACGCTGCCGTTGTGCGTTCACCCCGATGCCGTCAAATATGGATGCGACCATCTTGATGCTCTAAATAGAACCTGGATTCATCTAAAAAATGACGTCTCACCATTAGTGCGCCCAGGTTCATCGTTGATCACACCATTGAAAACGCTTCAGTCTGTGATGCAATGTCAAAGGAAGTCGCAGCCATGGTCTCCGAGCTGAGAGTCCATGCTGCTGAAAACGTCGTCGAACTGTTCGTGTAGACTCTTGTTGTCTGGGAAACGACTCTAATTCTTTACTCAGGGATCTTGACAAGGCGGCAGGATCCATTACAGCCATGCGGGCAATATGTCAGTTTTTTCGGCTGCTGGTGATAGTAGGCCGTTGAGATTTAGTACGTTCAGTATTACCATCCTGAACCCAGCTATTCCATATTCTGCTATCAGGTATTGAATCTCGACTGACGCGAGCAGCAATACTGCCGTACGAAAAACCGCACAATCTCCGTACTCTACAATTCAACCTTTATAGAAGTCAGAAACGTGCTGGTACGCATTTCTGCTTCTTAAACAAGGCATCACAACAACTTGTCACCAGGCAATAACATTAAGGTGACTTGGTACCCTAAAAATCACAAACCTATCGTTTTTTTTATTTTCATTTAATCTTATTCTTTGCATAATTATTTTTCGATTGATATATCACTTGTGCATGTCGGAAAGATAGAAGTTGAAAAAAACTTCATTTGAAAACAAATTAGGCAATTCAGCCACACACCCTTTTTAGAAAAAAAGCTAAAAAATGCGTTATGATAAAAAAAAATCTATTTTATAATTAGAAATAATAACTATAAAAAAGAATGTGTAGAATTAAAAGCAGAATATTTCCGAGGCAATACAATAATGTAATTTTTCTTCCTTGTGAAATGTGTGCATGTAATTTTTTTAAATTAAGGCATTTTATATTAATAATTTTGTAATTTCAGTTCTTATTCCTGATATATTTTTCATACAAATGTAATACTTTAATATTATAAGAAGAAAAACAGCTAAAATTTCTATCGTGACAGAAAAAAAAATTTTTTTTAAGTTTTTCTTGAATTTTCTTGTGCAATTAGTACTCTCTAAAAGTTAATCATTTATAAAAATGTGTGGGTTGAAAACATATGAAAATGCAATTATTTTAAAGAAAAACGTATAAGTAATATCTTAAAGTGGTATTTTAAGTTTAATTAAGTTTATATAATAATTATTTTTTCAGAATTATAAACTTTAAAGTGGCTTTTCTCAGTTTGTGTTTTTCGAAACCTTAGTGCATTCAAAATGCTACTCCTTCGACAATTATTTATCAATCACTTCAATTTTTTCCTGCGTGTTAAAAATAAAGCATGTAATTAAATTAGGATCCGTTTTGCTATAAAATGAATACTTTTTTTAAAAAAAATAAAATGTAAGACATGTTGGCTTTTTCGTTGATTTTTAGCCTGTATATCAACATTTTATTTTTTTCTCGAAAACGAATGAAGTTATTCTAAATCGATCCCTAAAGTTGTTAAAAACATCCATGAGAATAATATAAAAAAATTGCAGGTCAAAAAATTAATTTTTACAACAGGAGTAAGATTTTAAAATTTTCCCAATTTTCTTCAAAAAATTTAAATTTTTAAAATTGTGTGAATAATATATGAAAATTTTCATCTGGTAACATTTTTTTGAATAGAAACATTGTATAAAATGTTAAAATATAATTTTTAAATACGTAAATAAAGAAGTTTCCTCAAAGGGTGCCAAGTCCCCTTAAAATGCAATTTGTGTATGAAGAACCGGCTGAACATTTTTCTCATTAAAGACATTGTATGTGTCACTACGGGCACATTCTTTGTCTGAATGCGTCAATAAGCTAATAATTTGCATATCACATCAAATTTTTCCTGCCATTTAAAATTCACATCTGTAGCATGACACCTTCTTGATGTAGCAATTTTAATGGCCAGTAGTGTAATGTATCATTTGTATGCAAATGCATAAATTGTGGTACTTTGCTGAACAATTAAATGATATTTATAAAAAAAGGAAACTTTAAATACATATTATACCAAATCTTTAAGGAAATGATTTTGAACTGGGAGTTTTAACACTATATATCGTCCCACAAATTCTAAGTTAGCAGATAATTATCTGTAAAAGGATAGGGGCTATTTTTCTGTGATGTAGTAGGCGACTTCTGACTGTTTAATACCAAATGTGTAATGGTAAGTATAAAAAGGATGTACAGACTGTAATTTATACTTCAAAATGGAAAAAAGATTTTTTAAATTTCTTGCGCATTTTAATTATACACCTCAGTATAAAATCAGTGCTTGAAAATTGAACATCGTTTAGAAAAAAATTGTACTTTCAATATTTTTTATGTCGATTAAATACTATTAAGGGGTCTCAGGGGTGTTAAAATTTTTCTAGAGGTCTGAAAATATAAACGATTTTCAAACGCGTATAATTCTTTTAAATTTAAATTAAATTATTCGAATCTTTTACGTGTTATTTAAAATAGAATGGGGCTTCAGAAAAGTATAAAATGTTTAAAATATACTAATAATTTTAAAAGTCATAAGCATATGAAAATTCTATAATAAATATTTAGTATTTTTTGCTTTGCGCACGCTATTTTCTAAAATATTAGCCTCTGATGTATAAAACTTTATAGAATTATACAATGTATCATACTCTTTAAACCCTACTTAAATTTAGTATTATATATCTTTTGTATTTCAAAATATTCGTAAAATATTGCAATTTTTAAATATTTTTTAAAAATGCATATTTTTTATTTATTAAAATATGTAAGTTATTATTCTATTTATATAAAAGTAGCTACAAAGTATTAAGAATACATTTGTCTTTATAAATCAATTTAAAAAGCTAGTAATTAAACCTACTCTTTTAGAAAATAACATGCGCGACGTAAAACTTAATAAAAATTTCTTATAGAAAAGTTTCTTATGTTCATATGCTTATAAATTTTTAAATTATGATTATATTTTAAACATTTTATGCTTTTCTGAAGCCCCATTCCTTTATAAGTAATGTGTAAAAGATTCGAATTATTTAACTTAAATTTAAAGAAATTATACTTGTTTGAAAAAATTGTTTATATTTTCAGACCTCCACAGAAATTTAACACCCCTGTGACCCCTTAAAATAATTAACTAAAATTGCATTATAATAAAATATTTTAAATAACAAAATAACCATTAAGTAACAAAAATTAGTTCCAAATTTTTTTGCACAACCTTAAAATAATTTATACAGTTATTTATTTTTTTAAATTTAATTTGAGAAATTTTTTTAACTTCATCTCTTCCGTTAAATTATTCATACCATCAAAAAATTAAACATTTATCTCTCACTTTACTTTGTGGCCGATGTACACTGGTGTGCAAAAATTAAGGACGAGACGGTTTTTTCAATATAACTTTATACAAAAGCTTTCCAAATCAACACATTTAATACCGTAAGATCCCCAATACGTAAGGACATGTGTAATGTAAGCAACACTTACTAAAAGAGAAATCAGAGGGATAAAAATAAGCTTTATTGAAAAAGTAGCATGGAGCGCAATGCGACTGAAGGCCGAAACATCCCAGTGATGGGTGTTCAGCAAGAAACATCCAGTCTTTAGTAGAGGATATGATCTCCCCTGACTGCTAGGCAGGTTTCACAGCGTGTGCTCATGCTGAGAATGAGGGTGTCAATGAGATGTTGAGGCATTGCTGCCCATTCGTCTTGCAGCGCCAATCGAAGCTCCCGAATCGTTACTGGTGGTAACGTACGAGCTGCCAAGCGTCTGCCTAGAAAATCCCATACATGCTCGATGAGATTGAGATCCGGAGATCGTGCCGGCCAATCCATACGTTCAATATCCTCACTCTCTAAGAGCTGTTCGACAGCTACTGTGCGATGACATGGTGCATTGTCGTCCATGAAAAGGAACTGCAGACCCATAGCGCCTCTAAAAAGACGCACATATGGAAGAAGAATCTCGTTAAAATAACGGGTCCCGTTGACTGAACATGCGTCGAAGATGTGAAGGTCTGTACGACTACCAAGCATGATGCCTCCACAAACGAGAACACCGAGACCTCCATACATGTCCCTTTCAATGATGTTCGAGGGATGATTGCGGCTTCCCCGCTCTCTCCAGATGAGTATGCGATGAGAATCGCTACTCAAACTGAATCTGCTCTCATCTGTAAAGAGTACTCGTCCCCATTCATTGTCTCTCCAATTCCGGTGTTCCCGGCACCACAGAGGACGCCTTCTCCGATGGGCAGGCGTTAAAGATACACACCGTACAGGACGTCGTGCAAACAGACCACCACCGTGCAGTCTTCTGGCCACGGTAAAACGTGATATCGGTCGTCCAGTCGCCTGTGTCGTGTCTCTAGCGATTTCTCCCGCTGTCTGCCGCCTGTTTCTTGTGGCCTGTAAGACAATGTACCGGTCATCTGCAGGTGTGGTTCCTCGTGGACGACCACTACTGAATCCCCGGATAGCTGTTCCTGTAGTTTGAAATTGTCTCCAAAGTCGTGAAACGATGCTGTGAGCAATTCCGAACTCTGCATCCACACTCTTCGCACTGCGGCCTTCCTCCAACTTCCCAATGATTCGACCTCTGGTAAAAGCATCCTCTAGGGGACCGTCATAACTTTATGAGGGGGGCGCGATTAATTGAAAAGTCAAAAACAAAATATTGTCTAAAAAATCATTAATTCACTGAAAATAAACAAACAATAGACATTTTCACATAATAAAAAATGCACATTTACACTGATATAATACACTTATACATGTATCAGTACTGTACAATGTATTTTATAATTATTTTAACAATACTAAGTTAAGAACACGTTTAACATGTACAAGGGTCCCCAAGCGCTGGTCATATATAAAATTATATACAAAAATTAATACTTATCTTGATAATTTGTACTGTTTATAATTAATGCCTTAACTGTCGAATTAAAGTTATGCTATTCGCTCCCCAATGCTACCGTTTTCCACGTAGACGCTCGTATGGGATGTATTGAGGGGGAGAAAAGAATAAATAAGTAAATTCTCTGAAATATGTAAAACCCTTCGGAAACACTATCAAAAAGCTAAAAATGCATTCCAAGACCTTCGGAATAATTTTATGGATTATAGTGCACAAAAACGATCGTACTTCGGAACTACATATATATACGTCTGGGGTAATTAACGCTTTTACTGAGCAAAACGTTTATCTAAGCCGTTGGCACTTAAGAGGTTGAAATCGTATTGCAGTTTTAGAGTCAAAGTGCAGTATTATTGATTTCAATGCATTGTTACTGTATGGAGGAGGGGGCGCTATGAAAATTATGATTGAATATTGGGTCGCAAGTATTTAAAGTTTGAGAAGCATTGTGTTACAAGTATGAGGTATGTCGTTTATCCTCGTTTTGCTTAATAGGGTAATTTTAATAAACACTGGCCTCTCCTTTTGTTTTAAAACAATAATACCATTTACAAAATTTAGATTGTAATGCAGCTGCCCATCCGGTATAGTGTTTAGTGGTGCTGACAGCTGAGCGGTTGTGCCTTGGTTCGAATCCCGGAGAAGGCATTTTGTGTTTGTAAGTATATAGTGCCGTTGCGGCAGGTGGGTACTTTATACAGCTGTCGAGCCATAAGTCCTCTTGTGAGGTTAATGTAACTAGAGAAAAGGTGTGAGTCCCCTGACTAACCACAGGGTGTTTCCACCTAAATATAGCTCTTTTCTGAGATAAATTTCGCGAGCCTTCATCTGATGTTACTTTTGATCAGGTGGTATAAGTAACAACAACAGAATGTGGTGCATCCCGGAGTTTCAAAACATTATTTAAAAGACAATTTTACTTACCCCCTTCCATTCAGTTGTATTTGAAGTATCAATGTCTTGTAAAAATGTATTTGGTAATAAAAATGATGAATTTTTATAGCTTTTAATCCATATCAGTTTAGGTTCTTAAATTTTTTATAAATGTATTGACTTCTGAATATATTTACTTCTGAATGTATTCTAATATAAGGATTAATTGTACAATTTTTTAAATTTAATTATTTCAAGACTTATGTCTCTTCTTAAAATAACTCCAATGCAATTATGTTCGTTTAATATAGTCTAGAAACTGTTCCGACTAAAAGCCGGCTATAAGTCAATTGCAACATTTCTTATATATTTTTCGTTATTTCTCCTTAATTAGTTTTGAAAGGGACATCAAGACCAATAGTCGGCTAATGGAAAGTACTAAACAAATGAAACGAGAGCAGATAAAGACAAATTGTCTTCATAATAAAGCGAGTGACGACTCCATTGGAGGCATGACATTTGTAACTAATGCATTTCCTCATAATGATTTATAGCGCACGCAACTCAATAGAGAAATATTAATGCGAATATACGACTCCAAAGTCTATAAAGGACACACATACTTATTACAGGAGAGTTTGCTGCTACAATGCTAAAAGGGTATTATGAGTTCATTCTTTGAAGGAGACTTCTAAACTATAGTTTTGTTACTTACTGTATAAACGCATATAACTTTAATTAGAAGAACTAAAATTCTGCATAAATAATCTTTACGGTTACGACAATTGAAGCTCATGATTTTAAAAAAAATCATAGATAAAATTTTTAATACATATTTTCTTTTATTACTAATAGAAAGTTCAGAATGTATGAATGTAGGATCGGAAAGGGAAATTATTTAAAAGATAATTTTTTTTTTCTATACTACTGTTTGTTCTTCTTAGCTACCGGGCACTAATTTTTAATTTTAATAATGGTACAAATATGTTTGGTTGCATGCAGTATCCTTAACCACAATTTTTTGGGAGGCAATAACAGTAAAAATAATTTATATTTCATACTCAGATAACATTACTAAATTGATTCTGAAAATAAAAAGTAAGTTTGACAAACCATTATTTCATATTTTTTTTTAAAAAAATAGTTTTTGAGCCACCCATCCGGTATAACGGTTAGTGACACTGTCTGCAGTTCTAGAGAATATATGGATGTTTGTAAAGCTGTAGTGCCTTCGCGGGATGGGGGTACTCTAAATAGCCGTCGAGCCGCAAGTCCTCTCATGAGGTTGGTGGAAGGGGAAAGGTGGGAGGCCCCTGATGACCTCTAGGTTGTTCTTCCTCAAAATTGGATTGAAACCGAGCCAAATCATGTTGTCACTTGCATGGTGGCTAACGACAGGCGTAAAAATCTAGTCCTTCGCCGCGATGAATTTCGTGAACCTTGAACTGGTGTTACTGTCGATCAGGGGGCATAAGTAACAACAAAAATAAATTTTGAAGTATTTTTAAAACCCTTTTAAAAGGCTCAATTTTTAAATTTTTTTCAGATATTTTACGTTATTTATGTTTCTTAGATTATTGGGAAAAAGTTAGTCTGGATTTGAAAATATGTTCCCTTGTTGATTTTTTATGATTATTTTTATAGCTGAACCTGGAAAATACACGATTTTTGTTTAAATATTAATTTTAAGATGTAATTTTAAAGATAACTTGAGCTCATAGAGCTAAAATCATGTTATATTTTATAGAACATATATTTGGGTGTACCTACAAAAAAATTCAAGAATTTATCTTCAACCGTAAAACAGCCTTATGGATTAGGAAACACTTACATATTCAGAATTAAGTCTCAGAAAAATACATTTAAAGTTTACAAACTGATAGTACTGAAAACTAATAATACTTGTAAAGCTCTATTTTTAAAATTTATTGTTATTTTCTTACTCTTATGTTCTACATTACAACTTTACTTTAATTAATTATGGATGAAAATATTTTTAAATGAATATGCTTTTGCATAATATTGATATTAATTGGTACGACGACAGATTATTCAACTTTATAATAGCCTAATATTTTCACAAAAACTTTAAACCAATTCATTTAAATACAAAATAATAATGATGCCAGCATCAGCTAAAAAAATCACCAAGTTTCTAAATAATACCTAATTTTTTTCTACATTTCAAATGAGGCGTTTTAGCAAGTTTAAGCTTCTCTTGCGTGGCTTTTTAATACTGTAATGTAGTGCTACAATATATTTACTGTAATGTTGTTTGGTATAGCATAGAGGTATTCAGTTCCTTCTGCAATATTTGTTTTCTGAAGTCTCATTGTAGTAGCACCTGAAAGCTGGATTTGAGATTTTTTTTCATTTTCAGTCGTATTCCATCTCTTACAAATATTATTTTTCATAGCATTCTAAGAACGTTTTGTCCGCGGAATTTTCTCAACTGGAAAAAAATAATGAAAACAAAGTAAAATACTTTTAAGTTATATGAACTATGCGTAAAAAAAGAGATGAGAGAACTAAACAGCAATATATTAGTTTAGTAATCAAAATTGCAATTAATAGCCACTTCATACTTAAAAAAGATGATTGTGTTCAATCACTTTTCAAGAGCTCTAATTTATTCAATTTAGAAATACAAAAGAAAAAAAAATTATTTTAATTGAAACTGAAAATAAATTTAAACTCGGGCAATTTCAAAAATCTTAAAAAAACAATTGGTTTTAATAATTGTTTTGGGACACGTTTTCCAACTATATGGGCCATAGGAACATGCAAAAAATAAATCCATATTTTTGATACTATACTTTCAGGGTACTGTTATACCTTAGAACAAACTTTCCATGAAGTGTTAATTTAAATCCCTTATAAAAAGTGTTACCGGTTTCAAACTAAATCTACTTTTCATGCCTGTTTATTAACTTGTTTTATTTGTTTTCAAGATATTGAGTTAACTGATAATTCCATGCATTAGATCTAGAATTCTGACTTAGAGGGCTGTATAACAATAACCATGACCAACGAATATATTCCGTAATCCTCTAAGGAAATTTCATGTAAGAAAGAAGTTACAGAGTATAACAGTTATATCCTCTCTTCCACGAATCACCAAATATGGGCTAGTTTCCCATGAGAAATCCAAAGAAAGGTATTCGTTTTCTTATTCTGTTTTTTCCCAGAGATTAGTCTAGGCTACTTCATACGAGTACCGTAAGAAAAAATTGCAAAGCTACCTTATTTCAGTCAGTACAATCACCATTTAGAAGGTCCATATGATATTCAGGTCTTAACCTGCAATGTCCATATTCATTCCATAACCTGCCACATAAGGTATCTCTTAAAATTGGTATTAAAGAAATAATTGATGTAAGTGTATATAAGGAACCGAACATGTATCATCTCATAAAATTAAAGAAGTCTTGTAAGATAATAAGTGCCTCAATTTACAGGGTAAGTCAGCATGAATATAGCGATTTACAAACGTCTATAATTATTTAATGGAAAAGAATTTATCGATACCATTTACAAAAATGTAGACGAAACCTTAAAATTTTGAATACATACATCATAGAGATCTATCTGATCTAGAGATCTATTCTTGATAAACATAAATAAGATTACAGGATTTTTGAAGCTTTTTCTTTGAAAAGGTAAAATAATTTTTTTATAAAATTTACTGTTTTCTATAAATTTTATTTTACCTAAACCTACTTACTGCATGCATGGATGTTTACTTGTGTATTTTGAATTAAAATTTTTAAAATATTTTCAAACCATTTAGCTAGAAAATTCATGTCATAACAAAAAAATTACAATTTTTATGAAACTTCTAATTATGTTTTACAAAAAGTAGCCTTTTTTTTTAAAAAAGAAACTGAACAAATTATTTTTAAAATTTCACTGAAATGTAAAGATAAAGGTTTATTCAATATATTGTCAAAATCTTGAGTCTTAATGTTTTATAGTTTCTGAGAAAAAGTTACAAAAGACATATTGTCATTATCGTAGCGAGAAGCTTGTTAGATACATTAAAAATAAATAAATTTTAGATTTAAAAAAAGAAACCCAGTCTTGTGGCTGTTTTAGAAATAAAATGTCTAATATACAGAGAAATTTGATTTCTGATACTTTTTAGGAAGTTGTGAGTATATTAACATTCAAATCCATAATGAAAACTTTCGAAATGTCGTATAATCGTATGTTCCCATTACTTTTACATATTGATACATTATTACAAGGCATTAAAGATGTTTTATGGTTAACTTTGGTTTTAAGAGTAATGCATCACAAAACTGAAAATTCTTTCAAGATTGATACAGAATTTGTGGAAAACCATGTAAATTCTCAGACATTTGTAGCTAAAAAGCATTTGTCGTAACACAGAAAATGAGAATTTTTATTAAATTGTGTGGAATGGGTTACCTGACAATATCATTTATTGTTCTTGTTTGGCTCAATTTTTTTAGTACAATTCTAGGGTGGGCGATACTAACGCTATAAATTTTTGAAATATTCCTCAGACATTTTTAGCTAAGATGCAGATTTCGTAACACAGAAAATGACAATTTTGTTTAAATTGTGTATTCTTTATTGTATAAATCTACTGAATGCCTGAATTGGAAATTTTCTGCATATCATTATTATTCATTAAGTGAAATTTTTGAAATATTTCTCAGACAGGTTTAGCTAGAATGCAGATTTCATAACACAGAAAATGGCAATTTTTACTAAATTGTGTATTATTTTTCCTATAAATCTACTGAATGCATGAACTGGAACATTTTAATGTATATTTCATATTTCATATATATTCTTGTGTGTTCTTATTATTTATGTGAAATTTTTGAAATATTCCTCAGACATATTTAAATAAAATTTAGATTTCGTAACACCGAAAATTACAATTTTATTAAATTGGTTATTCCTTTTTGTATAAATCTACTGAATGCCAAATTGGAAATGTTTACTATACATTTCATATATATTCTTGCGTGTTACTCTTTTTGCGGAATTTTGAAATATTCCTCAGGCATGTTTAGCTAAATTGCAGATTTCGTAACACTAAAAAGGACAATTTTTACTAAATTGTGTATTCTATAAATCTAATGTATGCATGAAAATTTTACTATATATTTCATATATATTGTGCATTTATACAAATTTTTAAGCTTTGGTGTTCAGTAGTTACACTTAGTAAAAAGTATATAAATATCTTAAAATGCAATGTCTTTTTTCGTTGCACGTAGCTCGTTACATACATAAAAATACATAAATTTCACGTACAAAAAAATAAAAACAAATTTCTTGTTGTTTTGAATACCATTTATCTAATATTTCAGGAAAACATTTTTAATTCTGATGCTTTAAGAAATTGTGTTTACAGATGAATATATAAACACCAAATGAACCTTTTCGAAATATTGCGTAATATGTATTGCCAAAGCCATATTTTCATGTATTGACACATTTTCAAATGGTATTTATGATGCTTTATAATCAAATTTGATTAAAATAATGTATCCAAACCGAAAATTCTTCAAAAATTGATACAGAATTTGAGTAAAATACTGTAACCGCTACTAAAAACCTCGATAGCTTAAAAAGTAAAAAAAATGCTATTTATGTATTTTCTGAGAAATCATACTAAAAGAAAAGACTAAAAAGTCTTAAAAGTAATAGAGAATAAGCTAAAATATTTAATAAAATAGAATAAATACATGTTGTAATTCATTATTTTTGTGATGAAGTGCCTTTTTAAACTAAAAATGCAATTTTCTCAAAATGATTGTTTTCAAACATTGTGTACCTTTTTCACAGAATCTACT
This sequence comes from Trichonephila clavipes, assembly GCA_019973935.1. Classification (NCBI taxonomy): domain Eukaryota; kingdom Metazoa; phylum Arthropoda; class Arachnida; order Araneae; family Nephilidae; genus Trichonephila; species Trichonephila clavipes. The sequence goes on from BMAU01019565.1 coordinate 745,238, forward strand.
GAATGAAAGTGCATGCAATGTTTACTACACATAAATAATATGTAACTATATATAATTGAGTTACTTTTTTGGAGATATTCCCAAAATATTTTACTGAAAAGCAGTTATCGTAAAAAAATGACAATTGTCAAAAATTTTAAAGTGATACTATTACTATGAATTTTTTAAAAAGAATAATCAATGTATTTGAAACATTTTACCAGTATTTAAATAAAAAGGCCTAATTAATGTACAGACAAAATTTGAAGTGTTTATGTTTAACAGTTTCTGAGAAACAGGTTCCTAAAAAAGATGTATTGAACATTGTAGGTATAGGGGGCAGGGGTGGCGAACCTTTTTGGGTCAACGTGCCATTTTTTCTAAAAAAACGTTTAATGAGTTATAGGCGTGCCATCAAATAATTTTGACTTGTGATTATTGAAGAACTAATAAAACTAAATACGAACAAATCAAAATTCTTTATTTAATACGAAAAAATACATTTTGTACTGTATAGTAGTAAATGCTTTAGTTATACTTGTAATTTAAATTAAAATAACATTAGTGGAGTTTCTGCTGTTGTAGATTAGATGACAAATAACTTATATCAGGATTATAAGATGTTACTTTTAGTAGAATGCATGCTGAATTAGAGTCGTCTGTTAAACGGTTTCTAAGCGAGTCTTTGATGCTATTTATCTCTGAAAATAATGAATCGCAGGCATAGGTAGATGAAAATATGGTTAAAATAAGCATACGCCAACTTCTTCAAACAGTTAAATGCGTCTGGAATCGAATTCCATGTTTCCAAAATTTCGTTACTGGTATTTTTACTTATATTGCTTGTCAATCTTTCTGCTTCAATCAATTCCAACTTTTTCCTTGTTTCAATAAACTTTCGAATCCATATTGAACTAGACTGGAAATCAATCAGTTGCATTTCAAATTCTTCAATTTCCAACCAATCGAATTGAGACAAGTTCAGTTTATTAAACGAAATCACATCAGGGTACATAATAAATTTGAACGTTTCCGATAATTCCTTGAACTGAGAAAATCTCGCTGAAAATTTTTGGATTAAAAATAACCCATTATGGAAATAAAGTCATCAATAACTTTTTCTTCAATTCGTTTCTCTTGGGCATCTAAATCTTTGATATTTTTTTCAAGTTTGGGAAGTACTTGTAGTTTTTTGTAATAATATCGTTTCTGAAAACATATAGTTTAGCTTCAAAAGCGCGAATGAGATCCATCATGACGATTACTGACGATTCGGGCCTTGAAGCTTTATGTTCAATTCATTCAAATGTTGGCATATGACTGTAAAAAACATCAATTTTAAAAGCCACATTATATCCATTAACTGTGGATATTGTTAAATTTTGCTCTAATTTTGTAGAAACAGTCTGAATTCTTCCAAGAAATCAACAAATCTTTGAAGTACGTTCCTGCGACTCAACCAGCGAACATTGTTAAGCCATTATTCACCGAATTGACTTCATTCAACAAAGCATCTAACTTTCGCTTATTTAAAGCCTGTGACGATATGAGGTTGACTGATTTTGTGACTAAAGTTATTACATTATCAAGAGATGTTAAACCACTCTTTGCACATAAAGATTGTTGGTGAATAATGCAGTGGCATTCAAGAATCGAATGTCCTACGTCTGTTCCAAATAAAGAAATGAAACCACTTTTTTTGCCTACCATATTTGGAGCACCATCAGTGGTAACTGAAACATTTTTTTTTTCAAATTAATTTCTTTCTCAGCAAGCGAATTTCTTACTGCCGTACAAATAAATATCTGTGCCCCTTGTAGTTGTTACCAACGATGCTATATATCGCAAATATTCTTCCTTAATGATGTTTCCTACACAATATCGAGCAAAGACAGCTAAACGTGAAGATTTAGTAATGTGAATACTTTCGTCAAGACATAGCGATATAAAAGGAGCTGAGTTAATGTCACTTTTTTGTTGGTCTGTAACATTTTCTGCCAATTTCAAGATTCTATCTTTCATTGTGTTTCTAGATAGAGGAACATCTTTGATGCGCTGAATTATCTTATCTTTATTATTAAAATCATCAAAAAGTGAGGGCGCACATGCCAACCAAGCTTCCTTCAAATACTCTCCTCTTGAAAAGGTTTACCATGCCGAGGAATGTCATTTGGAGCCGTATAACTTGTCGCACTTGTGTGACAATTTTTGCTTACATATTTATTTAAATATAGACGTCGACTGTTTATTTGTCTTTTATTGCACTTGCAATTAATTCTTTTTTGCTCTGGTTCGCATTTTTCACAAAAGGATCTGTAATTCATTTCAAAATGCCGTTTTACAGACGATGTTCTGCGTACCACTGTTCCAGAACATAAAACACACACCGCTTTGTCGCCTTTATTGATCATGCCATATTTCTCAGCCCACCAAGTTTGAAATTCTCTGCTACACTTACTATCTTGCACTTTTTGTTTTTTGTTGAACTAGCCATGTGTTAAACAGCAGTTAAAAATCGTATATTTAACACAAAACTTTAAGTTGTGTCGATGAAATTGACTATTCTATGTGCTCTCGCATGATTCCTCCTCCCCCCTCCCAGCCAAAAAACCCCTTTTTTCTGACTGCGCACGACTGTGGGCTCATGGGCAGATTTATTTGTTTTTAGGAAATTGAGTGCTTGTACGAGATTTCTGTGGTGTCTGCTCTTTCGCTTTTGTCTCAGGTCATTAAAATTTTTAAAAATAAAGCAGTGAGTTATTTTACCAATTAGACTTACAAGATAAGAATTAGATCACATTAATAAATTAGATGTATACAAGCTGAACTATTAATGTTAACGTTAGAAAATGTTTTTAAACAACTTGAATATATTTAGAAATAGTTACATACACACACTATGCGTAGATAAACTTTGCATCATTAGCAATTTATAATACACGAAGTATTTACGCAAACATAACAAACGAGTCTGCTCCCCGACTTGTCGGCGTCGCGACGGATCACTCGCGTTTGTTCATAATACTTCATAGTAAACTTAATTATTTTAAGCTAAAACGCAAATCGTTTTTGATCGATGGCGTGCCTAAAATATTCTGTCGCGTGCCATCACTGGCGCGCGTGCCATTGGTTCGCCATCCCGGGTATAGGGGGTACCGACTAATCTTAAATAGATATAGATGTTTATAATTGCTATATTCATTTCAACTTGACTTTATTTAAGGAGTATTACAAATATTTATATAATTCTCCCCATATATATATATATATATATATATATATATGTGTGTGTGTGTGTGTGTGTGTGTGTCAGGTTTGAAAAGCTTAGATTCAAAATTAAGGAAGTAATAAATGAAAATAGAGCGAACTCTTTACCATCGCGCAAGGAATTGTGGGTAAATGGGCCTATTTGAAGGTGCAACGAGCGCTGACGAAGGCGACAGCCCCCGGGGCAGCCAATCGGAGTCAATGTTCACTGTACCCTGCATCCAATCAGAGAGCAACCTCTTAGCTCTCAACACCAAGCCAAAAAACTCTTAAAACTCACCAGCATATATATATATATATATATATATATATATATATATATATATGCATAATATATATCTATAATTTAATTGTTATACTAAAGATATAGTTATTCTCGAAAATAATGATTTTTAGATGACACGTACTTGGCGGGGTTTTCAAAGCGCTTTGTGTCTAATTTGCATTTTATTTTCATGAAAAGTCCCTACACGTGATACCTTTCATTAAGTTATGAATATTCTTCGCCTTTTTTCATACATATTTAAGTCATTTTCACACACACCCTTTGTATTTTAAATGTTAAAGCAGTAGTATTATTTAATTGATAGTTAAATATATTTGAAATCAATTGATGCAATAATTTTAAAAGGACTTTTCATTTTGAAAAATAATGTGAATTAAACTAAAAATATTTTAGTTTTTAATTTAGATTTTTAAAAAAATTAATTTTTGATATAGTAAAAAAACGGTTTATTTGATTAAGCAATGCATAACTAAGTTAAAATATTACGTTTCGCAGGAATATTGGAATTTTATGCAGCGTATGGAATACATAAAACTAAAACTTAGGTAAAATGTACGTAGTCAAATCTAATAGGAATTAAAAAAATATTAAAAATCAAAATCTAACAATACTGAAAGAATAAAAAACATTAAAAGAAAATCGTAAATAAATATAAAATGGGAGCCACAAGCCCTTGAAAACGTGTAAGAGAGAGATCGAAAATCTCATCCTAAAATTTCTTAGAGAAGACAGTGTACTTTCTTAAGATACAAGCTGCTTTGTGCTTGGATTTTAGGGGTTTGCTATGACCACTGATTTCAACTCCAACTTTAACATAATCCTTCAAAAACTCGAGAAAAAACAAAACACCATGAACTACCTCTTTCTTGCCCTTTTTCTTTATTTTCATAAAAAAAAAAAAAGAAATCAAATTTGATTCGATAGTTTAGTAAAGCATTTTTCCTCGTTATTTATACCAGTTTTCATGAAAATATGTTTTCATTGTTTTAAAAAAATTCACGAATATATGATAGCACTGTAATCTTTCACTTTACTGTTTTGTATAGTATCTTAACCACAACTGCAATATCATTGGAAATTTTAAATTTTATATACTAGGTGTTCTTTTAATAATCTCTCCCACTTTTTTTTAATGTGGCTCTCTCTAACATTTTACCATCTTAAGCATAGATAAATCACTTGATATGACACGGCAGGGGAGAAAATAAGAGCTTTTTGTGAAGTTTTAATATGTTTTTCGCGTTTTAGATGGAGAATTATTCATCAACTTCCATGCCTTTTCATCCATATTTCTCAGATTCTTCATATGAAAATTTGCTTTGAATTAAAAAACGGGTTCCTTCTATTCTTTCTCTTTTTTCAATATTTGTTTTCTCTATCTATATTCGCTATAGCTTTTGAAAAAAAATAATTTGTAGATGGAAAAAGATGGAATTTTTTTTTTCTTGTTTGAAAAATTGAGTCTGAAAACTTCTGCACAAAACCATGGACACAGTTTTCGAAAACTCTGCTTTCATTTTGAGTTTTCTTTCTTCAATTTTTCTTTAAGAATTCTGTAAATTTGTGTGGAATTGTAAATTTGTATTCCGTATATGGAACAGAAATGGAAAGAAAAACGTTTAATAAACTATTTTGAGAATGATTGAAAAGTGGAAAAATCATTTACATGTGAGAGCAAACGTGTGCGCTTTATAAAATAAGCTGCAGTTATCTTGGTGTTTTGCATCACATTTACTCGGTTTTTATAAACAGTATTTTTAAGTACTGCTACGAGATAATCTATTCAATTATGGTGACAGGTATGGAGGATAGCAACTGAAATTCTATGTATGTGTTTGATAGAGATGTTGATACAGACGTAATAAAACAACAAACAAATTTTCAAACTATATATTAGTAACTTTTGCATATTTTAACTTTCAATCTAGCCATGGTCCTGCAGCCTTTATTTATTATTATTATTGAATAAAACTGCTCAGGTTGCGGTCAATATAAAATAGCTGTCATATGTATGTGGCCCTTGGGAAAAAAGGGTTTGCACTTTTTGATTCTGTCAGTACACCCAGCTACTAATAGGAACCTTATCAATATTTGGTATAACTTTAATACTGAATACTACACCATTACTCCAGTCAAGCTTAGATTGGAACTGAAGGAATCACTGAATTTTATAGCATTTAATATCGACTTATTTATTTAACATCAATGAAGTATAAAATCAAATTAAGTAAAGGAACATACATGTCTAAAAAATGTGAGCCAGCAGACGTTCGTGCAAAAATAGGCAAACAAGGGAAGGCGATGTATTCTGGGAGACAGTTCTTTTAATAGCAGTTTGCAAAGTCATTAACTATATATTCAAAGTGTGGTAATGTCTTTGGATCATCTGAAGGAGAGGTGGAGGTCAGTTGCTTAGGTAAGTGAACTTCACCCCTTAAAGACAATATAAAAAGCTGAATTTTATCTACCAAAGTAGATAATCCTCTTCTTACCTTAAATCCAAAGACCAAATTACTTGTTGCTTTGAGTTTATACCAAAAATTAACCGTCGAATGATCGCTGCTTTACTTTTATTGCATCATTACGACTAACGAAAAACGTGACGTGATGACAACGAAGATATAGAAGGAGATCTATTGTATTGGAATGAGTGTGTGAGTTAGTGTTTAATAATATTGAACCTTGAAGCTACAGTAAGGCATTTGCGAGGCGACTCGTAACTTTAAGGTATCGGACTACGTTCAAAAACGTGATTTTGCAAAGCGCATAAATGGATAATTTTCATGATATGTAGTGTCACTTAGTTTAGAATATATGCATAAAAATTTTTAGGACATTTTGAAAAAAAAAGTTATTTATATATAATATTTTGGCAAAATATTAACTTAGAATAATCTTTTTTTTTCCAAATGTTCTTTTTTGTGAAATATACTTCTATTACAATAATATTTTGCCTATATATAGCTCAGATCTCTCTAAAGAGGCTCAACTAGAATTTTTGAAATATATAACTTAGAAATGGGTTTAATCATATTTTACGACAACAGAGAGTAGCAATTTTAAGAAAAAAGCGCCAATAATTATTTTAATTGGTGGTAACTCTGAAAATAATGTGAATTTTTCAAAAATTCTAATTGAGCCTCTGTAAAGAGGTCTGAGCTATATACAGGCAAAATATTATTCTAATAGAAGCATTTTTCACAAAAGGAGAACATTTGGAAAAAAGATTATTCTAAGTTACTTTTTTGCCAAAATAATATATTTAAATACATTTTCTTTGTTAAAATATCCTTAAAACAGTTTTCTACATGTATTCTAATCTGACACTAAATATCATGAAAATTATCCATTTATGTGCTTTTTAATATCACGGTTCCGAACGTAGTCGGATACCTTAAACCTCAGTAAAGTGACAAGGCCGAAATATAAACTGGTGCCCTAAATCCTAACATTTTCAGTCCTGTGTGTCCTCAACCTTTCCAGATTTATCGTTCATCAGCTATCACACGACGGGTCTTTAGTGGCAACTGGAAAAAACTCGTGACTCAATAATACTGACCATGAGTTCATGACCATGGCTATTTGGTAACCGCAGCTATATGTTTCAAGATACCGGAACTGGATGAATTGATTCTTTCTTGAATTTGTGAAATTTAAGAATATCATCTCAAAGAGGAGAATCTTTTTGTAAAAAGTTTGGAGAAATTTCCCAAGATGACGAGACGAATAATTGTAGACCAGTTCAAAAGTTGAAGATTTAATATCATCATTTTCGGAGCAAAAATTCCCAAGACTACAAAAAGAGCTTAGCTTAAACTTTTAGACCCGGTATAAACATTAAGTCGACCGCGATCGACCGGTGGACCACCAAGACAATTTGGGGTGACCACCTGAAGATTAGCAGTTAGTAATCATACACGAAAATATTCAAGATTGGCAAGACAGTACGCAGACTATGTCTTCTACTACTATAATTACGAGAAGTATCTTTAGATGAAAATGTTATATTTTTAATGTGTTATAATTTGTTAAATAATAAATGCATCATTAGATATTATTATATTTGTGGTTATTATAGTATTATGTTTGTATTTTGTGCGTTTTGCTTTAAACGCGGTTTCAAAAAAGTAATTTATTTTATTTCATTTACGTAGGTAAGTACATATTCCGAATTTATTATTAAGTTATAATAAATATTGGTGACCTTTTCATTACTTCACCACATCTACTACACTGGGCAGTGGATGCACTCGTGAATTTTTCAAACGGTATTCGGCGCGGGCTTTTTCAAACGGTGGCTAGGGTCGAATGTCTACCATTCTCATATCCTACCCCAATACGCTCACTGCCAAACCTTTTTTTTTTATTTTGTAGATTGTCAGGAACAAAGAACAGTAAGAAATAAAGTATTCAATAAATAATTAGCATTAATTAAAAATATTACTAACAGATACTTAAGTAAATTTTGCGTGTTGTATACATGGGGTTATAATCGATCAGGGGAAAAATCATGGACTATGCAGAAGAATCAGGACCCGAGGAGCCAACTTCCCCCCTTTTGATGTGCCGCTGATACTGGGTGGACCGTAACACCTTGAAAAATTTAGAAGTAGCTGGTACCCTGGAAAAGTCTGCCCACCTCTGGTTTAGACTGTGTAAAGCCCCCGCCCGTGGGGACCTCATTTCTACATTATCTACGCGACCTGTTTCTGTGGGAAGGAACGAAGAATCATTCACAGACTGTTCATCTTAATACCTGTTTATTAAAATCTTAACTTAAAAACAATACAAAGCAATAATAATCTAAGTGGGCTTATCTAGAATGAAAAGACACAACTCGTATTACCAAATAATCGCGTAATTGACCACTTAATCTAACTTTATATATTAAATTATATCTCACTAGTATAATCGCACTAATTAGCTTACCACTATATCCTAGGTAAATAGCTATCTTCAGAAACACTTTTGACGTGGATATAATCAAACTCTGATCCTTTTGGTCTCGGATCCTCCTTTGGGTTGACTGTAATGGAATGACTAGACTAATTCTCGGACTTCTAAACTTTATCTCAAGTCACTTTTACACATAGTCATAGACCTCACTCAGCCACCCGCGATATTAAATATATACGTAAAATCTTAGTTATAAGTGAGTTTTATAAGTGTTAAAATATATATATATATATATATATATATATATATATATATAAATTATATATATATATATATATATATATATATATATATATATATATATTATATATAATTATTATCTCCGAAGACATATATCTCTTCAGAAATATTTTAGTAATTTTTCAAACAATATTTTTTTCGATATGCTCATATCTCATATTTTCTGTTTACACTCCCATTGTTTTAGATGTCAGTATTAAAAATTACTGCTAATTCATGCTTTTTAAAATGTTAACGTAAAAAGAATGATGTTACATCGTGGACGGATAGACAAAGAAGTTATGGAGTTTGTTCAATGATAAAACAATATCATTGTGACATAGTCTATTGTCGTGAATTCCCATCTTTCGATAAATGTTATGGTTTTACCAGCTGGTCAAGGACAAGTGCCTCACCCATCGATTGTCCCTGAATTTTTTACAATCAACCAGCTGTGGAATGACCGGTGCACGTGGCCATGGGGACATTGTTTATTGTCTGAACTCAGGGAGTGGAGATAGCAGACGGGTCGGCATAATAGACTTAAGAGTTCGGCGCCCCATTGACAATAGGCGAAGCCTATCTTAAAAAAATAACCATGTTGTCTTTTTCTAGTGTTGTATGAAGGGGATACTAGAAACAGGTGGCGTGATGGGCCAGTGTGTCCAGATGTGGACCAGGAACTATGGCGACTTGGACCAGACAGCTGGGGTGTGTTTTGGCGTGTTATGCGCCAATAGGAAGAAGGAGGAGGTCAAGAGAGACTTTGGTCCTGCGAATAAGAAGGAGCGAGGGGCGTGTTGTGAACACACCCCTGGTGTTTAAAAAGGGTTGTTTTTGAGGACACAAAAAAAAGACCGGTAAAAAAACCCGGAGAGAGAGAGAAAAAAGACCGGAAAAAAACCCCGAGAGAGAGAGAGCGCGAAGCCCGCCTTGAATGGAGAAAAAGGGCTGAGTCCGGAAATTGGAGTGAAAAAGACGATGAACGCCGGTGGCGTTGAGCATGAATATATGAACTGATTACACCGGCTTGGCAAAATTACTTCAAAAAGAATTGTTTATCATATAAACAATATTTTTTATTTCTATATTAAGCTGTAAAGATTTTTTTATTGATGGATAGCTACTCACAACGTTACATCATTGATGTAGATTCAAGCGATTAAAATAAAATAATTATTGTGGCTCTTGATCACACGTCATCCGAAATGAGGAACATCATGCAATATATGTACGGCAGTGCTTCTCAAACTTTCAATACTGCCGCCCCCCTTTTCGATCACAATTTTTTCGCCCCCCTTATACATTAATAATGTACTGAATGCAATAATAATGCACTTTGACGCTAAAGTTACAATAGGCGATCTTAATTATAAACCATACAAATTAGTAACATAAGTATTAAATTTTGTATACTACTTTTAAGCAAAATAAATAAAATATTAGGATAATTATTACGTTATTTTTCCTTCCTCTAATTTTAAATTGAACATATTGCAAAATGCGGTAGCTGCTTAGAAGACAAAATATAGATGTCTGCGCTAAATATAGAAAAATAACTCAGAGGGACTATTTCTAATCATAAGCATTCCTTATAAAAACTTTGCGTTCCAAGACAAGCTCATGGACGTCATTAATACTTACTAAACTTGTTCTTAATTTAGTATTAATTAATTAGTTATAAAATATTCTGTGCAGCACTGATACATTAAAAGTATACCGGCTTAAGTGCCCGCTCTTTGCACGAGTTCATTTATAAGAAAATAAAACATTATTGATATAATAGCTGAATTGTAAGGGAAGCAAAGCCAAGTGCTCGACAATGTTTACAAAAACGTAAAATGATTTTTTTAAAATCGTTGCTCAAATTATAATTAGTTTTAAATGAATTGTAATTTTAAGCCTCACAGAATTAGCATTTATAATTGATGTTAAACAGTAGCGTACACAGGAATTTTTCAAGGGAAGGTCCGGGGTCGAAAGTTCACCAATCTTGTATCAGGTTCCTTTTGATTTTGTCGATTTTCGGGAACAAAACACAGTAAAAAACTAATTCTTGAATAAATAATTAGCATTAATTAATAAAATTAATCATTAATAACAAATACTTAACTAAATTTTGCGTACTATAAACTTAGAATTATAATCAATCGAAAAAAATCAAGGGCTTTGGGGGGGGGGTCCGGACTCCCCTTGTGTGCGTCACTGATGTTAAATAATTATCAATAATATAAAATATCGATGAAGAATAATTGCATTATTTTTAATATTCAAAGCGAAAAGACTTCAACATGTTTTAAACCGGGAGCAGGCGCGCACTCGATACGGTCGGGGTTATTGAGTCACACCAAGCCTTTTTTTTTATAATTATTTTATTGTACACGATACAAATCATGATTCCAGTGAATAATTTAACTAAGAGAAAGTTTACTTACCTACTTTCAAGGACTTTTCAATTTTTCTTTGGTAATAAATAAACAGTTTTGCCAGAATTAACGATTTCGTAATATGTGTGTTCCGGGTAAAAAGTATATTCATTATGATAATATGTAATGTTACTGCAAAAAAAAAATTGTGTGAAACGTTTTTCGTTATGCTTTATACATTGAGAATATTTATAAAAATATGTCTTGGCCAAGTAATCCTTCATGTGTGCTTGTGTGTGTGTGCTCTTCGTGGTTTTCCAAATATCATAAACCTCTTTTTCAGGAAAAAAAGCGCAACAGAGAACACATAAGAGAGGGGTCATAACTAACTGTACCAAAAACTTAGAAGGTCAAACAGATTACAGCTATAATGTGCAGTATTTCAAAAATAATGACAGTGATGAATTTTTTATGTTCCTAAAGTTTTTCGATTCTGGGTCCGGGATCTGTTTTTTCTCTGACAGAGTAGTATGTTAGGTTAAAAAAAGCGTAATAAAAAAATCTCTCATCACAGGATGACAGCAAATCAAATAAAAGTTTTTTTTATTTGGTTATAGAATTAAAGATAGTTAATTTTAGGTATTGAAGAAGTTTATATTTTTGATGGCTTAATATCGCCTATAAATTATATCAGAGTGAAAGTGCATTTTTATTATGTCTGAAAGTATTTTATTTTAATTCATTCCAGTAAACTAATTATTTAAATCTTTTATTTCCGATATGCTCACGCCCCCCTCGTAAGGTCATCGCGCCATCCCAGGGGGGTGCTCCCCACAGTTTGAGAAGCACTGATGTACGGTTATTTAGATATACATTTCAAAAATAAAGATTAAGTTTATTAATTTTTATTTATTTATTTATTTTGCAATATCATTTCACACGGAAAAATATTTTTGTCCTTTCAGTTTCGTGTTAAGCGATTTTCACTGTATTTGTCTATATGAAATAAGAAAACTAGAAGAACTATCAAAATAAGAGAATAATATATCTGATAAAATGGTTGCATTAAAATTTACCTTTTTATAATTTTTTTTTATTTCACAGAAATTTTATTACTTAACATAAAAAATGTATTACTTTATATATTAGAAATATCAAACTCAGATAAACATGTTTTCATTTTATTACTTTATACACATCTGAGTTATTTAAATAATTTATTTATTGAATTTTTTTTTAAAAAAATTACTAAAACTGGATATTTTGACCCAAAACTATGCATGTGTAGATATGTAACTTTTACTTCCTGTGTAACAACGTGTTAACGCATATCATTTGGTATATTTATTGTACTTATACTTATTTAAGTAATTACATTTAAGTTACTTCCTATTTAATTCTATGTAAGCCACTTGAAAATATATCATTCCCCATGGAAGTTGGATCTATATCAATCTAAAATCCATTAGCTACCATATTATCATGTTCTTTGAGATCCAAATGTGGCATTTTATAGTAAATCACATTTCAAAACAATACAAAGATTTTAATTTGGGATAAAACTAATTTCACTCACACACAAGTACTAACCCAGACCACCTAATAAACAATACTAAACCTTATAAGGCATTATTGCAGCTTAAGTTGTATTACTGAAGCCGCAGTAACAAGTAGAAATGAGAAAGTGCTGAAGAAGTAGTGTATAAGCACATTTTCATGAATGTCCCAACATATATGAATAGTATATGAATCACATACTTGTCACAAAGGTACAGAAAGCAAAGAGTTTAACTTGAAATGCAAGGGAACCCGACCTTCTATACATAAACAATCACAAGAATGACAAGTGAGTAATAGGATTATATGCGGGATTCACAATGCCGCAGACCTTCATAAAACATTTATTTGGGATCAATATGTCTTCTTCTAGTGGTGCTTAATGCAAGAAGAAGCATTTGCAGAAGAGGAAGGAGATAAACAAGCTAACGGAATTAACTTATGGATATGGATTCACAATCTGGAATGCGATAATGCGTTTCTTTTCTTTGGAATAGATATACCAATTTATTTCAGGAGGGTTATTGCATTACATTCTTGACTCGACATCCAATGTCCTTCTAGATAAAGGGGATATCCTGAAAACGTCAACTTGTTGCAAATAATTATTTTTCCATTGCATGGTTTGGTTTTATTAACAAGGGGAATAAATAAAATAGGATTGCCCTTCATTATATATATAAATAAAGTGCATTGATATTCCTCAATCTGAACAGATAATTAAATCTCATGCAAGCGTTCCTTTATAAGGATTGGAGAATTTGCTATCGAAATGCTGTGTGCAATTAATTAAAATAATGGAAATATGGCATAATTCATTTCGAGCCTTGTGTTTAATTTGACATCAAATATGATCTAAGTAAATTAAATATCTTATTGTGATTATACAGGCATGAAGAATGACTATTTTATCTGTTTACTTTTGGATAGTTGCAAGGATAAATATTTCTACCATGTGAAATAATTTAGTCTTTCTCTTCTTATTCTGTTTATTTCTAATATCGAAATGTTTTTTCTGAGAGTTTTGTTCCTATATATATATATCATCATCATCATTGATATATTCTGCAGTAACTCAAACACAAAATTAGGAAAATTTGGAAATAAAGCAGAAGTCGCGCGCGTGCGTATCTTTATGGCTTGCGGAATTTTGTTTAAATGCCACAAATTTAATATTATGCATTAACAGAGGATTTGTTTTGAAAGTAAATTGTTTTCTATATCGGCATTTTTATCAATAATTACTTCTCTTCTTACTATGATCTACAACACTGCGTGTTGATGGACAAATAGACTTATTGCTCCTTTGCGGAACCATAGAAATCTAACGGAAGCTAGCAGTGGAAAAAGAAATTGTCAAGTCCCTTGTTTCAAAACAGGAAACTAATTTCATTTTAAAGATTTTGTCAGACCAAGTGGCGATTTGAAAACAGATAAGAGAAAGAGGGATATCGTGTTTGAATTTCGAACCAAAACCAAACTTTAAAAAAATTTAGTCGGATGCAATATTAACCAGCCTTCCTTTAAAGATGAATATGAACATTTTCTGCAAAATCTCTTCACCTATGACTTGAAACATCATTGAATCTATTTTTTGCGTTGCTTACCGACATAATAAGTAATAAAGAAATTGACAAATAATGAATGATCTGTGTCAAAATTGTCTGATTAAAAATGTCGTTGAAAGGTTTTGTAGATACTTGTGCATACTTATGTATTTTAAATAGAGGTCGTATCTAAATCCATTTATTCAACACCAGAATATTCTCAGCTAATTTCTGGTTCGTAGTTCAAGCTCTATATTTTCTTAACTACGCTTTCATTCTGCATGTTTAATATATTTATAATTGACATTCTGCATGAAGTGACGTCCCTACTTTAAATTTGCCTGCTTTTTTTAACACTTAGAAATTTTGAACTCTTCTGAAAAACGCTTCATTTTTGTTTAACTCTCTTTTTTTTTCTCTTGGATTTCACTTTTCATTTTTTCATGTATTATTTTATCCTTTAGTATGAAAAAAAAATGATACGCAGGAATGAAAGTTTGCGCTATAATTAATTGTTGACGTGTCTGTAGTTCTATGACACATCTTAACTCGCATATGATACATATTGATGCATTATATGCAAAATATTCATCACCACTAAATTTACATCAATTAATGCTGAAAAGAAAATAATGCTTCAATGCCCCGAAACATATTGCTGAACAAATTACAATTTTAAATATGAATTTTGAGTATATTTTTGCAGATCAAATACCTATTTATAACGACTAGAAAAAGACCAACTAAGCAAACTATTTTATGAATCATATTCGTATAGTTTTTCAACGATGCTCTACTTTCTGAGGTTAATTAACAAACTTTTACACCTCTATTTCCATTACTTCTTGGTAAGAATAAAAATCTATATTTTATTTGACATTCAACAATAAGGAACAATATGTGAATGACTATTTTAATACATTAAAAGGACTTTCTTTTCCCGCAGATTAATTTACAGTAGACGTAATATCAGATTGGTTCATTAGGAAAGCAAGATTGCGGAGACATTGTCACAAATGTGTACGTAATGTAAGACAACATTCACAAATGTAAGACAGCATTTTTTCATGTTTTTCAAAATGTACATCAAAATGGAATTTTAAAACAGAGCTATCAGAAGCAGACATTTAGTTAAACAGTTATATTATGGTATTCTACTGGAAATTTCTTAGCCATTTTGTGTGACAGGCAAAGGCCAATCATTTAGATTTTTCTTTCAGTTTCTCCTCATGTTTTGAACTATTTCCGTAGAACTAAGTACACTGGTCTCCAAACAGTACCAAAGGTTAGAGAACGACCTGCTTTCTGTGTCTGATTTTAAAATAAATTAATTTTAAAACAGAAAACAATATAAACACTATGCACTCAAAAGTAATTTATTGAAAACGACAGAAGTCGTTTGCAAACTCATGCAAACATAAACATGATGTACAAAAACAAAAGTTATCTTGCCATTAAACGTTATTCTTGGAGAATGCAGTACATCGCGTTTTTATGTTAACAAATATCGAAACAATAAAAAAAGTTCTAATACGGAATGAGTCTCCCACAACTGAATTACATTGGTGGTATCGATATTTCACGCCTTCAGTTAAGTCGTCGGATACTGAAACAGAAACCAAAGATTAGAAATGGAAAACTTCTTGTTCTCACTCACGTAATGATATTGAGGGGAAAAAGTATATTTACCTAGGTCATCTCAAACATGCTGTATCCGAATTAAATCTAGAGATTGAAACAACCCTTTCTTTTACTATTAACCATGATCATCAGGATACAGTGCTGATGAGACAGTGTTTTCTCTCTCATTCCTTAGAATATATTCATTTTCAATAGCAATGGTTAGACTAGTCGATCAAATATCTCATTTCAATACCTCACTCCAATCAAATTTCCTACACATAATACATGCAAGCGAGTGTTTTCATCTAGAGAAATACCTATACAAATCATGAATCCAACACATCCGTAACTGTGCATCTTTCAGGAACTTTAAATTGACTATATCTGGTGCTTTGTTCTCCATATGCAACCAATTAAAAATTAATGAAAGATATAAGATTCCCTTTCAAATTACCAAACATATGAAATCTCTCTCCAATGGAACCTGAACTCATCTGTGAAGAGCAACCTATTAGTGTCTGTGCTCAGAAAGAAAGTAATTCGTCCCAACATAAAGAAGCACTTCTTTTTCGTCAGCTCAGAGGGACAGATACAACTGTCCTTCTTTTTTGTAGAGACGTATATTTTAACAGAGGTACTCAACCTTTTTTTCTGTAGGGCCGCACAGATATGATAGCTATTTCACTCGGGCCATAATTTAATGAGGGGGGCGTGAGGTAGAAGAAAAGGTTTAAGACCAAGATTTAAAATGTGGAATATTGATTAAAATATTAAAACTCCTATTGCTTTCTTTCATTATTATTTTTATATATTTTTATCACTGATTCTACATTGGAAGCATTTAAGAATCACCCCTTCACAATTTCTGCACCAGTAAACGGTTTCATATGATTACCAATAATGTAACAAATTTCATAGAGTGTTACCATTGCGAAATTACCACTATCAAATCCCATTTTGCGCGGTTGTATAGATTATTCAATAAAGCTTATTTATCATCTCTTGAAAGAGATCTTCGAAAAAAAGTGCCATCGAACACGATTCCTGTTTATTTGTATTTTTTAAAATACAACACTTTCGTGACAAATCAAACAATTACTGAGTCATGTTTGTTTTTCATTCAACTTCACGATCGTCTTGAAACAACCTATTTTCTTCGAATATTTTTCACTTGCAAGATATGAAAAATAGTTAAAAATTAGTTCCACCCATAAAATGGTCGCTACTACACTGTTGTCTATTATCACTAATCAGAAAAAATATCAATTCGCACTCATACGACATCAAAAGTCGTAGCAAAAAAAGCAAAATTGATGTATTTGATTTCTGAACAAAGAATTTCTCACCAAATTTTCATAAATTAGTGAATTTCCCAGAGCAATGGGCCATGACCGGACCACTTAAAAAGGCCCGGTGGGTCACAGGTTGAGCTTCGTTGCTGTAAAAGGATCCATTCTATCGCAGTATTGGATGCAATAAAGTTGTAAGGCATTAGCCCGAGGGTGATGACCAACTTCCAAGTTATCCTCGTGACCTATAAGCGTGGGAGTGAATGAAGATCCAGGAGTTGCCTAATATTTATATCTCTTTATTAAAATTTTAACTTAAACACTATACAATCATAATATTTATATTTTAACTTAGCGGTTCTGCGGTGAAGAAACACACAATATGTATTACCAAATAAACGCGACCCTGATCACTAAATCTAACTTCAGTAAATACACAGTTCCTAGAATTAATTTGAACAAGCCCAACTAGATATCCGCGTAAGCAGTAACTCTCCCGAATCATCAATCAAGCTGCGGTTTATCTCGTGTGGAATGATATCCACCTTGACTTGAATGCTCAGACACGAGTAGCTAAACTCTTGAATGTCGGATAACTTCTCACTTTTAACTTGAACACTCTAGCCACAGACCAGCATAATCATTTTCTAACGGCCACACTGTTTACGCTAAACTTCTACTATTTAAAATGTTCTTAATTTGTGTAATCTCGCTTCGCTTCTGAATTTTGTTGGAAAGAATTTGGCTTTTAGGCCTCAAAGAACCCAAGAGTAGTTTATAGTTGAAAGAGCGATGAGCCAGTCACAACATGATCTGAATGAGTTCGTAAACAGAACGTTTTTCCTTCTTCAAAACTAAAAAGCTAAAAAAAAAGCTATCTCAGAAAATATAATTATAATTATAATTAATTTATACAAATAACAAGGCATTGAACTATAATGCGTTTCAAATTGATTCGTTCATCCGTTTCAGTTTGACACAACTGAATTTTTATTTCTCACTGCCACTTTAGCTAATCGGATAAGTGGGATCTTCAAGAAATTCTTAGTCTCTCCAGAATATTATGAATGGATTACCAACAACCAGCGAAAATAAATAATCATTGGCAGTACGTGCATGCGAAGCTACAAAAATTGATTTATGCACAATTTACGCCAAACCTATATCAGTTTCAATTTCTATAATGTTAAAATAGCGGCTACCGTGTGTTGGCATAACTTCTCTTGAATTTTATTTCAATCATTCAAATAAGCTAAATTTTACTGTTGCTCTCATTCTTTTAGTCGTGAGCTTTGAATAAAAAACATGTTACACCTTTAATTTTGGAGGTCATTGTATTTTGAAATCGGCGCCAAACGCTACATCAGCCCCCCAACTCCTATCTCAAAATATTTTGATTTTGCTGTGTTATCCACATTGGGAATTCTTTTTCAAAGCATTAGTGACTCAAGATTGCATATAGGTGCACAATAGGACAGATTTTTCTGCATCTGCTTTTCTTTAAATAATTTTTAAAAGTTTAAATATAAAAAAATAAGACAAGATATAAATATTTAATTAATTATATGTAAAAACTTCAAATATATTTATGTTAATGTAATTTTTTCTTAAAAGTACAAGAAAAGGATGAATTTAATTTAAATTATACACCAAAATGTTTTAATAGTTACTATAACACAAGACCAACTATGCGTGATGTTATATTAGGTAGATAAAAGGCTAAGGAAGTTTAAGTCTTATACTTCACTCGTAAAAGGTGATCAATAAATATTTGAGATCGCTTTAACACTAGAATGTCCGGAATTTCTCGATTACCCTGAAATGTCTACCGGTGTCATTTCGACACCAATATGTAAAATATTTAAAGCAATTGTTTTAACTGAATAATTACAGGACCACTGTTCAGTAGGGTTTCATTAGACTTTCTTATAGTATTTCATGTAATTCTCAAATATTACTCCCCTTATATCAGATCCGCAGTTTCTATAGATCATGGGATTACAACCAGAGTAAATGACTCAAATAAAATTAAAGTCTGATAGTATAGTGGTAATACAATTTTATTTATAATAACACGGCATATTGAAACTAACTAAAACAAAGTAAAACTGTACTTATCTGAGTAAGAGGAGGACGGAGGAGACCTGGGAGGTGAAGATTCCCCGCCCGTTGCGGAGTGGTGCTGGCAACTAAATCTAAGGAAAGGTAAAAAGCAAGCCCCGAGAAATAGCGTGCAAGTGCTTATTAAGTTGGCCGCATTACTTCCGAAAGAATCCGCTGCGAATTTATTATTGCACCAATCCACCACTCTGATTTGCCCAACGGCAAACTCACAGTCCGCTTAAGAATACAACCTTATCACCAGAGAGTGCAATGAACTGGGGACGCACCTACATTCTTTACAAATCCTTAGCTTCCTGTAAACAGATCAGATGCACAATTAAAATAGTATCTCAGAGACCGGCCGGCCTCCCATCATATCATAAAAAACTTACGTTGACATTCTATTTCGCGAGACCTGTTGGAACACTGCTTTGTATCAAAATTTTTCAAGTCACAAATCTGCCAGGCACTTTACTATTATTCGGTTTCCATTCTGTG
The DNA here is from genome assembly GCA_019973935.1 of Trichonephila clavipes. Classification (NCBI taxonomy): domain Eukaryota; kingdom Metazoa; phylum Arthropoda; class Arachnida; order Araneae; family Nephilidae; genus Trichonephila; species Trichonephila clavipes. Next base: position 764,928 of record BMAU01019565.1, read on the forward strand.
CCATCTCTAGCAACATATATATCAGGATTAACTAGAATATTATCAATTACATCTATTTTCAGATTCTTCGCAGTCACATTCATTCTATCTTATGTCTTCATCAGGATCTAAATTAGAGTCGATTCATTCTCAAAACGCTTTTGAAGCACATTGGAAATTTCTTCAGGGCTCAGATCTTTCCTAAGAGTCATCGTTTCTAGGTATCTGATTTGCATTAAGTCCCAAAATCGAATGAATGTTTCTTTAAATAAACAGCTTAGCAAGTACTAAGTAACGAAGCCCTGAGACACAACACTTTTAATATAATTGATTCATTCACATTGTGAACTGGATAACACCGCTTTCAAGGCCAAAAAATATACGATAGGATTTTGAGAAGTTTGTTTTAGTAATTGTACAATATTAATTAACTACATTTTGTTGAATGATAGCTTCTGATAACGATAAATTGTCTTGATGTCGAAATGACACCAGCGGACGTTCTAGGTATATTTAGTTGTAAAATCACTCCTAAAAAGATCATTTAATGTTATTAATGGAGCTCATATATAATAGTTATTATTAGGAAGTTTTATTACAGCAAAGAGATACTGAGTGAAAACCACGAAATCAAATTCGCATAAGTCGGGATATGATTTCGTATGTAAATGCTTTATTGTATTCTTTTATTTGTGGCAAGAGGCGAAGGAAAATAATATCAAAATTTAGGGGAAAATGTATTTAGTAAAATCTTAGATAACTTATGATAACCGACTACGTTCGAAACCGTAATTTTAAAAAAGCGCATAAATGGATAATGTTCATGATATTTAGTGTCACTTAGATTAGAATACATGTATAAAATAATTTTAAGGACATTATTTAAATACAATATTTCGGCAAAAAATTGACTTATAATAACCTTTTATTTTTCAAAATGTTCTCCTTTTGTGAAAAGTGCTTCTATATTATAATAATATTTTGCCAGTATATAACTCAGATCCCTACACTGAGGGTCAACTATGAATTTTGAAAAATTCACATTATTTTCAGAGTTACAACCTATTGAAATAATTATCGCGATGTGTTTTTCTTAAAATTCCTCTCCTCTGTTGTCGTAAAAGGTGGATAAATCCACTTCTATGCCATATTTTTCAAAAATTCTAATTAAGCCTCTATACAGAGGTCTCAATTATCTACAGGCAAAATATTATTAAAATAGAAGCATTTTTCACAAAAGGAGAATATTTTGAAAATGGGTCATTCTATGTTCATTTTTGTCAAAATATTGTATTTAAATAATTTTTTTATTGCAATACTATTCTTAAAACAATTTTATATACATTTTCTAATCTCAGTGACACTAAATATCACAAATATCATCTATTTATACGCTTTTGCAAAGTCACGGTGTTCTGAACGTAGTCGGATACCTTAAACCAGTGTTTCTCAAAGTGTGGGGTGTGCCCCCCTGGTAGGCGCGATGACCCTACAAGGGGTGTGCGAGCGTATCGAAAATTTAAAGATTTTTTTAAAAAAAAATAACCGGAAAGAGAAGTAAAACAAAATGATTTCTTCCATAATAAAAAAAATACACACAACAACACTGGAATAATTTATGTTTATTATCTGGCTTTTTTCCGTCATCAAATAGCTATCTTTGATCCCAAAACCAAATTAAAGAAAAAAAAAAACATTTTGTTTTATTTACTGTATTTCCTCAATGAGACATTTTTTTATTACGTTTTAACATAAAATATTACTCGTTAAAAGAAAAAACGAAACCCACACCCTGAGAAAAATTCTAAGAAGATAAACAATTCACCACTGTAATTATTATTGAAATACTGTACATTAGTTGTAAAAAGAGAAAAGGAAGTCATGATTCACTTTTCAGCCAGGCTGCATAGTACGTTTGCTGATCATTTGATTGACCTTCAATCTTATGGTATGGTTATTATCAATATTAGTTCCCTCCCATCTTTTATGTGTTTGCTTTTCGCTTCGGGAAATTGTAAATAATTGAGTTTTGCAATATTTGGAAAAGAGTTGATTGGTTTAACATTTCTGTAGGATAATTGAAAAGTGTCTGATTTGCGTCCTTTATTATGGTCCTGTACTTTTGAATCATTTTAGTTCAGTTTTATTGGATTTTTTCTCAAATCAGCAAAGAATTAAATAGTCCTTGAAAGAAGGTAAGTATACTTTCTATAAATTAAAATATTCACTAGAATTCCGATTTGTATCGTGTACAGTAAAAATAATTCTAAACAAATGATTGGGGTGACTGAGTCCCCCCGCACTGCCATTAATGTTAGTATCGAGTACGCGCCTGCTACCGGGTTAAAGCATTTTGAAGTCTTCTCGCTTTAAATGTTAAAAAGTAACACAATTATTCTTCATCGGAATTTTAAATTCTTTTTCATAACTTAACATTAATTTTAAATGCTAATTGTGTGAGGTTTAAAATTACAGTTCTTTTAAACAGTTATTTACAATTATAGCATTTATCTAAAAAAAAAATTCATTTTACATTTTTGTATACTATGTCGTGCACACAGTTTTACTCTCCTTACAGTTCAGCTATTTTATCAAGAATAATGTTTTATTTTTTTAAAAAAATGAACTCGTGCGAAGAGTCGGTGTTTCAGCCAGTATACGTTTGATGTATCAGTACAGAAGAAAGTATTTTATAAATAATTTCTTATTACTGAATTTGGCCGCGGTAGCCGAGTGGTATAGGTATCGGATCGTGGATTGCCTTGTCACGAGTTCGAGCCCAGTACCACTAAAGACACGCCGTGTAGGGCAGCGATGCACGTTAAATCTGTTGAGAGTTGAAACTTTATCCCGTTGGTGTAGTGTGGTAGTTAGGAGAGAGGGATGCCAGCTCAGGTGTCATCCACGTCACTTGATCATGGTTCAAAATTACGTGGTCCGTCGTCAAAAGCCCTCGTACAGCTGAACAGTGCGACGTTAATATTCAATAAATCAATCTTATTACTAAATTAAGAACAAGTTTAATAATTATTAGGGACTTCCACGGGCTTGTCTTGTAGAGGAAAGTTTTTCAAAGGAAGGTTTAATATCAGAAATTGACACTTAAAGAGTTATTTTTCTATATTTAGCTGAGATCTATATTTTGTCTTCAAGGCATCCACTGCAGAAAATCCGGTTTGAAAAAGGTAGGATGTTGAAAATGGTAATAGTATACGAAGTGCATTGCTTTCAGTACAGATAATTCCTCATCCACCTCTACCTCAAATTCAAAGAGCGATATATTACAAAATTGCCTTTTAATTTTTCACTGGATGTGAAATGTATGAAGATTTCTTTTTCGGAAGTTGAGAGCCCTTCTGGAGTATTTTGAAATAGATCCCTAATCCACTCGTAACTTGCTACCAAGCTGTCCTCATCCAGAAATACTTTTTAAAATTCTTTGCCAACATAGCTAAATGATTTTACATGTTTTAAAAACAACTTTCACTTGTTCTACAGATTTGTAAGTTTTAACACATATCGAGCTGGGGCTTTTTTTTTTCCATCATTTACTTCAGTAGTAATAAATCCAAAATTTAAGTATTTTTGAGAAGATCGCCTTGATTTAATTTTCGGAACCATGCTCGTTCGTCTGTGTACTTGTTCATTCTTTATTATGGTCGAATGTTTGCTTACGACTTAAAAATGTATGTATGACATTGTTTTAATCTACTGCCGTAAATACTTAATTACCGTGAATTACAATTAACGTGGAAATTTTAAAAAAAATGTACATTCAAGCTAGATTCGGTAGCTATAGGAGTATCGAGTCGACCAAAACTGACTGGAATTGTACGAAGAAAAGCATTTTTACATGTTTTGCGCAGACGTCCGATAGGTTGCCCAGACTCACGCAAACGTACCCTATAATGCCAGATGTGATGTATATGATAGAGAGCGACATTTACTAGACTATTTTTCTAATGACATTTGTACTTTGAGAAATGAATGCTGAAGGAAATAAATCTAATTAAATACATCATTTTGCGATCTATTCCAATTTAAAAATTAGAGAAAGAAAAATAACATAATTCTAAGTAATATATATTTTAAGTAATTTTCTTAAAATATATTACTTAAAAGTTACATATACACAAAATTTAATATACTTATCGTATTAATTTGTACGGTTTATAATTAAGATCGTATTGTAACTTAAGCGTGTCTCTCTCAAAGTGCATTTTTATTGCAGTAAATACATTATTGTTGTACAGGGGGCGAGGCAAAAATTATGATTGAAAATTGGGTCGCCAGTATTGAAAGTTTGAGAAACACTGCCTTAAACTATTTGTAGAAAAAGAAAACATTTGTTAATATTTTTGAGGTTTTTTAAGTAAATAAGCATGGCTGCTATAGAATGTAACATATTTTATTGCTAAATTGCTTTTTAGTTCAAATTTATAAAATTCAATATGTATCATTATTGCAATAAATAAAAGATTAATATAAATTTTTGGTGCATTTCTCTTATAAAATGTATATAAAAACAAGGTGGGGGGTTCTGAACATTTTCCTTACATCTACCTTTAACTTATCTGTCACGAAATCAGAATGTTATGAAAAGTTTTATCAAGTTTTTCTCAAAGTATTATGCAAGAATATTTTAAAAAAAATATGTGGATATAAAAAAGGGGAAAATGTAATAAATAGCCCCTGCTACTGTTATAAAATCGAATAAAGCGAGTTATTTTTCTAAAAAAAATGCTTATACATTTTTTTTTTATTGTTTCATATTAATCTACTTTTTTGTACCATTTTATCTACCGTCAAAAGAGTTCTGGAATTTTAAGATCCAGTTTTAGACTGGATATTTTTCGACGCGAAATAAATTTTTTCAGCTTTCCAATATCCCATTTATCTTCGAGGTAAGTACACCTCTTAAATCTAAAAGAAATCCCCCTCAGAGAGATAAAAGAAATTCACTTAAAGAAGCCGACACATTACTTGCGGCAGTTTTACAGTTAGGATGAGAATTTTTTTTCCACCTTAAACGTTAGCTCGATTTTTCTGAGATCGTTTATCTTTGAAGGTGTGGATTGTATGGAAGTCGAAGCCAGTCAAACGCAAGGATACCCCTATGTGATCTTAGAAGTTTTCTCACTTTATTATGGTTTTTGTTTCCCCGTTCGATATTGTGAAAAAGGTAGTAGAAAATCCGTAACTGTCCACTATAAGAATATAAACTAGTTAAATGGTTAAACTCTACTTTACTTATTAATGTATTTTCAGCAAAAAGAAAAAAACGCATACGATTAATGGACGTGGCTTAAAAAAATTTAATTAGTTCCAAAGCATCAAATACCTCATTTAATTGCTTAACTGGGTATTGCAGAAACAAGAAAACTCAATTTTTTTTTTTTTTTTGAAAAACTAGCCTATTCAGTAAAAAAAAATACAGTCGAACGTCTATATTGCGAAGTTTTCTATATCACGACCTTTTTCCTGGAAGCAAGAACATTTCACAATGTTCATCGTGGAGCAGCCTCCCAATAGAGAATTGCATTTTCATATAACGAATTTCTTCTCTTGTGATTCAATTTTTTCTCTCCCTATTTTAAAAGTATTTCTAGACATTTCAAGTTATTATCTCTTTTAACACATTTTAGGCTAATCATAAATCTAGAACATGTTTTATTAGGAGCTTAACTCACTAAGAGCAAGAGAATTCTGAGCATTTCACTCAGGTACAACCCTTAACCCCCCATTGTCTAGTTCACTGGAAACATCTTAGGTATCCCCTCTTCCCCTCACTGGAGTCTCGTGTTCTTGAATTTGTCTTTGTTCATTTTTAGTGTTTATCAGTAGTACTGGTAAATTCGTTCCTTGTAGCTCAAAAGTGTTCAAACGAAAGTGTTTGAACATCAAAGGAAAAAAAAAATTCTTCAGGAAGTAGATAAAGGCGTCAAGAAACTTTTCTTGCAGTCTTTTTTGATAGGTAAGATATATAAAATAAATACATTTTAGTTTACGAATAGATTTTAATAATCACTCTTTTTCAAAGTGTTTATGAATTTAAAATTAATTTTATGTGGTTTTTAAAGAAAATTGAAAGCTGAACCTCTATATAACCCATTTCTTTTTTTCCCAGGATTAAGTGACTTTGCTATATAGAGGTTGGCCTGTATATTTATCTGCTTCAGAAACGAGTTTTATCTACATTTTTCTTGATCTGTGATAGACAATTTACATCTTTCTCTCACTGTTTGTAATTAGAAGATTCCTGAAAATATTTGAGATAGTTATGTCTAATAAATGATGAAGAAAAGGTGCAATTCCGCTATTTACAGATTAGGAAATAGTTTTATAAAGCTATGGGAAATATTTAGATTTTCCTCTTTAGCTATTAATATGCTACAATAAATATTATGAATAGAAAACAGTTAAATGTTTAAATAAAGGGGGTTTTACTTCACATTTAAGATAAAATACGTAAAAGTATAAATTTTGCATACAACACCATGAGTATTAAGTTAAAAATAACATATACCGTATGCATTTTATGTAAATTAAGTGTGAAACATTATTTTTTTAAACACAACGGTATGTTGCATACATTCGAAAAAAGCATTCAAATCTTTTGGACAAATTGAAATGGCGAGATCTAGTTTCCTTTCTAAATATTTTTTCAGAAGTAATAACACAACAAAAAGCAGAAAGATAAGTACTGTAATAAGAGACATAAAGCTTAATTAAAAAATCTGGATAATTAATCATGAAATTCCTAGAGTTAAATATATATTTGCATGCCAAGAATTCGCTTATCGAGAACAAAGAGTGCATTCAAAATTTAAGATACACTATATAGATTAAATGATTGTGCACCGCAAGACCAAGTGATTTTATCATAAGTAAATTAACAAGTCTGCATTGGTGAAAAGCGACTCGAATTTAAACTACTGGAAATTTCACCTATTCAGACAGATGGGTTTGTCGTGATAGTGATCAGAGGCCTTCTGTTTGAACAAAACACAAAAGACATGTTAATGTTATTGAAACTATTTTCAATTCACACACACACAAACATTACATTTTTAATATTAAAAATATTTTATGAAATAATGGATTAAAACCGTTTTTTTTTAAAGTATACAATATATTATGACTTACACAATTCATAAAGCTTTCCTATAGATTGAGCTAAATAAGAAAACATACAGATTTTCTTTATTAACATGCAAATATGTTGAATTTAAAAAACACCGATTTGTTCTAAAACATTAGCTCTTACTTATTGACTTTGCACCTGCCATAAGTAGACAAAAGTGCATGTATATTTTAACAAGTACGTCCTTTAGTAGATATGGCACTTTTAGTAATGCACGAACGTCTTGCACGTCTTTATATACGTCTTAGCAATGACTCCACTAATGTAGTGCACATGTTCTTGATTTCATAATCGTATAAGCACACTTATATAGCACTTTTACACTGTTACCATGCAGTTCATTTTAGCTATACGATTCTTGAAAATATATTATAAGTGCTTAATAGGCTTTATAAATCTAAGGAATTGCCAAGGCAATAAAGACTTATTACATGTTTTTGTGTGACTTTTGTAGGGTTGAAAGCTGACAGTAGTCTTTATAAGCAAAGCATGTTCGTGTCATAGCCTATTCTTAGAGTAAATCAAATCTAAGTTAAAGGGTTCTCAGGCGTGTTAACTTTTCTCAAGGGGTGAAAGTATAAACAATTTTCAAACAGAAATTAATTATTTTAAATTTAAATTAAATTATTCGAATCTTTTACACATTATATACAAGAGATTGGAGCTTCAAAAAGGTACAAAATGTTAGAAATATAATCGTAGTTTTAAAACTTAAAAGCATATAAAAATATGTAATAAGTATTAAATAATGTTTGCGTTACGCACGATATTTTCTAAAGTAGTAGCCTCTATAAATGTATATAAATAATGAATAAAACTTTATAGTATTACAAAATGTATCATGCTCTTTAAACCCTACATCATTTAAGAATAATAGATCTTTTATATTTCAAAATATTTGAAAAATACTGAATTTTTTAAAAAAAAAAACTTTTTTTTATTTTTTTAAAAATATAATTTATTATTCTTTAACTTTATAAATCATTTTATTGCTAGTAATTAAAGCTACAATTGTTAGCTGAGCTACTAATTTCTATTTCACACATTTCACATTACTTTTAAATTATTCATTATAGTATAGTAAAAAAAAAGAAATCACATTCTTAAAAATTCGATCATTCCAGGTTGGATTCGAAACCAAAACAATTGGATTAGAAGTCCAACGCGCTATCCATTGCGCAACGGGGACACAACGAACGAATTTCCTTTCTATAAAGGCTGTTGTAATATTATTTTTGTGTGTTACACATCTTATTCATTTTCTAATTTCATTAATGAATGATTATTTGAAAAAACTGCATTATCATCAAGTGTAATCCACTTCAAGTTAAAAAAATGTGTTTGAGCTTAAATGGATGTATAGAAAGTATTTTATATTAACAATTGGAATTTGTGAACACAAGACGCTTAAGAACATTTTAATGATGAACCCTATAATGATCTGTATTGTAAATAGTTTGTAAATAAGTACGAGTATTTAAAATACAATTAATAATAAATGACGTGCCATTCCTGACCAGCGCCCCATATATATATATATATATATATATAGGTGGATAGTGAACTTATTGTAGGAATTGAAGAATGCATGATTATACATAGTAGTTGGTCACGTCCTGTCTATTATTTTGAGTTAACGGGCATTTCGCCTTAAGCTTTTTCTCGTCAAACTTATTTTAGTGTATATGTAATTCCATATAACGAAGTTTTAGCTAATTAACGTGCTCTTTAAATATGGGAATATTTGCCTTATCTTACTTTTTGTTATATTATACATATTGCTATATTATACATTTTTCGGATATTTAATCTTATTTCCCTATAAATTGTTAATATTAATGTTATAAAATATGCAATGAGGTTTTAGAAATTCAATATTTTTTGTGCAATTTTTTTTTCTAAAGCATTGTTTTTTTTTATGTTTCCTAAATGTACTTATACAATTGTGTTTACACAATACACAATATTATTTTACTTCAAGGAATATATTTTATACTGCACTTGTTTAAAAAACATACAAATTTTATTTAATTGGATATTTTATTTATTTATGTTTTTACCATTTCCTTGGATTTTAAAACTAAGAAATTAACAGACAGCTAAAAAAAAACGAATAAACATTCTGATTTTACCTACAGAAAAAAAATTAATAAGAATTATGCTAATAACTTAAGGGTCGTCTTTGGAAAGCAAATACGTTCTGTTAATTGGATTTTTTTTTTGTAAATTGAAAAAAATAAGAGGTAAATAATATTGCGTTTTATTTTGATTCTCTCCATACAGCTAACAATGAATATAGAGGATTACTTTTTTCAATCAGAATTCATCTTATTCAGGACTTGTTTGGAAAACGGTGATTATTAAAGCTCTTATTAGACCTTAAGGGAATGCTATTAGAAAAATGTCTCCTTGAGAGAAATAATTAACTTTTTTGCTCAGTTTTCCAGTATGCAATTAATGAATAAAATATACACCGTTTTTCTAGATATTTTTCGTAACTTTTAGTGGATATATTCTTTTATATAAATATAAGGGGGATTCAAATGAAAGTAATTCGAGATGTGAGTAGAGACGCAAAAGAGACAGACACATATTTAGAAGGGGCGATGTATATTTATTATAGTGCAAAATGGTAGATATCGCTCCATTGAAACATTAAAAACTTAATAATAAAAAAGATGCTCCTTGAATGATTTCTAAACAGCCGCAAAAAATTGATCTCCACATCAGATAGATAAGTACCTTAGTAGGATGTACCTTACATTACTAGAATGTGGGTTTATTACGGACACTAGTGCACATTTTGTTTCTGTTCTCCATGCTCATAACTAAATTATCGATAAGTTCTTGGGGGATTTGTGCAACACGTCTGCTAAGTGCATCCTAATTAAGTTCAATAGGAATTAGGTCGAGAGAGTAAGCAAGTCATTGCATATGGAGAATATTTTCACTTTGAAGTGTGACCGATACCTCAATGCTTCTGCATGACTGCGCATTATTGTCCATAATCATAAAGTCTGGACTTACAGAACCCCTAAAAATATGAAAGTGATCCAGAATAATCTCTAAGCAATACCATTGCAATGTGACGCTTCCTCGTTCAAAGATGTGTAGTGATGTGTCAGCCATTGTGCATGATGCCTGCTCACACCATCATCCCTGGGCCGTACCGAGCACTTTCACAAACAAACTTTTGTGCATAACGTATTCCACGCTCTTTCTACAGCAGTTGGTATCCAGAATCACCGGTCACAATGTAACGAAATTCATCGGAAAACATCACTTTATATCTATTTTGGTAATCCGAACCAATATGTTCCTTACACTTTATCACTCCGACTTTATTTAATCACCGTGAGATGGTTTTTGCTCAAACATGCGTAACGATAGTAGTTGTAAGGCTTACAGCTGTCTGACCAGGAGTGAAATTTCTGTTCATTTTGTCACAAATGCTACAAATCAATCCTCTAAAGCTCTGATGTTCCTACCGCAACCCCACGGCATGCTTCTTTAAAGCATTTCGACATTCAGCGGATTTCTTTAATCGCGAGTAGACGCTCTTTGATACACCCATTGCTGCAGCTACAATAGTGACACTTTGACATGCTTCCAGTCGTTCAACTTCTTGTCCACAATCGTAAGAACTGAAATGATGTCTTGCTGACATTTTGCTCTTAAATATTGCATCAACCAAGCATAATTGCGGAGAAAAACTTTTATAACATCTAGCACTATTTTCGTGTAACAGCATGAATTTTCGAATGAATCATAGGCTTGTATGCACTGTACTTTATACAGTTAATGAATCATGGTCGACTGCGCTCTACAAACTTGAATTCCCTTTTATTGGTCTGCTGTCTGAGATACAGTTTTACATAAATCACTTGTTCCTTAGCAATTGTCAAGCAGTGTAGAAACAACAATATTTATTTAGTGAAATGCATACAAAGTTTGTTAAAAGAAATCCACTACTGTGTTTAGGAAGATGTACCATTTATTATAAAGGTTACGAATTTCGTTGAAAAATGATGTTGGGTCCAAATATGTCATAGTCGCAAAGCTACATATATTGACTGTAAGCTGGATGTTCCAGGACTTCCCACGTCTTACAAACTAGTGTCTCGACACACACTTCAATGAAAGGCAACATGTGGTTTTGCAGTGCCGGGCAGCATACTTCAACGTATGTTTGTGATAGCCATATACAGTTTGTCAAGTGTTTGGGTGTACCATTGAGCATTGATGGATACGTCCAGCTCCTTAACCTCTGCTAATAGGGGTGCCTGCTGCATGTCAAATAATGCCTTCAACATCACATTTCCAGATGACTGCTGAGCTTTGAATTTTTTTAGCCTAGGTGAGTATCTTCTTTCGGTGAGTCGGACATCAGTAAGCAGTTTCGAAAGTACCTCCTGTAGAAAGACAAGATACTTGTCAGAGTCCAGTCGAGAGGGTAAGATATATTGCCAGAGTAAATAATACTAGACCACACATTAACAGTGAAGGGCTGTTGTGCGGCACGTGGTCGGTTACTGTGGTGGTTGTTTAAGGCCCGCATGTGTACGTTCTACATATTGAACACCCTTTCACATGAAAAAAAGTAGCTTCATCATAGAGCAATACAGTATTACCAAATTGAATGTCCTGCACACTTTGGTTAACAAACCGTTGTGCAAATGCGACACGTCGTGAGTGATCATCTGACTGTAATAACAACACTCTCTGTGCATGAAACGAATGTAGATCTTCACCCTGCAGCACCAGTATATGATGGACAGTTGTTCGAGATATTTCGGCTGCAACGGCAAGGTCCACTATGGAATGGTGATCGATGACAACATAATTAATATCCTTTTTGGACTATCTTTTGTATGAATCCAGTGGATGTTTTTCAAGAGCAGATAGATAAAGCGTAACTTGTTTGTTCTCAAGCCATTCTACTACACATACTTGACCATCATTTCTTGAATTTCAGCAAGTGAGTCTCAACATAATCTTTCCGTTTTAGTATCAGTTCTGAAATTAGTATAGGGGAGGATGTATTATTATTTCTCAATATTCATGTTCTTTAGAAATAAGTTTCATAATGAAGAAAATTTAAGAAATGAAGTGGTTTGAGCTATATGTCCATTCACAAATTACTTGTATCACTTTGAATTAAATATTCTTAATCTGAAGCAACATGTATTTTTAAAACGTTACTTTAGCCTTGGAAAATATTAAAATATATTGAACATTAACAATAAAGAATAAATTAAATGTGCTTATAAATAATTAGAAAATAAAGTATGTTTATTATAATCTGTTCTAAGATGAAATACAAATCTAAATTATAGTAAAAAATTAAGTGATTTTATAGCCATTCACTCTGTTCTTGACCATGGTTCAAAATTACGTGGTTTGTCGCCAAAAGCCCTCGTGTAGCTGAACAGTGCGACGTTAATATTCAATCAATCAATCAATCACTCTGTTAATGTCTTATACAGGTAACAAATAAATAATAGTGCTCCAAATTAAAAGTGGGAGAAGAATGGAGTGTGAAACTCATAGCATAATATAAAAGCATATTGATTAAGTAATATAATGGTATGTTTAAGAATGCTCTCTTATAAATAATATAAACATTCACCTGAGAAGGATAATCCACAAAAAAAATTTTACCAAATAAGAAATATTTTTCTTCAGTTTTTTTTTTTAATTTAGTGAACAAACGGTATTAATGAAAACTGATTTTTTAAGGAATAGTGGGCTGCTAGATATGCGAATATACATTACTGTTTTTCTTTATTTTCATAACATAAAGTAAAAAAAAATACATAAACTTAGATAATAAATTGCGTTTGAATGCATAATATATATATTTAAAAAAGTATAGTCATATAATTATGCTCTTTAGTATGCAACTGAAAAAATATGTTTTTCTGCATTGAACTTTAAGAAGAAGCTTGATTGTTAACTTTTTTGAGAACGTCATAACATTTTAAGAAATAAACATCAAGATTCCATTATGTTAAAAATGAAACACGAATACCATAGCAGTATTTTTCCTTTGTTATTTTAGCAACACGCTCTTTCGAAGAAAACTTTCTTTTTTAACCAAAAGTATGTAAGCTAATCTACAGAAGAAAAACATAGAAATTTAAGAATTAAATTCATGCATATAATTATAGTTCTGAACTGCCAAAGTTTTAAGAAAAATTTACTTGTTTTGAAATTCTGCGGCTTGTAGAAAAAAACAAATAAACTTCAAAATGACAGTGCCCGAAACGAAAAATAACACTGACTCGTATTTTAGTTATTTGTAATGTGATAATTTAGGGTGAGTAAAGTCTGGAAAATTTTCTGTACCTGAAGCAGTAATGACTTTCATCTTATAACGAACTTTTACCGTGATGTGTTTTATGATATTTTTCTTTTCGCATGTTATTCCGAATTACTGTGTATCTCATATACTTTTAAAAGTAAAGTGAAGACCTGTCAATAAATATATAAATGTAGACTTTAAATTTGATATAATTTCGTTGGAAAAATGCTGTAAAAATCATTTTGCTCGAAAATTAGTTATTTCTGCAGTATAGCAGGTAAAATGATATCTTAAGTAATTTAAGAATAAAAGTCTTAATAAAGCTCATCTGATTAAATAACTATAATGCATTTATGTTCAAATCAGTGATATAACTTACAGAGCGAATGTATTCAAATCAAACCCCTTATGAACACAAGTTTTAAGAATATTTTATCATATGTGATGACGCTATAACACAGAAATTAGGCACTTTATATAAAACTTACTCATCTTATTTTGATCAAAGAAATACAAAATTTAAATATTATCGCTTCAAATTTCAATCCACCTATGTATTTATCTGAAATGGTTATGTGGAATATATATATATATATATATATATATATATATATATATATATATATATATATATATATATATATATATATATATATATATATAAAGGGTGTTTTTTTAGAGGTATAGAAATTTAAATTGCAATAAAACAACAATGTATTATTCGATTTACATGATTTTTTTTTAATTTGAAAGATAATCTTGTGGCATTACATTTTAAATATGATTTCTGGCATAGGACTGCCACGGCTGGCTCGGATGTAGTCCAATCTGGACGTCCAATTTTCGATGACTTTTTCCAACATTTGTGGCCGTATATCGGCAATAACACGGCGAATGTTGTCTTCCAAATGGTCAAGCGTTTGTGGCTTATCCGCATAGACCAATGACTTTACATAGCCCCACAGAAAATAGTCTAGCGGTGTTAAATCACAAGATCTTGGAGACCAATTCACAGGTCCAAAACGTGAAATTAGGTGGTCACCAAACGTGTCTTTCAATAAATCGATTGTAGCACGAGCTGTGTGACATGTTGCGCCGTGTTGTTGGAACCACAGCTCCTGGACATCATGATTGTTTCATTCAGGAATGAAAAAGTTAGTAATCATGGCTCTATACCGATCACCATTGACTGTAACGTTGTGGCCTTCATCGTTTTTGAAGAAGGATTCTACCAGCCCATAAAGTGCACCAAACAGTCAGTTTTTCTGGATGTAACGGTGTTTCGACATACACTTGTGGATTAGCTTCACTCCAAATCCGGCAGTTTTGTTTGTTGACGTAGCCATTCAACCAGAAGTGCGCTTCATCGCTAAACAAAATTCGCTTATGAAAATCGACCATTATTTTCGAAATAAAATTGCACAATTTGAAAGCGTTGTTCAGGCGTGAGTCTATTTATGATGAATTGTCAAACCAAACTGAGAATAAATCTCTTGAATGCTGTTAAATCGGTCCCCATCTTGGAAAGTAATGCCAACTTAAACTTCTATACCTGGAAAAAGAACACTCTGTATAATATAGTTATATGTAAGATTTAACATTTGCAATATAGTAACTGTGGTACTGTTTATGAGATGCCGGGCTCCCTTATTCTTATGAAAAAGGTTTGACTCAAATAACGTAGTTGGTTTGAACTGTGAGCATAGAAGAAAATGCGGTAATGTTCCAAAAATGTGAAAAAAAGCGATGGTTTTCTTTGCACAGATCATTTTAATATGATTACAAAACAATGTTGTGAGCGGAATAAACAAAACAGCTAATTAATTTATACTGAACTCTTAGCATTTTAATTCATTATTTTAATTTGAAGTAATCATCCTTTTATTTTCGAATGATTTCGTTGCCACTACAGTTTTTGTTTTATATGTTTTTTTACATAACTGTAACTATTATATAATTTATGAAATGTATCTGAAAGTTTAGTTTTGGGTTTTGTTAGATATAATAAGTTAATACATGTTCTTTAAAATTGGGTCATTGCATATGAAACTAGGGGTTTTCATGTTTCAGTTTTCCACTTGGCTACCCGAAGATAAAATTACTGCATTCGTCATAAAATATTTTATAAAAAGTTTCATTTTAGAGCATAAATATGAACTTTATACTATTCCTCCTGTAAAAAGTCTTTAAAAATCAACTTAAGGTGCTCTTTCTAAATGAAAAGGAAACAAAATCCCTTATCAAAGAAATTACAAATAAAAAAAAGGAAGAATCAAAAGTCTCTCAAATAGCGAGAAGCAAATATGATATTACCACTCGCTTTAAAAATATACCGGTTTAAAATGGCAAAACTCTGGAAAATGTGTTACTGCGTTGTCAATTCTATTGCTTTGTAAATGACAAAGAAAACCTTTTATGGTTCAGTTTCGGAAAGGGAATGGAATCATTTTGTGAGTAAGAGTTGAGTTGCTTAGATACTTCTTTACAGCTATTTCTTAACACTTTTATGGTTATAGAAGGAAATAATTTCGCTCTGACTTGTACTTTGGTGCGAGTAATGTCGCAGTTCTCAAAATTCAAACTAAAAGTTGATTTGTTTGAATTGCTTAAGATGGTTAAAAAAAAACTTATAGTGCTTGTTTTATCTTTGATCTTAAAAAAACTTTTCTAGGAGTGTATATTCATGTGTTATGGTATAAAATCTACTCTTTATACTCTAAATAAATTTTCCACTTTTAGGAAACTATTTAAATTTCGATATTCTAAGAATCTAACTGAATAAAACGTACAATAATACTTTTAGTATTAGTAGTTATTAGTACTGTCATTCTAGTAAAAGAGTAAACTGATGAAAGTAATATTCTTAAAATTCGCATGAAGGCACATTTTAATTTTATCTACGGTCTTCTTGAATATTTTATAAATTATATATATATATATATATATATATAATTCCCGTTTAAAATATCTGAAGTTTAAAAGATATTAAAAAACTAAAAGTGCATATTGCCCATTAGGGAATATAAAAAAAATGCATAATTTCATTTCAGAATTATGAACAGTATTCTATAAATTTATAAGGGATAGCATACTTATACTTCTATATATAACTGTAAAATTTCTTTTTAAATCTTCTTCGATATAAACTTGTAGTTTATTTTGTTATAGGTACAATTTAAATAATTTGAAGTGATAATATGAAATTTACTACAATTATGTATAATATTCTTGAAATTCTATAAAATAAGAAAATAGTTATTTTTATTTTAAAACAACTTATCGTGTCCACATATAAATTTATATATTTATATTTAAATAAATACATATACCTACTGTCCCTCAAGTAAAGTTAGTATATATATATATATATATACACACACTTCTTAATTTTTTATTTCTATTATTTTCATACTTTTGCTAAATACTACTATTCAGCCATTCCAATGCTTTGAATCGTCATTTGGGTCCAGAATCTGGGAAAAACTTTTTTATTCTACTCAGACTTAGCGCGAGCTATACATTTTTGAATGCAATTTTGAAGTTACCATTTTCTTGTAATGGATTTCGATACTCTATTCATTATTTTCAATAGGTATTTATTTTAAATGCAAGAGCTGTCCTAAGTCAGTAATGTTTATAGTACTGTAGCATCCATATTGTTATATTCTAAATTCTATTATTTTTATAATTTATAATATATCCTTTCTAAAATATTATGCTTGTTTTATTTAGCAAATTCGATTTTTTCAGTATTGGGGATTATTGATTATTTATCTCTCTTTAGTAGAGAATTTTAAGTATATATATATATATATATATATATATATATATATATATATATATATATATATATATACTGGAGTGTAGAGGATTGGAAATGAGTAGAGCATGAAATGATAAGTCTCGATTCCAAAAATACGTAATGCCAACGGTATTCTGAGAATATGGAGTCAGGCTCAAGACGCCACGGATCCTGCATGCTAGGTTGGAACTGTACAAGGGCATAGTGGCTCAATTATGATCTGGGGTGTTTTTTCTTGGCATTGTTTGGGATCTTTGGTACGTGTAGCTACCTCTTTCAATGCAGTTCGGTACGTAGAGTTGCTGGGTGATCACATCCATCCGTTTATGCGATACTGTTATCCACACGATAATGGAGTTTTTTTTCCCAGCTGGACAACTGTACTTCTCACAAGTCCTGGTTGGCTATTGGCTGGTTGGGATCTTTCCTTTGACTTTTCTGTAATAAATTAGCTACTTAGAAGCCAAGACTTAAATTCTATTGAGAATCTTTGGGATGTTTTGGAAAAAGGTGTGAAAGGCCATCATAAAGCACTAACGAGCCTTACTGAATTATGGACGGCTTCAGCCAATATGTGGCAAGCCATTCCTATGGAACATTTCTAAATTTTTTTTTGAATTTATACCTCATCATGTGGCAGACGTTGTGAAGGCCCGAGGAGGCCCAACTCATTACTAGGTAGGTATCCCTATTTCAATGGAACTTCAGTGTATCTGTAATTTTATCTATATAATATTTGTTTATGGAAATATTTCTGATAGGTACTGAAACCCAGAGCGTAGTTACAGACACTATAATCTAGCTAATCTTTTAATGGTTATGATTCTGCTTTTTTATTCTTTGCCTTATTGTTTCTAGTTGGTTGTTGCTCCTCATGTGTTTGATTGGAGTTCTTTCACTTCAACCAACGATTAATTAGTGTGCTGCTAGAGAAAAAATGTCTGAAATGTTAGTTATTAATGACTTAGATAGAGGAACGTACAATAGATCATATAATCTACTTCATAGATGAAGTGAATTTTCTTCATTTATAGGCATCAAAATGCATTATGTTATATTTGGCTGAAACATATAAAATTTCTAAATTTTACGATGTACTTTAAATACATCTATCTTTTTATAGAACAATCTTTATTAATTAAAGCAGGAACAATTGGCTTCAACAGACTTTTGTCAAGATAAACAATTTTTTTAAGTTGGTATAATAATATTGAGCAGTTCTGGAGGCGACGAACTCGTTGAATGTCGTTTTCCTTTTTGAATAATTTCTTCTGTAGGAAGATATCCAGAAGTTTTTGAAAAAAGTAATAATAAGTAGTCACAAGATGTCATGTGAATATGGCGGTTTGTCTAGAGTTTCGTATCCCGACGCGTGCAAATTTTGACGCTTGATCATTGAAACATGCGGCCTAAAATTGTCTTGTAGAAGAATTGGGCCTTACCTATTGATCAATACCGGATGTTTACGTGGAAGTTTCTGATGCATTTCGCCGATTTCATTACAGAACTTATTTGCCGTTATAAGTTCACCTAGGTTTCGAAAACCGTGGTGAATCAGTTGAGGAGTACCAAACATAATCCACAGCCTTATTTGGATGTTTTGATTACGGCTAGTGTTGCGGAACTTTGGAGTACATGAGTAATTTTTAGTTACACGTTACAATTTGATTGAAAAAAATGGATCGCTTTGGTTGCAAAGAAAAAGTTCAAAATATATTTACTGTAGCCGATTATAAACGTTCAGTCAAACGCGAATTCATTTATTCATTTTTGTAACTCCGCTAATTACTTTGAGGAGACGGAAAATCTTTGTAGATGTTACACGTAGCTCTTCTGCGTAATTTCTAACAATATTCTTCATAGCAGGACTTCGTTCTCCACCACTGTCTCAGACCTGTCCCGTTCTTCATTTGTGAGACTCTTGTCACCAGATTCGAACTTAGTGTACCTACGTCAAATGGAGTGTTCGTTTACTAAGCCCTCTCCAAATGCGGCATTGATGTTTAGGACGGATGCTGCAACATTATGATCACTTTTCAACCCATACAAAAATAATACTTTAAACCTCTATATCTCACCATATGATTAACAAATATAAAATTTTAGAAAAATTAGACTATTTTTAATTAAAACATATAAAATAAGATAGAACAAAAAATGGATTTAAAACTATATATAATACATGTGTGAATATATCAGAAAATACTTATTAAGAAAAAGCATCTCAAATACGCACTGGTGAAAAGCAGACATTTAATATATTACATTCTAATACATTATTTCTTCAGCCTTTCCATATTATAGAATAATTTTGAAAATTCATATGATATCTGAAACCTACCCTTTCTTGAGTTCTTTAATTCTGTTTCGAATCTAATATCAAAACTATCATACAGTGTATCAAATGCTTACATTTGTTGCTTTATTACATAATTGTTCGCAAATCCTGATATGGAAAATGACTAAAAATGTTTGAATTTATGATTTATTTCAAATTTAATTTGAAAATACAATTTTTTCCGAAACTGAACGAAATACCTGAATAAGTGCAAGTTAAAATGATCTAACACATTAAGGTCATTACTTATTTATTAATTTACAGTCTATCCAAAGAAATGATAGAGAAATATTTCGTTCATTATATATGCTCAGGAAAGGAATGGCATATAAAATTTTCTGGTATGAATTTTTGGTATGCGTGTTTAACTATTTACGGGATTAAAATTAATTTGAAAACTCTACAAATCGTAAAAATGAGCATGCTAAAATTCTAGACATATCTTGTTATATTTATTTGTCCTTTAAATAAAAGTCTGTAAAATACTTGTATTTCAAGTTTCTCATCACTACTACAAATGAATATTGCTTTATATTTTTATTTATTGTTAAATGTATCTCATTGTTTTGCAATTGAGATATATTTATGAATTTTTCAATATATAACATCATGCATTAATAAATAAATACATAAGTTGGTAAGTAAATTCCTCAAAGTATAAACTATACCATATATTCTTCATAATATTTAAAATATTACATTATACACAACTGGTTTCAATGGATCTATAAACAATGAAAACATTTAACTGTAATGGAAATATCCCATATAATTTATCCGTAACATTCCCATAGTAATTAATCTAAAAATTAATTACACAGAAGTGTCTGAAGAAGAAAGAAGATTTTTCTGAAATCAAAATGTTGCTGCAATTTCTTAATCCATTGTATTTAAAATGTTACATGAACAAAACAGGCATGATTAAATAAGTCATTTATATATGCAGTAAAACCTGCTTTTGTGCGGTCTTTTTTTAAGCAATTTGTTTTGTGCGATTTTCTATGCGCGTTTTTTTATGCAGTGTATGAATTTCAATGGCTTTGGCGCCACTGTAATGTTTTCTATCTATTTACTAGTGGCGTAACGAAGAATATTGGGACACCTTCCCTCCTAAAAGTCAGGTTTCGCCTTTAATATTTTATAAATTGGGTAAATACGTATTTAGCGTACGTCAAGGCTTCGGCTTATAGAGTCCTACCCCTACCCCACTACCCCCGAGGCAGGATTCAATGGCTTTGGCTCCACTGTAATGTTTTCGATCTATTTACCAGTGGTGTAACGGAGAATGTTAGGACACCCTCTGAAAGTCCAGTTTTGCCTTTAATATTTTATAAATGGAGTAAATACGTATTTGGTGCAAGTCAGGCTTTGGGCCCCTAGAGTACTTTCCCCGCTCCGTGATGCGAGGGTGTACGTTACGCTACTGAAATGTAGACACTTCAAGACGCTCTGTTCATTTGTTATAAACAGTCTCCCGACAATGCGCATTCAGTTGCTTTCTCTCAATGCTCCAGTAGGACGCGCTTGATTGAAGACGGAACTTTCAATGACAGTGACATTATCAGTAATTTGATAGATTATGAAGACGGACAAGAAGAACCGATTCTTTGAGAGCGGAAAAAATATTCAAGAGGATCCAGCTTTCTCCAACAAATTAAAAAAAAACATTTCGTAAAATAAATACCAATTAAGAAAGGAGTATAAAATTCCAAAAAAAAGGCTTCAATTATGTACTGGGTGATCAGAAAGTCAGTATAAATGTGAAAAATTAATAAATCACGGAATAATGTAGATAGAGAGGTAAAAATTGACACACTTGCTTGGAATGACATGGGGTTTTATTAGAACAAATAAAAAATAAATAAAGTTCACAAAATGTCCGACAGATGACGCTGGACAACAAAACGTCAGTGACTGCGCATGAAAATCGCATAGAAAAGGGGCTGTTCTGAGAGAGAGAATCAGTTGCACTCTAGCAGTCGCAGCATGTTGACGTTACCTGAAAAGGTACAGTTAGTGAAACTGTATTATCAGAATGAGGAATGTGCTAGTGCAGCGTTACGTTCCTATCGCCATACGAATGGGATTCGAAGGGGTAAAAATCCGTTGACAACTGCAGCTGTGGCGAGAATGATTTCGAAGCGACGGGTTGTTTAGACGATAGACCCCGTAGTGGCCGACCGAGCACACGGCGGAATGCAGCTGAGACGGTTAATGAGGAAATGGAGACTGTAGCGGGTTCGTCTATGCACGGGGAAGTCAGCGCCCGTGCATTCGCACGTCGCACCGGCATTCCATACACTACTGTTTGGTTGGCACTTAGGCGTACCCTCCGATGCTATCCGTACAAAATCCATCGGCATCATGAATTGTTACCTGACGATTCCGTGAATCGGAGGGCATTTGCGGTGTGGGCGTTTCAAAAGATGGCGGAAGATGACGATTGGTTGAGTAACTTGTTGTGGACCGATGAAGCTCATTTCCCTCTCCGAGGGTCTGTCAACACCCACAACTGCAGAATTTGGGCTACTGAAAATCCTAGAACTGTCGTGGAAACTCCATTGCACGACGAGAAAGTCACGGTATGGGTTGGATTTACCACATCTACCGTTATCGGGCCTTTTTTCTTCGAGGAAATGCGTGATTCTGGTTTTGTAACTGCTACCGTGATGGGTGAGCGGTACGCCGATATGTTACAGAATCGCATCATCCTTATCCTGGCTGATAAACACCTGCTGGAACGTACGAATTTTAAGCAGGATGGCGCTCCACCCCATATTGCTAGAAGCGTGAAAGATCTCTTGCGCAGGTCGTTTGGTGATGATCGTGTGCTCAGCCGCCACTTTCATCATGCTTGGCCTCCCAGGTCCCCAGATCTCAGTCCGTGCTCAGTCGACCGACATCTCTAGGGATGCTGAAAGACAACATCCGACTCCAATGCCTCATCATAACTCCGGACATGCTTTACAGTGCTGTTCACAACATTATTCCTAGACTGCAGCTATTGTTGAGGAATGATGGTGAACATATTGAGCATTTCTTGTAAAGAACATCATCTTTGATTTGTCTTAATTTGTTATGCTAATTATTGCTTTTCTTATCAGATGAAGTGCCATCTGTCGGACATTTTGTGAACTTTTTTTTGTTCTAATAAAACCCCATGTCATTCCAAGCACGTGTGTCAATTTTTAACTCTCTATCTACATTATTCCATGACTTATTAATTTTTCAAATTTATACTGACTTTTTGATCACCCGGTATATCTAATTATCATGACATTTACAAGCAACTGACCACCTGACCTTCGACCAAAAACTTATGTCTTACTTCATGCTGCTAAAACATAAATCAATTGAAATTGTACCTTCAAGTGACGAAACCGATTTTTAACTTATTCATTACAGGGCCTTGAATTACGATGAGTAGCAATGAATTATGTATGTTTATTTTTAAAACTTATCCGTGTATACAATAAGAAACTAAATGTCTTTAAAATGTTTCCATGCGTAATATGTAATTATTTATTTTGTTATGGAAGTATTCTTACTTAAATTTCGTAAATAATTGGCATATTTTATAATTGCGACTTTTTCTGTGCGATCCCTCTCCACCGAATAAAAAAAAAGTTTTTTGTAGTACTTCCACGAATTAGATCATTATATGTAAGGATTTATAAAATTTTTGTATTTTTTTTTGTGTGTGCGTTTTTCATCCGGTCCCTATCTACCGCACAAAAACAGGCTCAACTATATTTATAAAATGCAACTTAATGGAATTTAGTAATAATTAACCGAAACTTTAATTTTTTCTGATCTTCAGTTACATATAAATATTTCCAACCTTAGTACATTTTTAGAACAACTTTTTATATTTGTGTGGGGACAATAAAATAGTTATCTGCAAGATAAAATTATATTTTTCATAACATGTTAAGCGATAATAGAATGAAAAGTTAAGAAGAAACTGAATTCTTCGCTTTGTAATATAAACTTTGGTAATCTTAAGATTCTAGAGAGCGAAATTTACTACTTTAGAGATTTTACTATGTTCAAATAAAATATTTAAACTAAATTTCCAAAGAATTTCATGAAAAAACATAAAAAGAAACTATTCAATTTATTTCTACGATGTAAATAACTTCGTTGATGCTATATAAATGTTTTCAATAGAACGGAAATATAATTACATAAATAACATAATTAACATTTTAATGCGGTGAGAAACAGTGTCTCCTGCTTCTAAAATAAAACTTATCAAAGCAGTATACAAAATAAAAAAGTTGACGTTTTTGAGATAAAAAGGACGAATCTTTGCTATCTTCGGTGAATTTTGGCTGCATTTTTCAGTCATTTTTCGTTTCATTATTACATTTTAATTACAGTAGAACATCGTTTATCCGAATGTTTATTATCCGGAGTGTCAAATATCCGGACCAGGTTTTTTGTCAACTACATGTACTGTATATGAATACGTTTTCTAACAGCGCGGGGACTTGCTCGAAAGACAGAGCCTGAAAAACGCATGGAATAAGCTACACCCAGCTTTAGAAGGTGAAAAAGATTTCAATGACGACCACAGTGAGGAGATTACCGACTTTGTCCAATTGATTCTAAGATTTCATGAATGCAATGAGGAAAATGTAGAAACCTGGATTATATGCAATGCAGAAGACTGGATTTCATATGCTAAATGATGACGAGATTGTGACTTCCGTGCAAAAAGAATCCGACCCTGTCGACGATGAAACGGATGAAGACAAGGACAACAACAACAACGAAAGTAGCCAGGGTCAATCAAATGCTGATGCGTTTTCTGCGTTAGAGACAGCTATGGAGTGGTACGAACAACAATCAGATGGCTGTCCTACTTAACTACTACTGCTCAATAGAGTCAGAGGCCTTGCAGCGAAAAAAAAGGTGTACAATGGTACAGCGAAAAATAAGTAATTATGTACCACAATAAAGGTAAAATTACGACATTCTGTGCCTATTTTGCTTTTTCTTCGCGTACGTTTCCCGCACACATGTGATGATTTTCAATATCCGTATAATGTTCGGTTTCATATACTGCATGGATCGCATTTGGGTTTGGTTATCCGAGCAATCGCGTATTCGAACGGCGTCAGGTCCCAATCGATCTGGATAATTGACGTTCTACTGTAATTTCATTTGTCACTTACTTTTGTCAAATAGCGCACTTTTACATATTTTCTTAATTCAACTTTCCTTTACTTAAAGATATACTAGCCGTTACCCCCCCGCTTCGCAAGGGAATTCATAATGCTGCATAGCTATGCATGGTTTTTATTTATATCTAAGAATTAAAAGTTTAATTGTATTAAAAGACATTCTTTTACATCTCGTCTCTTGATTTAAGACGCGCAAAAGTTTGTTATATAAAACAGATTTATGTATTTATGTTTTATGTCCGCATAACTCCCCCCACTTCCTTTCTAACTAGGTTACCACAAAACACATTTCTCCATGTAACAAAAGAAACTTTGTAACCAAATTTCTTCTCTGCAGATGTCGTAATTCAAAATCAAGAAACTTTTATCTATGATACCTTTGTAAGCCCTCGCAATCTCCCCCTTGGGTGTCGGTGTCTAAAAAACTCTATTTAACAAAGGATGTTTGTCTTATTTCGAGTTTATTGCTCCAATAGTTCAATAAATTGAGTATTTATTTTATCTATGACACCTCCGTAAACCCTCTTCAGAGCGAGTTTCTACAAAACTTGTTCTTATCCGATCTCCACTCAACAAATGAACATATTTACTAAATTTCATGTAAGTATAATAATTTTTAATAAAGAGAATTGTTGTATGCAATGGCTCACCAAACACTTTCAAAGTGGATCCTTACTCAGCAAACAGACGTGGCAGACCCGATATAAGTTTGTATGCCGAATAGTTTTGGAGATACTTTGAGGAGTAAATGTGTGATTCGCTTTTCTCTTTTTTGCAGGGTAATTCGTTACCAGACCAACACACTTGTAGTGTGTTTAGGGGGTACCGAAATGATTCGAAATCACTGCGGAATGTACGATCACGCAAATACTGAAGTGGCGAGCTATGTTAAAAAGAAACGCATAAAAATAGTAGACACAGCAACGCATTAATAAGGTGGAAAACATTTATTGAAAGGCTGTACTACAATAGGTGTTCGAAATTACTACCAGAAATTCGAAACTACACTATATTCTGTTCACACTTGAGAAGGTCATGTAATTCGGAACATACTTATTCGGGTAACGTTTTGGGTACAACCAGGCAGAAGTCGTAACAATCCGCAGCTGCACACACGATCACCATGACGAAAAGTTCCTTGTTTGAATACAAGTCCATCCTACTATCGAGGGAAATAGATCGCAAATGATAACTTTGGTGTTGAAAAAAACCTCCGTTCAGCGCCAGCTACCGTAAGACTGCTGGAAAAACCTTTCAGAACGTAAGAAATTCCATTTGGCTCCAATGACAGGGTTGCCAGACGGTTTCCGGTTGTAATTTCGAACATCTGTTGTAGTAAAAACTTACAATAGAATGCTTTATGGTTCATTAATATGCTTATGTTTTTATTCTTTTTTATCTGCGTCTTTGCATCAGTTGTTCTTCAACTTGTGTCTTCTATGTGATGCAGCGTATTTCTTATTTGTAAAATCTTTGTGCCGGATCTATACGCATGCATTCAATTAATCCTCTTGGGGTATCAATTCGCGTTATTCACAACCAACCCTTCGGAAGAAGATAATCGTGATATTTAAATTGACATACTACAGCGTGTCTCAAACTGTGGGGTGCGTCCCCCTTTGGGGGGCGTGATAACCTTAAAAGGGGGGCGAGATCATATGGAAAAGTCGAGAATAAAAGATTAAAAAAATTACTAATTTTTACTGAAAAGAGGGAAAACAAAATACATTCTGACATAATAAAAATAACATACGCATTTAAAATGACATAATATATTTATAAATGCATCTGTACTGCACAATGTATTTGATAATTAGTTTCTCAGTACTAAGTTGAGAGAACAAGATTAATAATTACTAGTGACTCCTTTGGGCATGTCATATACAAAATTACGTACAACATTTAATACTTATCTCGATAATTTGAACTTATCTCGATAATTTGAACGTATTGTAGCTTTACATCAAATACATTATGATTGAATTCAATATTTTGTTATGGAGGGAGGTGCAATCAAAATTATGATTGAAAATTGAGTCGCAAGTATTGAAACTTTGAGAACCACTGACATACTATATATAGTCAAGGTTTCTAGATTGACTAGAGAGTAGGAGATGAGATACACTTGAATGAGGTGAGATTGCTGCTAAAAGTATCATATTTGAATTATTGGGATTAATAAATCATTAGAAGGAAGTTTTTAAAGTGCCGATATTGTTTACTGAAACTGAATTGATAGTAATTAAATTGGGTGCTATGTTTGATCCTTTATTAAGATAGTCTCCTAATCTTTCGCGTTTTACCATCGTTGTTCCACTTTCGAGGTTAGCATTGAGATATTCACTTACTATTATTGGTTGAAATTGTGTCTTTTCATTGGGTGATAAATAAATAGATTAATTGGATCATTTCAAGTGTTTCTTACCTACCACGCAAACATCTAGATACCCGAGAGAGAGGTGCAAGCCTCTCACAAGTTTGTTAACCACTTTTAATGATGTGCAAATTATTTATTTTCTTCAAATCGCACATTAAAGTATTAATACAGTTTTGCCTTATATTTACTTTGAATAATTATGTAATAATAATAATCTTTTTAGATATGGTTTTGTTCAAACTAAAATATGTTTTATTTTTCACTCACCATTCTGATCATTTGAAATGGAAAATCTCGGCAAATGAAAAACTAGAAAAACAACGCATATTTATACCTTAATGGAATTTAAAAACAAAATAAAACAACCATATAAAGCATCTTTCTCTCTCTCTCTCAGTTTAAGTTCTTCAAAATAATAATAAAAAAATGGACTTACGGAAGCAAATAACTTTTATACGTCTCAAAGCTAATGAACTGTTCTCAATTTCTTATGAAAATATAAGAATAGGCTTAAAAACAACTGATAGAAGCTTTAATTTTTTTTCTCACTTTTTCTGCAGTTAAAAAAATATTGATGTGTCATTTATTATTATCTTTCTAACAAAAATCATTAAAAAGCATTAATTAACGACTTATGTTTTACAATAACTATTTTGGAAGCCATTTATAACTTAGCATTTTTGGATATAATCACAGGAATGTTAATCTTCCAAAAATGTCGAATATACAGTTAAATACGCCATACCTAAATATTTCTTATAAATATTGAATAATTGGATTTACTAAACATTAACATAAGTTCAATTTATCTCTGAGAAATTCGTAAACACATTATCTGTCGTAATGTTATTGAATCGTCTCATCATAAACACTACAATTTGGGTCAAATAGAGAATGTATATATCTTTGAATAAGTATCAATATTTAACATGTATATAGAGACACATTTATAATCATTTAAGTTCCAAATTACAATGATCAACATTTGTATTACTAGGAATCAAATTTGAATTGAATTATTTGTCTCTGAAATGATTAGTTAAAGTTATGTTTGGCTCTTATAGGTAATATGATGGGCTTCTAGAAAATATCTCATCATAAACATGTCCATGAGAATTATGATTTATATTTGAGTATGTGGTTAAAAAATGAAAGCAATATAAATATCAAAAACTATGCATATTTATTAATATTTTTTTATAATATTAATTCAATGAAATTCGAAATAAGAAAAGTTCTCTTATGGTCAAGTAGAAAACTGCTTACAGAAGATATATTTATTTATTGAGAAATTTCTGTATAAATGTTTCTAAATATTTCATAAAAAATAACTCTATTCATAAACATTTAACAGCACGTCTAAGGCATAATAAGGCTTTATTTAGAGTCTTATTATAATATTTTACTCATGTTAATGCAATGTAACGAAACAAAGAATTAGATTTTATTGGTTTAAGTGAATTGTTTTTTTTAATTAATAGGAAACGTCTTTTCACACTTTTGAATAATTGTAAGGATTATATTTCAATTTATCTACGATATTTAATTGGGTAATATGCTTCAAAGTTATTTAAAATTCAATACAGCCCATTTAAGGGAGTATAACAATGTAATTATGATTATTGTGCATTTTATTAATCACGGCAAAAGCATTTGGAAGTTAAATTCTTATTATCTACGTGTGATTTTTGATTCTTCTTTATAACGGAAGAATAAATAATAATATTTTACTAAACGGCATAGCTTTCATTTAGAAATATTACTCTAGAAATTTTGTAGTGATTTATTTAAAAAAAATATATTAAATATAAAACTTCTAGGCGTAAAACTCTTTACATTTGACACACATTATATGTGTGTGTGTGGACATTGGAAATATCATTAAAAATATTAATATACTCAATAAACTTTGAAAGATATATCTCAGAATTTTTTACTCGATGAGAGAGATATTTACTTAATACTTAACTGATATTCGTAAAGTTTACATATTTACCTTAAACTGAGTTTTAGTACACCAGTTATAAAAGATATTTTTAAAAATATATAATTACTAATTTCTAATTTAAAATTAAAGACACATAAATTCAAGCAAACACATTTAATAAAATATAAAGAAAAATCACATACGAGTATGTATTTAAATTTCAAACAGTAATTTAATTTATATAATTATGTAACTTTAATGATTTAATTTATATAATTATATAATTTTAATAATTTTATTTACATAATAATATAATTTTAATAATTTAATTTATATAATTATGCAATTTTAATAGTTTAGTTTTTAAAATTTTATAATTTCAATAATTTAATATATATAAATTAGATGTATACATTAATGTACGTAAATTTAATTAATTGTTATTTAAATCTAAATTAAATAAATTTAGTTAATTTTTATTTAAATCTAAATTAAATAAATTCAATTAATTTTTATTTAAATCTAAATTAAATAAATTTAATTATTTCTTATGTAAATTTAAATTAAATAAATTTAATTAATTTTTATATAAATTTAAATTAAATAAATTTAATTTAATACAGATGGAATTACAAATATATTAAGCCAATGAATTTAACAATTACGGCTATTATTTTACTCTAAGCACAGATATTTCAATCCACAGACATTTCAACACATTGTACCAATTACGGCTTCCATAAACATAATTTGGTTTATCAACCAATTATTTTGAAACCATACTTGTTTTCAATCGACTAATTAATACCGTATAAAGCACAAATACAATAAAATATAAACACAATTTAAGGGGAATGAATGGGGTATCATTACAATCCTGTCAGTTGTGACTAATGCATTTCCGCGCAGTGATGGATGCAACACACTACTTAGAGGAGATACATTATTGACAATGAACGACAATAAACACTGGAAAGGACACTTGTCGTCTGCCTATGCCATTACTGGCTTTGTGTCGATAACAAAGTCTATTGTTAGTCCTGAGATTGGGTGGGGGAGGACTCACATAATACACAGATATAATTTTTAGTTATTTAGAAACCCATATATATAGTTTGATACATCATGTTGGAATGAATATGGATTTATCAATAAATTTGGATTGTGAGAAGAATAGATTTTCTTAAAGTTACCAACGTTTGTTTGATGAGCTTCACCAGTTGCACACACACATAGACTCACAGTAAATGAACATTTTTAAAATTGGAAAAAAATAAAAGAGTTATAGTATAAGAGTCAAGAATTTTTGAAATAATTGGTAACCAAACAATATGACCGCTTTAATAAGAAAATTATCAAACCATTAAATCAGTACTTCTCAAAGTTTCAATATTCACGACCCAATATATTCAATTATAATTTTCATCGCGTCTCCCTCATACAATAACAATGTATTGAATTTAATAATATTTTACTCTGATACCAAAAATACGATACGACTTTAACCTCTTTAGTGCCACCGGCGTATATAAACGTCTAACTCAGTCAAATCACTATTTTCTCTGACGTATATATACGTTTTTCTGAAGTATGATTTTTTTGTGTACTGCTATCCGTAAAATTTTAGAAAGCAATAAAAGGGTCTTCATAATGCTTGAGAAAGATTTACTTATTTCAGATTATTTACTTTTTTATTCCCCCCCCCAACGCGCAAAAACGTGTGGAAAACGGTTGGCATTGGGACGCTAATAGCGTAACTTTAATTGGTGGCAATTAAAGGATTTTTTAATAAACCGTACAAATTATTAAAATAAGTGTTTTGTATATGCTTTCTGTAAATAATTTTATACATGACATTCCCATGGGGGGTCATTGGTAAACGTTCTTAAGTTAGTATTGTTAAACTAATTATAAAATATTGTGTAGCACTGATACATTTATAAGTGTAATATATCAGTGTAAAGGTGTATTTTATTTTTTTATTATGTATTTTGTTTGATTACTTTCAGTAAATTAATTTTTTTTCAAACAATCTTCTGTTTCCGACTTTTCAATGTGCTCGCGCCCCCGCGTAGAGTTGTCACGCCCCTCAAGGGGGCACCCCACAGTTTGAGAAACGCTGCCTTAAAAACTCTATTTTCAATAATAAAAATGCAGCTATAGTCTATTTATCCTTCGCAGTCCCGAGACAAAAATAAAAGCTTGATATTTTGTAAAAGGTACTTCAATAGTTCTTTTGATCCCTATGAAGCAGAAAAGTGTAATTTTAAAATATGTTTTTAATTTATAGAAGATAGGGAGGTATGTATCAGATGAGGTACAAACAAATTTAACAATGCATTATGCTTCAATGTTTCAGTAAAAATTTCTTTTTTTTTGCTGTTAAATAGTAAAAAGTACATATACAAAGAAAAAGCATATTTTAAAAATAGTTTAATATTTGTATATAAATAAAAGAAAATATTTACGTCAACGACGTGCAAACATCTTGTTTTGATTCTGAGACGCTATTAGAAATCGCTATCATAGACAGGTACAGCCATTTGTTGACTAAACGAGGAAATTATATGAGAAACTTCCCTTTGTATCTCATGTGATAAAACCGGTTCTAAGTTTGTTTTTACAATCCAGCCTTCACAAAAAAAATTATCAAACTTTTGTATCACATGTGATTCAAAGGGACTGTGTTGGTTATAATATTTAGGTTTCGATAATTTTAAAAAGTGTGATGAAAGATAAACGAAAATATTAAAAATAAGTAAAAGATTAACTGCTATAAAATTTTAAGAAAATTCGTCTAAAATCCAAAACAAATAAAATTCATGAAAATTAATATGATATTGGTCTGCCGTTTCTCTTGATAAACACAAATATCAAGAACAATGGCAGTCCAACCATCTTCACATTCACTTACAATTGTACCCATACGTCCAGGCCACTTTTATTTGCAGTATTCTATAGTATCAGAGTATCACAAAGCATAGTGTGATAGATTTGGAACATTTTATTGAAATTCTTATTATTTAAATTTCAGACATAATAGTGGTGTTAAAAATATGTTTTTCTTATTTATTACTAATAGAAGATTCCTTTACTCAGTACAATCATCTAATAAATAGTAAATACATTTATATCTTACACATTTTGCTTTTTAGACAAATCTTTCCCTCGGAAGGTTTTCAAAGCTTTAAAATTTCAGATGATAACAATATATTTTTGCTAATCAAGAAAAAGACGCACCAGCCATATGGTTTTTGTAAAACGAGTAACAAAAACTTATTTTGTAGGCGCAAATTATATTATCTCCGATATGATTCTTACACAATTATATAATTTAATAATTAAAACATTATGTATAATCTTTCCTTGAATAGACATTTTAAAGACCCACAGGAAGACGAACACTCCCCCTTCCACAATGTGCTGCAAATTGGCAATTAAGGCTTTGCAAAAGCGTTGTCCCAAAATGTGCGAGCCATTTTCATATTTGCACCATCTAGTGGTGGTAATCGTTATCAATTTAAATTAATTTTAATTCAGTTTCTCTTCGTATATTAAATATTACCGTGATTTAATTTTGCCGAGAGCATAATAGCCAAATCAATACTCAACGGACATCATACGACGTGCGTCCCTATGATTTTCGCATCCAGTAAATCTATCGTCTCCAGCCAGTATTGAACCCAGAATCTTGGGCGTACCAAGCTGGAACGCTGCCTCAAAGCGACCGAGCCGACGCTTTATTTAAAATATACGGAAATAACATTATAAGAAAATATGCTTACAGCTTTATAACATATATGTAGAATAACTCTTTTAGCTCAATCTATTGTATTGTACAATCCATCTATGAGATTACCTAACACATCATGAGGAGTGTCAATAGACACTAAAACTTGGACCTGGAATGAGTCATTTTATTTTTTAGCTAGTTACTTTCGAATCCCCAAGCTTTTGTGTCGTAATCTTATATTATATAAGAGGTAGCAAGTTTCTCAACTCATTTTATCTAACTTTAATTTAAAATTGTAACTGTTTTGACCCAATATGTCTCTATTTTGTTTCCACTAAACAGTATTTAATTATTTTTGCAGTTACTTGCAAAGCCGTTCATTAACTTAAGGGTGTTGGAAAGCTAAAACAATTTGACAATTTGAAACTTTTACATTTTCAAATTGTACAGATTTTAACCTTTCTAAAAATACCTTACTTGAACCTCTAGGGCAATTAGAAGCCCTTAAAACCTATTTTTAAATAATCGTTTAAATAACTGGGCTATGCCCATTTGAATGGTGAAAAGTGTAAACACAATGCTTTGTTTTTGCTTAAAAACTGAGCGTCTGATATAAACCATAACATATATCTTTTAATGTAACTTGAGCTTTTTTTTATTTCCTAGCTGATTAGAAGTATCACTGTATATATTAAAATCAATTTATCTCGAAATAAAACTTTTGATGTTCGATGTGACTTCTCTGAAAAACTACAGTTCACAGTTATGTAAATTTGTTATGATACATTTATAATGATAGCTAATATATACTAAAATTAGCTTTTTGTAAAAAAACCTAAAAATTTATTTTTAACAAATTCTTTATGTGAAAAATGGGATGAATTTCGCAATGTTTGATAAAATTTTTCATAAATTACTAAAAAAATTCAAAATTAGCTGAAAGCTCATTTCAGTATAATGAGAAAGATACACTTTAATTGTTTGAAGAATTTCAAGCATGTACAAATGAAATATCTTGAGAAAAGGTACATCGGAAGCAGCCAATTTAACATTGTCAGTATATATAAAAAGAGAGACGTTTCAAACTCCCTTTAATTACTGTATTCATTAAATTTACTTTACAGACATTTCTGAATATTATCTCCAAGAAGATAAGGTTGGCCACGGTACCCTAGTAAACAAGGTAATGGAGTCGTGGCCAATGTACCATGATTTTAGACCTAGTACTAGTCTTGCAACGGAGGCAGATGCACTTTAAATATGTCGAGGCTCAAATATCCTCCATTTTGCGTGGTATTGAAATTGAGAGAAGGTTGCCAGCTTACGTGCTGTAATTGTCACTTGACCATGGTTCAAAATTACGAGGTCCATCACCGAAAGCGATGGAGTAGCTGAATAATGAAACGTTAAGGTATCCGACTACGTTCGGAACCATGATTTTTGCAAAAGCGTATAAATGGATAATATTTATAATGTTTAGTGTCCCTTAGATTAGAAATTGTACATAAAATTGTTTTAAGAGTAGTAGTACAGTAAAAAATCATTTAAGTACAATATTTTTACAAAAAAATGAACATAGACTGACGCATTTTCACAATATTCTCCTTTTATGAAAAATGCTTGTATTATAATAATATTTTGCCTGTATATAGCTCGGACATCTGTACAGAGGCTCAACAAGAATTTTTTAAATATATGACTTAGAGGTGGGTTTATCCATGTTTTGAGGCAACAGAGGGAAGAAATTTTAGGAAAAAACGCCGATAGTTATTTCGATTGGTTGTAACTCTGAAAATAATATGGATTTTTCAAAAATCATACTTGAGCCTCTGTACAGAGGTCTGAGCTATATACAGACAAAATAGTATTATAAGAGAAGCATTTTTTTAGAAAAGGAAAACATTTTGAAAAATGGTTATTCTAACTTCATTTTTTGCTTAAATATTATATTTAAATAATTTTTTGTCAAAATGTTCTTAAAATAATTTTATACATGTATTCTAATTTAAGTGACACTAAATATCACGAAAATTTTCCATTTATGCGCTTTTTTTTTAAATAACGGTTCCGAACGTAGTCGGATAACTTAATATTCACTCATTCACTCAAAAAGATAAGTATTTAGATAATTGACTTAGCATAAGCTGCTATTAAACTAAGTAAATAAGTAAAAGAAATAAATACCTTACTTTTCTTCCATTGAGGTGTTATAACGCAGGAAACTACCATGTATAACACATTTAATTACATAAAATTTCCTGAATACCTATTTTTATTGTTTCTTGAATAGTGTTATATATATGCCAAAAAAGCATAAATCCAGTGTTATCTTTTATTAAACCAGCAAACAAAATGTTAAAATAAAGGTAAAGTACCACCGGAAGTCAAGAAAGATGAAAACGTTAGAAGAAAAAGTATCGCTTTTCGCTTAAAAATATCTAGACTGAAAATGGCTGGATACTGAAAAATGTAGAATTTAGTTGTCAATTCAATTGCGGTGTAAATGACAGAGAAAACCTTTTATGGCGCACTTTTCGAGGAAATGGAATCATTTTCAGAGTCAGAGTTGAGTTTCTTAGACACTTCCCGACCACGGTTTTAAAACTTTTATGGTCTCAGAAAGAGACTGTTTCTTTCTCTATCTTACTCGTAGTGAGAGAAATATCATCATACAAAAACTTTTATTCAATGGCCACTTTTTCACAGCTAGGGAAGGAATTTGAATGTAATTTTACTTTTCATATAGTTGATAATTTTTTTCTGAAATATTTTTCTGCGCTGAATCCCATTATTATGAGCAATATAATTACAACTATGTCATGTTTCATAAAAAATAATTGAATATAAAGATAAACTAAGCGTAAGTGTAATTGTAAGGATTTAATAATAAATAGTGATACAACTGTGAGATAATATAATGGGAAACTAGATTATTCTATATCTGGTTTACTAAGTGTGATTGTAAACCTACTATACAAACATATATAACACTATAAGGAAATTAAAGCCAGTATTGTTGCACTTTCAATGAAACAAAATTTCATAATCTATAAACAAAATTTTGCAAATGTGCATTATGATTAACACGTAGAAAAATCTTCAATAACATTTTGATAAATTTTGTACTAAATAAATGAAATAAAAGGTAATGAACTGTTTTATATATATCATTTACTATAAACACATTATCAACACATACTATCTCCAAAAAAACAGAATTACTTTATTATGCTTAAATCGCTACAATTGTTAACACAGTTTATAGAAAAATTAATAAATTTCGAAAATCCATGCAGCCATAAATAAAAAAACGAGCCTTACAGTAGTCGCATATGATGTGTAACATCTGACATGTTATCGTTGTATAAATACTCAATATTAACTTTTTTCCTGAAAAAAAATATGAATCTGGTATGTTTGGAAATAATTTTCTATCGAATAATTATATATTTAATGAAAATTGTATTTAATTAACAAAAAGAGTAAAGAAAATGCAATATTTTATCAAAATTAATTATTCTTGTTCAATTTGGGGAAGAGCGTAGACAATAGACCTGTGATAACTAAAACATGACACAAATACTTGTGATTTCAAAGTATTTAAAAACCATTGAAAAACAGCGTCAATAACATTACCGCTGTTAGCAGTAGAAACATTCTAATTTGTGTTCATTTCGAGCTTGATTTCATCATTCATAAAAGCTATGAGCGGTTCAGATTTTGGCAAACTGAAGTTAAAGTTAAAATCACCACTGAAAATCAGGGGAAGCGAGATATAATTTTTTCAAAAGAGCAGAACAACAAAAGTACAAAATGCAGGAAATCTTTAATTTCTTTTAACCATTTGATTCGAAGAAATATATACGACCACCGAAATCATTGTTTGTCCATTTTCAAATAAGCATTCTGACGCACTTATGTCCCCCAATCTAATGACTAACGAATTTAGAGTCAAACGTTCGAGTGCTTGATGGCTACTAGAGTTGGACCCTCATACGAGGGAAGCAAAAATGACACAACCACGCACTCTCATTGGACGAATCAAGTATCGTGTGCTTACGTCACATCCTGTTACATACATCCGTCCCTTTTCACGAAATCACTCCCAGCAAATATCCAGCAACCAAGAGGAAAGATGTTACACATAAATAAATAAAAGGTAGTGATTCAAAAGCATTTGTGATATTTTACTTAACAATCAGTATAAAAAATTAGAAATAACTTTGAAATATTTATATAGATATATACATATATAGGGTGTCCGGGCTTAAAGAATACAAAAATTATGGCTTATAATTACGGAAAAACCCGTCAGAATGTAATAAACTGTCCATTCCTGGATTGTAAATCCTTCCAAGATTATTTGGGTCTTTTCGGTACGGTAACACGTGCGTGCATTACTCGACAATCGCAAACGATAAATGTGTGTTGCACTAAACTCATTAGTAAGAATGTAGACGCCACAGCAAAAGTGCACTGCATACCGTGGTTAACGGAATTTAACCCTCTAACTGGATACCTTCCTCCTGAAAAGTTATTCCGAAAGCGTTTAACTATTATTTTGCGATTCCCTTCAAAATGCAACATACTTTATTCCTTTCCCCCTTTTAGAACTTGGGAGGTCGAACGGGGAAAATTTTCCGACCCAGTTCAGTCCCTTTGAAAGTAAGAACCAAGAGATCAATCGTTTACAGCTAGCTGTTAAGTTGCCTTGGGCAATCTTCTTTGAAAGCGTAGATATCCTCTCTTGATCAATCCTCTTTGAAAGATACGGTGTTTCTTTCTCCTATATGTTCAGTCACAGTAAAATTAAAAACGAAATGAAAGGTAAAAAAAAAACGGAAAAAAATGAATAAATAGTATGTTAGAAGTTGAAAAATAATTATATTTTCTTCAAAGAAAATTTATTTTGCAGTCATTTTTTAAAAATTAAAAAATATATATATATTTTTGGTATTGCGATTTGAACCAGAAAAAAGCATCCTGTATTCATTTTTGAATATGAGAGTAGAAAAACGCGCTCACTTTTCTGTTTTTTAAAAAAGTAATGAGGTAAAAAGAGAAAAGGCCCTATCTCATTTTTAAACAATAACACAATAAATATTACATACAATGATTATATTTATGAAATAAAACCAAACTTTCTCTATTCAGTTATATTTTTAATTTAAAATAGCATTAAAAAGGATTTCAATACTTTTAATTTATTTTAATTAAAATCATATAAAAGATATTTTTATGTTAACTGAATATTTTTCGGAAAAAATTTAAATTTTCCTTCCTAGTGTTCTCTTTTTCGAACTTCTTGTATTAAATAAAAATTCCTTTTCTACATCGGCATTTGTGATGGACATAACACACATTCAGTCAATAATTTTTAAGTTTAATGGGGGATATACTTCTTCAAATGCGCATGACAGTACTTCTAACCATTTTCTACTCAAGTTAAATTTCTTATTTTACTGTTTCTTTTATTACAAGGAAAAATGTCACACATCGATAACTACATTTTCACACAATTCAGTCATTACAAATTCTATTGTGAGAAAAGTTCTCCCTAATTAATCTTGTCATTTAAAACAGTACACTTAAAACAATTTTGTTCAGTGAAGTTAACCGACAGTTCCACAATGTATTCATACCAAATTTTAAAAACAAATTTAACACTTGGAAATGTATCCTGTATTAAATTTTTCAGTATACACAAATATTTCCTGCTGTAGGGAAGATATAGTATGAGATGTGGTGTGCGGTTGTGAAAGAATGTTTTCGTACGTGTAGACTATTTTTGAAAATTTAAATATCACTGAAGCTGATCATATAACTGCAAATGAGCTTTATTTTAATGTGTGCTGGTATCAAAGTAAAACACTTTACAATATTAAACAGCCTATGGGTTTATACTCAATATGCGCATGACACTATTCGCAAAATGGTTTACAACTTCTATTCAAATTGTAAACAAACTGAAATAAAAATATAACTTACTGCAGTCAAAAATATTCATAATATGTAAGTATCCTGTTGCTCACTTATTTCTGTACATTTTAAAAACTGTATCTGAATGAATTTTTTTATATTCATAAACGAGGCATAACAGTTTACACAGTCGTAAAAATGTCCTTATCATTTTTAAATATACTACTATAAAACGTATATGGATTGTAAGATCAGTTGTAAAATCCTAAAAGCTTTTAGAGGAGCTAAAAACATGTAATTTTGGATTGATAAAATGTTTAATATAATACACAAATATACCTGTTATTAAGCAAATACATTTGAAAAATCAAACTTCCTTCTGAAATAAACGTAATTGAAAGAAAAATGTTTAATTGCAAATGAGTGGAAATACATGTTTATCTAAGGGGTATCCCCAAAGTGAGGTAATCCTCAAACTTAAGACTCAAACTCAGAAGCACAACAATCCATGAGGGCCAGGAACTACTGTGCCCATCATAATACACGTGACCATTGGACGTTGAGGTGCATGAACAGATGTCCCGATTTGGTGGTCTGTCTGAAGAGAGACCTTCAGTGTTTAAGACCCGAAGCATGCTTGGTACTCATTTATCGACCCAATGTAGCGGGGATGAAAGGCAGAGTCGACCTTGCGCAGCCCGTTAATAGAAACCCAGACCTGTGGTGTGGAAGCACTATACACTACCACTCAACCCTTTTCGGTGAAAAATAACATTTAATGTTAGAATCTTATATAAATCTCTAATGAATGAGGGAGTGCAAACTTTTTTTTTTCATGTAAACTGTTTAGACGGAAATGGTTAATTATGAACATTTCACAAGTTGCATAAATTAAAATTAACCGTTAGAGTTAACATAAATTTTTAAGGGTACCAAAGGTGTATTTCGGCTGCACGAATTAATTTTAAAAGGAATACGGTTACGAAAATTAGTACAAATCTATCTAAAGTAGGGTTGGTTACCTTAGATATTGTCAAACACAACAATGTATTGGAAGCCAATTCCACAATTCGTTGTTATAAAAATGTATGGAAAATTACAAGATTTATTTTTGCATTTGTAATTTATATATATATATATAATTTTTCCTGGGAGCTTTAAAAGCTAGAGCGGCATCCATCAAAACCGCGGTTCTCTCTCTGTTTTTCCAGATCGCCCCTGACTAAGCCGGCTCTGCCATAGTAAGTGAAAATGCCGGATTTTGTTTGTCAAGATCATTTTATAGTAGACTGCATTTTTCATGTATTTTAGATGATTTATTATTTATCTACATCAATATCTTAATGTCTGAATTTAAAATTACATAAAATTCTTGACATTCGCATCAATGACCATGATAATTTTTATTAGTATATGAATGTGTCATCAAACGATTACATGACTAATATTAACACATTATTTTAACCATCTAATTAATATCAAGTATAATATAACGCACACAAATTTTCTAAACTTTAAAATAAATATTTCGAAAACTACTTCAGATATACTCAAAATTTTTTATTCCTACGCTTTAGCTTCTCAGTTTTGCTTCTCTATGTAAGAATTTATTGCAATTGTATATTCATCAATTTTTTTAGTATATTTTTTGCTCTTAGCATGCGGTTTTCAACCGAATTGTATGAAATCTTCGAAATATATTAAATGAATGATTGAATATTAACGTCGCACTGTTCAGCTACACGAGGACTTTTGGCGACGGACCACGTAATTTTGAACCATGGTCAAGTGACGTGGACGACACCTGAGCTGGAACCCCCTCTCCTAACTACCCCACCACACCAACGGGAGGTCGTTTCAGCTCTCGACAGATTTAACGTTCATCGCTGCCCTACACGGCGGGTCTTTAGTGGTACTGGGCTCGAACTCGTGACAAGGTAAGCCACGTTCCGATACCTATACCACTCGTCTACCGCGGCCGAAATATATTAAAAGATACCAAAGAAGCTATATAATAAAATTTGAAATTTTTATTATGCTCAAACAATTGCTAAAACTTATGGTAAATAATTTTTAACTGCGCGATGCATTTTTTTTTCGGAATTTCAAATGGAATTTCTAACATAAAATTTCTAGCTTTATAAGGTCGAGATTTCAAAACATATCCAGATTTTAATTACTTATTCTGTTAGCCTTTAAAAAAGATAAATGTTGAGGTATTTTGTATAAATAGATATTTTTGTACAATATATAATTCGAATGTTTTTCAATAGCTCGAATTTAAAATTGATTTTTATGTTTATTTATATGCATAAATGTCTACTGTAAATGTTTCCGTATATTTTTGATTACCATTTATTCAAACATTCAAGTTATAAAAAAAAAATGTGTGAAAATCTTCATTCATGCTGTCTTTGATGTAAACTGAAGTTCAAGCACTTAAAATTCAAATATAATTCGGTGTATTTTAACAATATATAACCAGGCACTGTACTTAAACTTCCCCGAACACTTAGGCTTTGAAATCTAAAAAAAAAAAAAAAAAAAAAACTAATAAATCTTAATTAGTTTTTTTTTTCGTTATTATTTTTATCAAAGTGTAAGAAAATGTTTCAAATGATTTGATGAAGTTTAAATGTATTCATTTTTAGTGGTTGGAAAATTGAAAAGGTTCCAAATTTTAAAGAGTTTGATGTTTTATTAATTTTTTCGGTATCTTATAATAAAATAATCATGTTTCAAAAACTGAAAGCTTTGAATAAGAAAGATGAAGCGAAAGAATACACTTAAAAAAAGATAATTTTTCTAACTATATTAAATAGCAGATTGCCCTGACACGCCCCAACTTGTTACATTTTGAAATTAATATGAAACCAAAAGGGAATTGTAACATATTTTACTTATGCTTTGGGACTTTTGGAAACTTTTAAAATACAAGCTAGCAAAGAAACACTTCTTGGGTTGTAAAGAAATTTCTCCCCGATTTTTTACGATTGCCGAAGGGTCAAAACACGGGGTTCCCTGCGAGCCATAAAACTCCTGCTGTGTTGCTTCCTCCGTCCCTCATTATCTTTCAAGATGTTAAACCTTAAAAGTGGGAAAGGATTTCAGAAAAGTGCGGCTAATCCGCTTTTGAAAACGTTACTTGAAGGCAGAAAAATCCGTGCAGTCCATTTTCGAAGCCTCTCTAGTAGGGCGGAAAAATCCGTTCTGTCCAATTGGAGGGTTAAATCAATCACGCGTGTACAGAAACGTGTTCAAACGGAATGGAATATCGTTACTGGCTTGCCTAATACACTTATTAGGACTCCTACAAAATGAATCAAGTGTAAGATCAAGAGTTTATTTTATGACGAAAACAAGGTGATTGCCTACCTTGAAAGTTTCGTTTTTCATCCACATTTATAAGGCATTTTTTTTATTTCAAAATCTTATAGTTGGAACATTTTTCTTTTATTTTTTTTTTCTTTTTCCTTTACGAGAAATTGAAATAAATTTATAGTGATTAAAAAAAAGCATCACTCTCTCAGCAAAATGGCAGTAAGATAAAATTTTAAATGAGCTTTTCTCAAAATCATGTTTTCGAAAGAAACTCTTTACCAGATACATGATATCTTAAGAGCCAAACCAAATAACGTTTTTAAATTTTGTGGAAATGTTTATGATACTATTTTTCCCAAAGTGAACCATAAGTTTTGTTGTAGGTTAAATGTTTTTTTTTCATTAAGAGTAGTTTTTATAAAGATAAAACTTTAAAAAATATCAAAATTCCCATATTATTATCTATAATTGCTTGTAAATGTTTTGTATTTTAATATTTCTCTAAGATTTTGGTTCATTTTGAAGAGCACCATAATATGTATGTAGTGTATAAAGAAAAGTATGATAATTGTATTAGAAATGTTTACACAGTGTTACCGGTTTTAGTAAAAAATTGGTAAAATTTCCTTTAAAAAAATTAACTTTTTTAAAACTACAATATTTATTTAAAAATGTTTAAGTATTTTCTTATTTCTTTTTATTTTTCTTCCTAAAAACACTCAATTTGTTTAAAAAATTTGTTGTTTTCTTCAAAATTTGGGTCTGTAGGTAGGCAGTCACCTTAAGAATACTTGCCAGTTTTGAAATACTAAAGTTCCCGTCTCCTTTAAAGTTCTTTCCGTTTTTGGTGGCTATGTCGCTGGAAAATGATGAAATTAGGAATTTCATCAAATCCCTAAAGGAGATGATCAATTGAAGGTAGATATTAAAATAACGTCCCTTCTCTCAAGGTCATTGCCCAGATAAAAGTAAGGGTTTTGAAAATTCCCTGATCTATTTCAGTGAAATGATGAAATATTATTCTCAAGAATTTAAAATTGTTTATTCAACAAATATGGTGTATTATTAAACTTAGAAGTAAGTAATATAACAATAGTTAATTAAATACAAATAATTTATTTGAAACTAATTAACAAACCATTAGAAAATTCGGCTGGTATTTTTTTATGTTGAGCATCTTTCCACTCAGTTGCTTACACAGTAAAATATCAAGCCTTATTCTTATCCTACGGTGCCACATTTTTAAAGGTATGGGGTTGATATTAAAG
Organism: Trichonephila clavipes; assembly: GCA_019973935.1. Lineage (NCBI taxonomy): Eukaryota > Metazoa > Arthropoda > Arachnida > Araneae > Nephilidae > Trichonephila > Trichonephila clavipes. The sequence goes on from BMAU01019565.1 coordinate 808,229, forward strand.
GTATCGACAGTACTACCTGTATGGTTAGAAAGTACAAGGACTCGACCTTCCCCCCAGGTGTCTCTCCCCCCTGGACAGTATTTTGACAATAGAAATCCTGACTAGTTATTTCACTGAAACAGTTCCGGAATTTGGTAAAATCACCTACCTCAGTGTTTCTCAAACTTTCAATACTGGCGCCACCCTTTTCAATCACAATTTTTATCGCGCCCCCCTTATACATTAATAATGTTCTGAATGCAATAATAATGCACTTTTTTTACGTTAAAGCAATAATCTTAATTATAAACCGTACAAATTCATGACATAAGTATTAAATTTTGTATATGTTGCTTTTAACCAAAAAAAAATTAAGTAATAGGATAATCATTATGTTATTTTTCCTTTCTCTAATTTTTAAATTCGAACATATTGCAAAATGCGGTGGCTGCTTAGAAGACAAAATATAGATATCAGCTTTTTTTTAGAAAGAACTCTGTGGGTCAATTTTTAATCATAAGCATTCCTTTGAAAAATTTGCTCTGTAAGACAAGCCCATGCAAGTCGCTAATACTTATTAAACTTGTTCTTAATTTAGCATTAATTAATTAGTTATAAATTACTCTGTGCAGCACTGATACATTAAAAGTATACCGGTTGAAGTACCCGCTATTTGTACGAGTTCATTTATAAGAAAATAAAACATTATTGATATACTCGCTTAATTTTAAGAAGAGTAAAGCCAAGTGCTCAACAATGTTTACAAAAATGTAAAATGATTTTTTTAAGTCATTGCTCAAATTGTAATTAGTTTTAAGTGAAGTGTAATTTTAAGCCTCACAGAATTAGCATTTAGAATTGATGTTGAATAATGAACAATAATATAAAATTCCGATGAAAAATAATTGTATTCTTTTTAATATTTAAAGTGAAAAGACACATCAACATGTTTTAACCCTGGAGCAGACACGCACTCGATACTAATGGTCGAGTGGGGTTATTGAGTCACCTAAATCCTTTTTTTATAATTTTTTTTATAGTACACAATAAAAATCGTAATTCCAGTGAATAATTTAACTAAGAGAAAATATGCTCACCTACTTTCAAGGACACAGAAAATATTTCGGAGAAAAACGTATCACACTGGGAACTCAGTCAAAACAAGTACTTTAAGATTGTAAACAAACGTTTGTCACACCCTCAAAAAAGAGGGATATATGTGATAAATATATTTTAGTTCACACGTTAAGACTATCAAACAGAAGGACAGTGTCAGAGCCATTGATAACAATTAAATAGTTTTGCCAGAATTACCGATTTCGTGCACTCTGTGCTCGGCGTGACAGCTCCGGATTAAAAGTGTATTTATTGCAATACGGATGTTCAAAAACAATTATGTAAAACGTTTTTCATTATGCTTTATATATAGAAATAAATCTTGGTCAAGTAATCCTTCAAAGTGCTCTCTGTGCTTTTCCAAAAATTATAAAAATATTTTACAAGGAAAAATATCGCAGCAGAAATAGTTTATTTACAACTTCCCTAAATGAAAAAAAAAACAAATACATAAGAGCAGGGACGTAACTAACCGTACAAGTAAGTTCGAAGGTCAAACCGCAGCAAATACATTCTGCTGCCTACAGCTGATGACAATAATATAACAGTGATGAATTTTTTATCCTACTAATTTTTTTTTTTTTTTTTTTTTTTTTGATTATGGGTCTGGGTTTTGTTGTTTCTCATTTTGGTTTGAAAAGAAACCGTAATAAAAAACTCTCTCATCATGGGATTACAGCAAATCAAATAAACTGTTTTTTTATTTAGTTACAGTATCAAAGTAAGCTAAAATGAGGTTTGAAGTAGAAGCGTTTATTTTTTATGACGTGATATCACAGATATATAAATTATATCAGTGTAAATGTGTATTTTTTTATTATGTCAGAAAGTATTTTGTATTACTTCATTCCAGTAAATAATTTTTATTAATCTTTTATTTTCGATATGCTCGCGCCCCTCTTGTACATTTATCGCGCCCCCCAGGGGGGCACTCCCCACAGTTTGAGAATCACTGACCTACCTTAATCAGGAAAATAACCTTAAAGAGACGTTATTTTAACAACTCCCGTCAATTGATCGTAACCTTTAGGAATTTCATGAAGTTCTTAATTTCATCATTTTCCCTGCGACAGATACATTTTGATGTCGGAGGATCCATTCTGTTCGAACACGTGCGACTGATTTAATGTCCGCTAGCCAAAATACGCACTGTACCTTTTACTGTGGCGTCCAAATCTTTATTAATGAATTAAGGGCAACAGATTTATGCTTTTGAATACTTTAAGCCCAGACATCCTGTATATATATATAAATTATCTAAGGAATATATTGATTTGTAAAATAAATACATCATGTTGGTTATATATAATAAATGAAATGACTAAACTGTTTCCTTTGAAAAATGACGAGAAAAGGTAATAAAACTATGTAGTTATTACCTAATGTATTATTATTATTTTAAAATGTTACTTTAATACATAATTAATAGTTTGGGGATGTGTTTTCTATTTATTAGAAGTTTAATCAGACTACTTAACTTATACAAAAAGTTATATTATAATTGAAACGTTTTTTTAATCAAATAAGTTTACAAAACCTTCTTTTGAAGTAATAGTGAATCCAATTAATTTTAAGCATCAGCTTGAAATTATAGGATTTGTATTAGTTTTTTTTTCCAAATATAAATTTGAATAGAAAAAATACCATATATTACTTAATACTTTTGCAAAGTTAAAACTCTTTCAGTATCGGAAGCCTCATATTTAATATTAAATCCATCCAACATTAAATGCAGTAGTTAGAGATAATTCATTTTTGATGTAATGCAGATCTGAAACTAAGCTTTTCTGTGTGGTTATATCCAACGTTAATTTTTAACTTAAACATATATATTGTTATTCTTATTTCTGCTGGCACAATAACAACTTTTGAAATTTATAATTAAACAATGGGAAATGTTTAAGTCATACAACAGATTCCAGTTATGTTACAAAGTATAAAGTTAAAAGTTAGATCGATAGAGTGAATTGTCATACATGATAAATATTTTAAATAAATACTAAAAATGTTTTTATTACTTATGTTGAATAAGTTAAAAAGCAGAAATTTTTTTTTATAGATCATAGCTGCAAAATGTATGAAAAAGTTGGATGATATTTAAAAAAAATAATTTATATTAACTATAATCAAAATATTTCTTCGTTACCATACTCGTTACCTGTACACAACACCCCAGTTTTGCGTGAAAATGTATTTTGAATTAAAAATCTCATCGCAATACCAGCTTTTTCTCTTTTAAATTTTCTTAACTATTTATTATTTTCTGCAGACAAAAAAGAAGATTGAATAAAATGCTGAAAAGCCTCCTTTCTTGGAAGCACCGAGTTTGCATGCATTTGCACAAAAATGGTTGATGCATTTCCCCCCAAGATTGATGTTTTTATCAGAAATCCTCTACCATGGGGATTTATTTGCGCCTTTTTTTTAAAAACTTTCTTCTCAACTGTGTCTCAAGAGTGGAAATGAAAAGAAATTCTAAAATTAACATTTTGCACAGCTGTAGGAAAGGAGTTTTCTGAAATGTGGTATATGTTTTCTTCGGTATATACTGTAAAATGTATTTTAGAAATCTTATGTCTACTTATTTATTAAAAACATTAATAAAATGTTTTGGATTAATTATAACAACAATATTATATATAAAGTATTTTACATTTTAAGAAACTTCTATAATAAATTATTAAAAATTTATTTACATGCCTTGCATTCATTATTTCCCTCAGTCGATCCAATAAATTTTATTATATATATAATATATATATAATTTTATATATATATATATATATATATATATATATATATATATATATATACTATATATATATATATATATATATATATATATATATATATACTATATATATATATATATACACTATATATATATATATACACATATATATATATATATATATTTATAAATGTTGCAATACAAGTATTAAATCACAGTTAAATGCTTTTTCCAAGATTTACAAGTGGCTGCGGTAGCCGAGTGGTATAGGTATCGGACTGTGGCTTGCTTTGTCACGGGTTCGAGCCCAGTACCACTAAAGACCCGCCGTGTAGGGCAGCGATGCACGTTAAATCTGTCTAGAGCTGAAACGTCCTCCCGTTGGTGTGGTGTGGTAGTTAGGAGAGGGGGGTGCCAGCTCAGGTGTCGTCCACGTCACTTGACCATGGTTCAAAATTACGTGGTCCGTCGCCAAAAGCCCTCGTGTAGCTGAACAGTGCGACGTTAATATTCAATCAATCAATCAACCAAGATTTACAAAGATAATATCATTTAACATTCCTTTATAAATTAAATTTTGCTCCTAATTTAGTAAAATCAAACATGAGTAAGTAGTATTTATGTTAAGAAAGTTAAGTTACATATTATTATTTAAAATTCTTGAGAAAGAAATAGAATTAACAAATATTATTGAATTTTAATGTATTACATTATTTGCTTTCAAAATTTTTACTGAACTTCTTCTTTTGTGAATATTAGCGTATATCTGTATAAAATATGCAGAAAACAGTTTTGATATTAAAAACTCCCTGTCATAGTCAGAAAAATTTTAAGAAGGAAGCACAAATATTTTTTGCCCTTAAATTGTTACTAAAAAACTAAAAAAAATCTATGAAACCATTATGATTTTTCCCCTAACGTATATATAAGTTTTAAGAGAACTAAATTATTTCTTTACAAGAGTCTTAATAGATCTGTCCTGACTGATATGATTCAAATACATGACCTTTGACCTTATGTGATGAGGATACTTTGGGTATATTTTCGGGAGAAATATTTTAACGCTGCATTCTTGATGAGATCCAAGGGAATGGATCATAGAGAAGAAGATTTAACTTAGAACTCCATAAAATTTATATATAACCTGATTTTGTAAAATTTGTTATAGACTTAATTAGGCTGATCAGCGATCAGCTAGCTAGAATGAAGGAAGATCGTTGCTGAAAAACTCTTTCTGGAAAAACCTATGTGAAGTAAACCTCGGGGCAGAACCTCCGTTAAGATGGATGTGTCGTGTGTCGAAAAGGACCACAATAATTTGAAGGGCAAAAACTGGAGAACAGTTGCCGAAAGTAGAGATACATGGAGAAAACGTTTCGTGATGGCCTTTGACCACCCAGAGCTGTCGAGAACTTAAAAAAGTAGAAGTTTTTTTTTTCACTTTGAGTCAATTTGGTATAAAGGAAGAACAATAAGATTCGTAGATAAATTTTAAATTATAACTATTGATAATTAGAGAAAAAATACATGGAAATTCAATAAAAATGTACAATTTAATAATAGTATTAATCTAGTTAATTAGTTCTAGAGACATTTCTGAAAATCTACAAGAAAGATATACTTCAAAGAAAAATAAAACACTTAGAAAAAATTTTCTCGCAAGAATTTTTTTGGCAAAATACTTAAAGGTCTAATTTTGAGTAATGAGTATATTAAGGGCATAGTTCTTTTCCCTGTCGGAGTTATTTCGTCCAAGAAATTTCTCTCCAGTTTTTATTCCCAGCACATCAATTTAGAGCTAGCTGTATTTAACGTATCAAAGTAATATGAATATTTAATTTCTTAAAGGAAAGCAAGTAAAATCCTAAAATACAAGCATTCCACTAGAATCAAAAGCCTTTAATCCTTAACATTTAAATAAAAAAAAATGTATGTTATCCGACTACGTTGGGAACCATGATTTTGTAAAAACGTATAAATGGATAATATTTATGATATATAGCGTCACTTCGATCAGAAAATGTATATAAAATTGTTTTGAGAATAGTATTACAGTAAAAAATTATTCAAGTACAATATTTTGACAAAAAAATGAACATAGAATGACCCATTTTCAAAATATTCTCCTTTTGTGAAAAATACTTCTATTATAATAATATTTTGCCTGTATATATATAGCTCGATTAGAATTTTTGAAATATATAACTTAGAAGAGTGGGTTTATTCATGCACGACAACAGATGGGAGAAATTTTAAGAAAAAAACACCAAAAATTATTTCAATGGGTTGTAACTCTGAAAATAATGTGAATTTTTCAAAAATCATAGTTGAGCCTCTGTACAGAGGTCTGAGCTATATACAGGCAAAATATTATTACAATAGAAGCATTTTTCTCAAAAGGAGGACATAAGTTCATCTTTTGCCGAAATATTGTATTTAAATAATTCGTTTTGTAAAAATGTCCTTAAAACAACTTTAAGCATTTTTTCTAATCTAAGTGACACTAAATATCATGAAAATTATCCATTTATGCGTTTTTTTAAAATCACGGTTCCGAACGTTGTCGGATATTTTAAGGCTGGGGTGGGCATTACGTGGATCGTGATCGACTGATGGACCACCAAGTTATTTTGGGGTGACCACCTGAAAATTAGCTTTCAGTAATTATATACGGAAATATTCAAAATTGGCTAATGTATGCAGATTATATATAAGCATTCGGACTTTAACAGCAAAAACTAACTTTAGCTAAAAGTGTTTTATGTTTTATGTTTGAATTGTGTTTGATAGCAAATGCATCATTTGATATTATATTTGTGGCTAATATTATTATGTTTGTATTATTATTATATTTTGCGACTATATTATTACGGTTTTAAAAGTGTTAGCTTTTTTTTTCATTTTAGTTCTGTAGGAAAGTACACATTCCGTATTTATCATTAATTTATAATAAATATCGTAGACCATTTCCTACCTCAACACTAACACCGGCCATTGGCACACACAAGAATTTTTTTCAAGAGGAGTGGAGGGAAGGAGGGTCGAAAGTCTACCATTCTCGTATCATACCTCAACATGCATCCAAACATATATATATATATATATAATTTTGCAGATTGTCGGGAACAAAAAAAACAGTACAAACAGTTATTGAATAAATAATCAACATTAAATAATAAAAATATTAATAACAAATACTTAATTTAATTTTACGTACTATATACATGGTATTATCTTTAATCGGGAAAAAATCAATGGCAATAAGGGAGAGTCCGCACCAGTGGACCTCCCTCCCCCTTGTGTGCTGCCACTGACATTGGGTGGACCGCAGCAGCTTGAAAAATTAAAAGTAGCCCGCAGTCTGGAAAAGTCTGCCGACCCCTGCCTTAAGGTATCCGACTACGTTCGGAATCGTGATTTTAAAAGAGGACATAAATTCATAAATTTCATGATATTCAGTGTCACTTAGATTATATTAAATGCATAAAATTGTTTTAAGAATGGTATTAAAATAAAAAATCATTTAAGTACAATATCTCGGCAAAAAATGAACTTAGAATAACCTTTTTCAAAATGTTCTCCTTTTGTGAAAAATGCTTGTTTTATAATAATAATTTGCCTACGTATATCTCATACCTCTCTACAGAGGCTCAGCTATGATTTTTGAAAAATTCACATTATTTTCATAGTTACCACTAACTAAAATAATTATCGGCGTTTTTTCTTAAAATTTCTCCCCTCTGTTGTCGTAAAACATTAGTAAACCCACTCCTATGTGATATATTTCAAAAAATTCTATTTCAGCCTCCGTACAGAGGTCCGAACTATATACAGGTAAAATATTATTATAACTGAAACATTTGTCACAGAAGGAGAAAATTTAGAAAATGCGTCGTTCTATGTTCATTTTTAGTCAAAATATTCTACGTAAATAATTTTTTATTGTAATGCTATTCTTTAAAATTTTCTATATACATTTTCTAATCGAAGTAACACTAAATATCATAAATATTATCCATTTACACGCTTTTGCAAAATCATGGCTCCGAAGGTAGTCGGATACCTTAAGACCTTATCACACTTACATAAATTTGGAGAGAATTTTCTTTCAACTTACCATTTCGATCAATATTTACTCAGTTGCCATAGCAACGACTTCGATCAACTTCTTGCTAGTGAGCTGGAAAAATTGTTCGAGAATAAAATTGCTCTAAATTTCTGGTAATATCATTCTTCGTCTCCTATGCGAATACAAGATGGCAGCCACTTCTTCGTCAAACGTAGTATCAGAAATGTACGTATTAAAATGAGACGAAATAACTTACAGCAATCTTTCAACCTCAGTTGCTCAAAAATTTGGGTGAAATGGTTGCTTGAAAAATGCATGTGGGATGATAAGACGTTTAGATGAGTGTAACAATTTTTTCAACGTCATGCAAAAATGTAATTCTGTGAAAAGTTAATCCTAATGCAATTCCAACTAGATCATAGATAATATACAGTTCAATAATACAGTTAATGCAAGTAATACATAAAGGGGAAAACAACTTATATTAGTCAGTACTAGACTGGCATGAGGATTTTGGGTAGGAAAAATAATACTGAAGACGTCCATTAAACATTTATTTGGGATCAATAAGACCTCTTCTTTAAGTATTTGGTATGGGAAGAAGCGTTTGCACAAGCGGACGGAAATAAATAAGCGGCAGAATTAACTTACGCAGATATAGACTCACCGTCTGTGGTGAGATGTGTGACTTTGCTTTCTCATAGAGCAAATATAAAGATTTATTCCTGGGTAGCTTTTCCATTACTTATCTTGGCTTGCCTCAAGATGTTTCTTCTGCTTAGGTAATTGAGTTTATCACAGAGAGATGGGAACATCAGTTTGTTACGAGAAACGTATACTTTCTACGTAAAATTTTACTTACCTCAATAGGAGTATAGGGTGAAATATAGGGATTGCTGGAGGTGAATACGATAGTGTTCAGTAACATGTAATATCGTTTATATCCTCTCTAAGCATATTAGTGCACAAATTGTATAGCATGGTACATATAAAATTAAATAATGAAGTACATAATTTGGCCTAATATTAAAGATTAGATGAGTTATTATGTAACATGAATATATGCTGTTATACTGTATAAAATATTTCACTAATAAATCATTTTTACTCACTTTGTTCTGTATCAAAATTATTCTTAAACAATCGAAAATGAAATAAAATTGGGAAATATTTATTATTTATCTTTAGTTTAACTCACAAATCGATAACAAATAAAGTATTCGTTTAAACAAAATTAATATGTCTGCTAATATTTTTTTTTTCAAATAAGGCTGTTGATTGCTATTTAACTCCGTTAGTTGGTATTCCTATTTAGGGTGGTACCATACAGGTGGATACCAATGGCTACAGCGTAAATTTGAAACCCCTATTTCCTCCCCATAGAGAAGAGCTCTAACAATGTCAAATTGCACACGGATTTAATTTTATCGGGGTCATCAAGTCAATGACTCTCTAAGAATTTTTAACATGGTGCATAATCATACGACATGGATGCTGTCGATTTTTTGCGTCATGAAAATTCTCTGACTTTAGCCGGGGTTGAACCCGCAAACATGGGAATACAAGGCCAGGGTATAATCAACTACGCCACCCAATTGGTATGTCTACTAATATTGATCAATTGAAGAAAAATAATATATTGAAGAAAATATATAAATTTTGTGTTTATATATAATAGCCTTATTTTGAACGTGGCATAAATTTTTTATTGGCTCTGACTATAATTTTGCATTGAGTGCCAAGAGGTACTAATAGTGGGAATTTACTCAAATATTTACTTACCATTTGACCAAAATTACAAGTTCTGTCACTAAGCAGCTTCAAAATGTGTCGTTAATAAAAAAAAATCAAAACCCAAATTATCCATAACATTTTGGCTTGGGAATGGATAAATAGAATGCTTTGATCAAGGGCAAATATACGGCTACAAATGAATTGATTACTGATATTCGGAAATGGTGTTCCTCAATGAGTAAATATTATACTAATTGTACGTTGGTTCTATTAAAACTATCCTACTAGAATTCATTGCAATAACCAACAAGTGTGCAGTAACGCGGTCATAGCTGTCTAGCTCACATGATAGCATGAGATAAATGTCTGATATTGCAAGGGTCATATTAGAATGTTATGATATTGTAGAATAAATAAATAAAAAAAAATTGAATCTGTGTCACTTAGAATCGGTTGTTTTATATGGGGCAAATAAGTCGTCTTGCAAGGAAAGTATCACATCTCAAGGCCAAACGGTTAAAAGGGGCACGGGAGTGCTTTAAACGGACTCAATACTAGCTAATTTGATTAAAAACATGAATATTGATTAAACTTGTGAACTTGTTATCTTCGGAAAGTAACGATACGATGTATAAATACAGTGCGACGGCTGGATTGCGTAGTTGGTTTGTAGTTGACATTCTGCACCCAAGGTTGTGGGTTTGACTACGGACCAAATCGGTGGATTTTTATAATGAAGAAAATCAAAAATGTCGAATGATTATGTTGTACGTAAAAAATCTTGAATGTCCATTTGGCTTGGATGCTCTCGGCAAAACTCACAGGAATCCGCATTGTCACAGATCAGGTGCCTCCCTCTGTAGTGGAAACTGGATGTTAAAATTACTCGCAGCAATTGGCATCGCCTATATGTTGCCGCACTCAAAAGTGATACAATCTCCGGGGGAATGTACTAGGACTGCAAAGGTAAAAATACCAATTCGCAGCTCCATTAGAAAAAAAAAAGTACAGTGTGAAAATTTCACAAATTGATGTATTATTCTTGCCTTCCAAATGTGTTTCAAGCAGGTGAACATTGTGGTTGACATTCTCGTCCAGAGAATGTATTCTAGAAGAAATACGGTATCCACATGATACATATGGCATCGTCTTTCACTGGTCAACATTACTGATGTACCCCGGGTGATAAGTGTATATTCAGGATTGTACTCTATATGTCTTCCTTCAATAAGACGATGCGTAGTGTCATCACTCCCAAATTATATCCAAATGTTCTATGAGTTTGCTCCCCTATTCCTCTGGGCCACCTAATTAATTTTAATTCTATCGATCTCAAGTGAAGTGGAATCAAGAGGGATGTTCGATCCTCTGATTGCGTTCTATCAAACATCCGTGAGTTGTAGGAGATTGTTGAGATGCTATGAGTCCTTTTGGCTACCCGATGCTCTCGGTGACTACTCAAATACATGCTGAGACGCATTGGGAAACATCATTAAGGGGAAATCTTGGACTACCCGAGGCATTTATCTCTAGTTTAATTGCTCTTCAATGTTACATATATACAATTAACATTCGCATGATTCATATTAATTATATTAAAAATAGGTTATTTAATTATTATTAAGTATAACTTCATAAGTACATATATTACTGTTCTTAACCAATTATGTAATATAAAATACTTAATCTGGTAGAAAAACCAATGCAAATTCATAATAATATGCTATTTAATGTAATTTTATTATTATAGAGCTTATTTTAAATTAATATTTAAATAAGTTTATTGAGACATTATTAACTAACGTTTTTATCACCACTTTCAATTATGTTATATTAAATTAACTTCATTTATCATTTTTCAATCCCTACTATTAGCTCACACTCTCTATAAATTTATTTATCTTGGTGGAATTTTCAATCGTTAATAAAATACATTTTAAAAAGCTCAATTAAGCTGAAATTTTATATACATGATTATTTTAGACGGAATACAGTACATTAATTATAATTAATAAAAAATCATTGAATAAAACCAATTATTCAAAGAATTACAAATACAGCCACGTTGACATCATTTTTGGTGACTTAGCAACCCCTTTGGCGACTTGTATCAAAACAGGAAAAGTTTTTTTTTCACATTTTAAAACACTCATTTGAGCTGAAATTTTCTATACACTATTGTTTTGGGTAAATACGATAATTTAATTATAATCATTTAAAATGAATTGGCTGAATTAATAATTTAAAGAATTGCAAATACAGCCACGTTGGTTTCATTTTTAGCGACATAGGTCAAAACTTTAAAAGATTTTTTCTCACGTTTTAAGGCATTCAGTTGAACTGAAATTTTATATATATGATTGTTTTAGATAACAATACGATGCTTTAATGATAATTAATAAAAATTAATTACCACTTAATGTTGTGATTCTGTCATATGTATATACAAATTTATAATAATTGTAACTGTTTAATAAAAATATTTAAAATAGAATTTTTCTGTGTAAATTTAAGTAGGAATTTACTTAAAATATTTTTGTGTACATAATATTGCACAACTTTAAAAAATAATCAACAATCTATTGTAGATGACTGTGAATCATATGTTATTAAATTATTTAACATTTTATAGAAAAGATACTTTAATTCATGATTGGGGATTTTTTTTCTGATTTTTGCTAATTTATATGGTTATAATCAGTCTTACTGCATACTGTGTTATATATTATTTAAATGAAATGGAAAATTATTTGTTGAGTGCTATATATTGAGCAGTGTTCTTGAAAGAACGACAAGAGAAACTCTTTGAGATATTAAGGATATCTTACTCGTATTTCATCAGCATAAAACATTCACATCGGAATCCCCATTGTCGCATTTTAGAAGCGACGATTTTTCAGTTTTTCTTGTAGTAGCAGTTTTAGAAATCGCGTTTTCTTCGTAAAAATATGATAAATGGATTTTTTTTCTGAATAAAAGGTAAGATGGTGCCTATGGTGCTATAACTCGTCATATGGCTTGCGAAGCGAGCCTCCTTCCCCTATCTGGAAAGTAGATGTGGAGCGACAGTGAAATTTTCATGCTGAGGAATAGAAAACTTCTGATTGGTCGAGCCAATCGTTCTGAAAAGTTCCATGATCTTGGTGATTTTTGGTTGCATGGGTGAGAGCTGAGTGTTCGATCTCAGATTGGATCTTGGCATGTGATGAAAATGACTCTCATTGGCTGCTCAAATCTCTAAAAGGAAATTTAAGTCTAAAAGGAGCGAGGCAAGTCCAGAAGTGAGGAATACGGCAGAGATAATAAACGGTAAGAAAGTAATGATTGTTTTTTTTTTGTATGAATGAAGGATTGATAGAATCGTGGAATGGATGTCCGAAATTCGGAAATAATTTTCATATAATTTCTTATTTTTGATTTGATGTTTGCTAGGTTGTCCAAAACCACGTTTTTTCGACGTTTTTCGTCTCTTGACGCCGTTTTGAACATCACGTTTGTCCCTCTTGCTTGTGTCTCTGACGCCATTTTTAAAAACGCGGTTTCTACCTTGGCGCCATTTGACGAAAAACTTTTGTCGCTGAAAACAGCAGTGTGCTGTTCTAGGATTTTACCAATATTCTAACAATTTAGCACGAAATTCTATTAATCAAGCAGTTAAATATATCAGTTTTGCAATCAATTTGATTTTTTTAATAGTAGAATGTGAGTAAAAGGAAATAGAAATTATATATTTTAAATCTCAGTAAAAAAATTTTAAAAATAAATATTTGTGTGAGTATGTGTGTTTGATAGAAAAGTTAATGTAGTATTAAAATAAAAGTCGAAAATATGAGTTTTAATATTTTTATCAATTTTGTTTGTCAATGGTGCTTTTGTGTTATAGTGTTTTTTTTTCATTATCCATGTGCTGTGACCGGCTTAAAATATTTATCTTGTCTTTGCGGCCCCGAGGGAAAAAGGTTGAGTACCGCTGATCTAGTCAGTATCCTCCAATATGACAGTCTTTATGAGAACTAAAATGTATTTGACACATATATCAGGTTTTTTTTTGGAGTTGCAATCGTTGTTCATAATCTTAAAAAAATGGGGGTGATTGATTCCGCGTGAAACTACATTTGTTCAAAAATATTTTTAATGGACAGGGTTCATTTTCCCCTGTGAACGATTAAGAGGACTCGGCACCTTTTTTCAATTTTTTTTTATTTAAGGGTTTTAAAATATTTTTTTTGTATATTATTAACAGTTACTATTAAACTAAGAAATTTCACCATAAAAAAATTCCTAAATTTAAAAAAAAATTTTTAATTTAAAATTTTTTAAAAATTTTTACCGATTTTCAAAATTCTTCTTATTTTACAATTATCATTATTTTGACACCAAAACCCTTTTTGGATTTATTAGACTACGAGTAATAACTTTAGGGATCAATTTGGCAACAAACAAATCAGTTTTGGAAAAAAAAAAATTAAAATGTAAACACTAATGGAACAAAAAGCTAATAAAACATGACTTCTGCTACATTTTCTTTTATAAATTTTTTTCTATTCAAAATATTGAAAAATGGATCCCTAATTTAATTAAGCACATTGTAATAAAGAAACACACAGAAATTCAAGTTGTTTGATAAATATCTGTAGAAGCTTTGTACTTTTAAAGACCACGATTTCATGAAAAAACTCGAACTGAGAGAAAATGCATTTTTAAGAATACCAATCAGCAAGTATATATCAAACCAATGTCTAAATTTTATAATAATTTTTCAATATGTTGTATAAATACACTGCGTTGGACAATTGCTAAGGACGGATAACACTATCATCCATAGCAACCACAAAATGAAAGGAAGCAAAATGTGGAAAATTAGAATAAGTGCGGGATATTAGTAAGAAGTATGAGCATGCAAATTTTTTTTCCACGTCTGTTCATCACGTGATAGCGTTCATAAGAGCTTTAAAGGTTTTGACGCGTGTGGACAGTTGTTGTTTCAAGTCAAAGTTTTACAGGAAAGATTTATAGACGAACTTAAAATTTTTAGCATGTCTTCCCGACATCACATAGATGATTTTATGCGTCGCCGAATTATTGGCAAGATCGAAGAAGGGCGAAAAATAACAGATGTTGCCAGGGAGTTCGACATCGCTCACAGCGTTGTTTCACGGCTGTGGAAGTCATTTAAAACTACTGGAATGTGTAGTAGACAGCACGGGCGAGGTCGTGTTAGAAGTACGACGCCTGCAGAAGACAGATATATCGTCCTATCAGCAAACAGGAACAGGCGCACCACAGCTCAGCAGGTGGCAAATCAGTTTCTTGCTGCCTCAGGAAAGCAGATCTCTCTAAAAACTGTTGCCAGAAGTTTGAGGGGAGGAAGACTATACGCACGCAGACCTGTTGTGTGTGTCCCATTGACCAGACAGCACCGTACTGCCCGTTTGCAATGGTGTCGTAAGCATCACAATTGGACTGAACAAGACTCGGCATGCGTACTATTCTCAGATGAGAGTAGGTTCAGTCTGCCATCGGATTGTAGACGCCAACTGATCTGGCGCGAGAGTGGAACTGCTTATCGTCCAGAAAATATCCAGGAAAAGGACCGATATCCGACATGCAGTATCATGGTGTGGGCCGGCATCATGATCAATGGACACACGCGCCTACATGTGGTTGCGAATGGGACTATGACGGGCCAACGATACATTGATGAAGTTCTACTTCCTCATGTTCGTCTTTTCCGTGGTGCTGTCGGTGATAAATTTGTTTTTATGGACGACAACGCAACATGTCATCGAACACTCGCTGTTCAGGATTGTCTAGACAGCGAGGGTATTGAACGTCTCATATGGCCAGCGCGTTCTCCAGATCTAAACCCCATTGAAAATGTGTGGGATGTTTTGGGGAGGCAAGTTGCTGGTCGAAACTATCCTCCGGCAAACAAGAACACCCTCATCCGTGCACTCACAGAGGATTGGGATAAATTGCCACAACAGCTGCTGGATAATGTTGTGCAAAGTATGGTACGACGTGTGGAATGTTGCATCACACTCCACGGTGGACATATCCCGTACTGATACCTTTCTTTAAGGTTCCTGCTGACTTTTAGATGCATTGTTCCATTTCTCCGTACGCAGATCAAATGAACATTTTTTTTTCTTTCAGATGTTTCACAGCTTTTGTACTTTTCAGAACAATAAATATTCTTTATTCTAATGTCTGAACAGTGTGGCTACTATATTTTATTCTACTAGGCCTCATGTCTCGCTTAATGTTATGCTACATAGCAATTTGTGATCCGTCCTTCGCAATTGTCCAGCAGTGTATATACCTTTAAAATAAAACATGATACAATTCAATTTCAAAACATTAAACAAAAATATAAGCTTTTTTTTAAAGTGCCTGTCTGTGAGCCCAAAATTACGAAAAATAGGAAATATCATTGTGACTTATTTTTACAAGAAGCATCTATGAAATATATTAAAAAATAAATCAAATACTTGAAATAAATGTAATAAAAGTACATGAAATGTACAGTAGAAAATTTAAAAGCTTTTATAAAATTAATTTGCTACTTAAATCAATATCTAATATAAAATAAAGTAAAACAAATTTATGCTAAAATGTATTATTTTTTCAAAACAGGTTTGTTTTAAAATTGGCCTGCGCCATAAGTCATTCCTTCTCTCCTCCTAGCTAATAACTCTTTTTTATGTATTGCTTTTTTAATAAGTTTAAGAGCCAGCTTATTACTGGCATTTTGACGACGTTTTCTAAATTTTTGTTTTCGACAATCTTAGATAGTAGCAAGTTGTTTCGTTGAACCTCCAGTAGCTTCACCTAATGCTTTCTGTGTTTCTACAATGGTGCGTACTGTACCCTTATTGTATTCGCAGACAGCTTCTGTTACTGCCCGCTTAACACGTCTTTTGTTTACGAAAATTTCTTTCGGACACTTTGCCCAAATCATGCTATGCAAACTTTCGTTTGCATTTTGTGTTCCACATCGAATGCATTTTTCTAACAATTCATTAGATGCAAGTCTTTGATAAATCGGTAGAATTTTTGGAAGAAACTTTTCATTTATTGGTGTTTCTACATTTATTTTATGATTGTTAGGTTTTTCACCATTAGCAAATTCAGATTGGTAGAAACACCATGAGTTTTCTCCTGCAGGACACTTCGAATGTTGATGTTTAGCAACTGTAGAAATGCTGTGCAACAATTGCATATATTGCTGTTTTCATAACACTCACATCCCCTTTGTTTCTCAAAATAGCCTTTTGGTAGTAAGTAGTTAATTTTTTAATCGTGGCTTCTCTCAAACTACCATGAGCTTTACCACCTAAAGAAATATCTTGAGCACGACAGTCTTTTACAGTAGATCTCAAAGCTGTTCCTAACCGCTTACTAACATGATTAATACATTCTTCCTTTTTTATCACAATGTCAGGTCCATAAACTTTTTTCTCGCACAAGTAGTTAAACGTTTTACAATCACCATCGGATAATACTGTGATATAACGGAATCCAAGTGATGTGGATCTTTTCCACAAGGTTAATGCAGCTTCCATTTCCATTGATGTAGATGAGCCCAAGTGATTTATATCACATTCGCTTTTATGTGTCCTTCATACCATATGCTGAATTCAGCACTTGACTGGCCTAGCTTATTTTTTGCCACAGAGCAATGACGACACACACCTTACTCATCACTTCAAAGTCAACAACATATCCGGTGAGCATATCTATAACACATCCTACACCGATAAGTGAGGTGTGACCACGAGTTAGCCACGTTCCATCAAAACTAACACTTAAGTCTGCGATTTCAGCTCCATTCTCGTACGCATTTTTAATTTCTCGGTGGATTTCCGCAAATATGTTTTCAGATGCTAAAGTATATGCATTATCCAGCCGTCTCGCACACTTCCCATATGTAGTTGATGAAAAAGGATCTATATTCATCACCATAAAAAAATTTTCTATAGCTGAATAACCTTTCCCAATATGTAAAAAAAGCTTGAGTTATTCTCAAATTCACATTTTGGCCGGTCGGATCAGACTTTAGAAATGTGTTTACAACAGTTTTGTTTTCATCACAATTGCTACACAATAGTTTTAAATTGTATGAAAATCCCAACTTGGCTCAAAGCTCCAGTTTCAAAGTTTGTTTTTCACAATATTGGCACTTTGCACTTCGAAGAAGATTGTTAACTTGGTTAAAGTCCACCAATATATAATTTCCATTAGTAGAGGTATCCTTTTTTACCACAGTGTTCAATTTTTCCAGGCGTACATTTGAAAAAACTGAATTTTTGTTCACTTCACAATCAACTTTCGCTTCACACCATCGCTTTTCATTCATTTGCAAAGCACGTACTGAACGTTTTCTAAGAGGCATATTAGCGATAATAACAACTAATAAAATGAATTATGATTGAAGTAGCAATAAAAAATGCTGTTTCAGGTTTCTATGAAGTTAAAAACTAATGAAACTAAAAATCACACAGCAAGTGAAATTGGCAAAGCTAATGTAAATAAACAACTTTGCTGATAGTTACAGTCACAGCTTAACGGATTCCTCTTCTTCTCTGTAGTTTTTAATGTAAAATAATGGATTTATTCTCGAGTAAAAAAATGTAAACATTGAGGTGGGCGTTGCATTTAAACTGCTGACAGAGCTGTCAAAATATTTAAAATGCATTTTACTGCGTTTAAAATAATCAGATCGTTTCGAAACTTCACTCAGTTATACCAAAGGTATCAAACTACATTTTAAACTAAAAATTGAAAAATCGATGTTTTCATCGATTTTCGGTTTTTGAAAGGTGCCAAGTCCCCTTAAGTGTATTTAATTGCCGTACTGTACGGCACATAATGGTTTACAATTGTAAGTTAATATATAAGGGCGTCCTCTCGGGTGCTTTTCTCCTACATTATCAGCGTGATCCAGAGGTGCAGGAATAACTGAAGACCTAGAAGCTGCCATAATCTTAATATTACTTTATTAAGATCTTAATTTAAACCAATAACATATTAGATAATAATATGATATGTGAGAGAATCTACGGTGTCTAAACAGACAATATATAATATCGAAATAACGTATCCCGGACCACTATCAATAACTAACTCGCCTTAGCTCAATTTCAATGCAAACACAGATTCGAATATTTAAATGGTAACTCCAACCTTAATGTCCAACGAAACATCAATCTATCTGATCCTAGCTGAAGTAGCGGTTCACTGGCGTGCAATTGTATGCACCTTGCCTAAGGGCTCTCGGTCACGGGTAACCTTTCTTGACTGTCACTTAACTTCTCAAAATACTCTTCACACTTGCAACTCGAACTAATATAACACTCCTCAAATGCCACCCCGCTTACGCTAAACTTCTTTAATTTAAAAGTTTCCTAATTTGCATCTTTCCTTCACATTTTGCTTCTCGGGTTGGTTGGAAATGAATTGCCACTTATCCATTTTAACCCAAAGGTCATGTTAATGAAAAAACGCGTGAACCGGTCACAAACATAAAATGATAAAAAAAATGGAGAGTATCTATGATCAATATTGGATGAAGTTGAAACTTCGAAAAAAGGAACTGAACAAGCAAGGAAAGAATCAGATCAAATAAACCGATGTCAATCATCATAGCTAGAGTAAATTTGAAAAAGCAAAGAACATGATGCTTTAGAGCTGAAAGGAAGATTTTGCATCTTATACCTAAATAATTCCTCTAAAAAAGATATAAAGCCACAAGTGTTCCACAAGACACATCTCCCTATCAAAAAGACACAAGTAAAAGAGTATTCTTAGATATATTGATAAACCTTTTATTGTTAACACACCAGTAATCACGCGTAAATGTTTCAATATATATCTGAAATTAAACCCTACACTCACTTAGATATATTGAAACATTTACGCGTGATTACTGGTGTGTTCACAATGAAAGGTTTAACGGATCTTGATAAATTTTGAGAAACAGAATTTATGAACGACATTCTCTGTCAATGGCAAAAGTTGCCAGAAAAAAATACATTAACTAAAAAGTAAAAAATGATTAACAATGAGCAAAAAGTAAGTGTGAGCTATAAAACTGGTTAATTTTTCGTAAGTAATTGCGTAAGTATAAAAAAATTATTTAATAAATAGTATTAAAAATTCATTTTTGTCAAAATAAATTAATTCGCATATTTTGAAAATTTCAAAAATCATTTATCAGATTTTACCATTAAATATAAATGAAACTCGGTACCATTTTTTTTCATAATCTTTTCTACAGCAGGCACTAAAAATGATTGCAACACAAATAGTTTTTAAACTATGGTCTAATATTTGTGTAACAGTGTTATAAAACTATCGCAAATTTCTTCTTTTGGCTGTTCAACTAGCTCTTGAGTACTTATTTGCATTTGTAACCACAAACGATTTTTCTACAGGCCCTAGATACATATACGATAATTATTTCGATACTTAACTTATACAAATTGAGTAAATAGATTTTCATTCAGAAATTTTTGAATTTTCCTAATATTTCTTCAAAATTCCTTATGCATTAACCCCGATTTTCTGAAATCTAAACAATTCATTGCAGTTATTACAGATTAAGCACAGATTATTTACATTCAAACTGAAGCTGAAAAAATGGTATAAGTTTTTTTCTAACTAATCATTTTTAAGAGAAGGGCTCCGAACGCATTCATGTACCTTAAAGCTAATGAATTATGTATATGTCTTTATATTCGAGAAAAACATATGTAGTTTAGTTAAAAAAAATACAAATCAAATGGTTTATAATGTTTTGAACAATTGTGATTTGATATATATATATATATATATATATATATATAATATTTTTAATGATTTTTTTAATGATTTTTTTTTCATTTTTAAACTAAAAGGTATATTTTATTTAGTTTTAGTGTACAAGAGACTATCTAAATCCCTTTCGAATTCCTCTTAAACATTTTGGGGGGCGTATGATTGAATAAAATCAAATATTAAGCGAACTATATTTCATATCTGTATCAAAAAGTATTCACATGTATATACACCATAAAATCCGGTGTATAACGTGCACCCATACTTTCAAGCTGCATTTTTTTTAATTTTATGGTACATTCACCGAATAATGCGCACCCCCTGTTTTACAAAGTAAACTGCAATGTACTTTTTTTATGCACAACTCTTTACTTTATTTTTAAGCTATCATTTTTTTACCCGGCGTATAACGTGCACCTAGAAAATTTCCATCTTTTTCTTGTGTTTAAAGTTCACCTTATACAATGGATTATATTTATATTACGATTTATATAACTCTTCCTTTTTGCTTTTGAGTAATCACAGCAATTCAGGAACAAAGATAGTCAATATTAAATATAAAATGTAAACATTTGTTAAGTGTATTGCTATTTTAAAAATAAACTACAAGCAACTAATTTTTTTAAAAATGTATTAATGCTGTTATCATATTTAATTAATTTTCATTTTTAAATTCGGAAAGAAAAAAAATGATAACTTCCACTAAGTTACAAGGATTATCATATTTACTAGGAGTATATTACTTCCTCACATTTAAATAAATAAACAAGCACTTTTTTGGAACAATGTTTTTTTAAGCTAACATCAATAAATTAATGAAGTATTTAGGTTTTTATAATCAATGATTTTTCAGATTTCCTTAAAAAATTACAATTTGCACATTTCTTAACATTTGAATAATAAAATGCAAAAATACAATTTCAGACACTTTAAGTAAAACACACTACATTCCTAATTACCTTGAAGAATATTTAAATAAGTATTAAATTCTTTATTTATTGAACAACCCACTATATTTCTTGTACTTCTGCGCATATGAATACACAGAATGCAAATGTGACATAAATGGGAATCGAGATCAATGCTGTATGTTTATCTCATTATCATAAACTATCATTTGATGTATGGATAACTAAATTTATCTGACAGACTCATTACAACAGCAACAACGATAAGCCGTCCCGCTTCCTCCTTGACATGTACCATATCACGGTTGAGAGAATATATTTTGGTAATGCATTTTGTTCACCTTTTATTGTGAAACACATATTGAAAGGCAACGAAATAGAAGTCATACTTTCTTGAGCACTGTTTACGGATTGAACATGGTTAGGCAATTATTAAAGTATGAATCTATCACAGATTCGCACTCAGTCAGTAGTATGACATTCAAAGGTGTTTTAGTGAAATTTGACTAATGATTTGATACTAGTACAGCGTTCCTCAAACTGTGGCGCACGCCTCCCTTGGGGGCGTGGCGACTATACGAGGGGGGGTCAAGCATATTAAAAAAGTCAAAAATAAAAAATTATGTTAAAAAAATAATTAATTTACTGAAAGTTAATAAATAAAATACATTCTTTCTCTCTGACACAATAAAAAATAAAGTACACACACTAAAATATTATACTTATAAATATATCAGTGCTACATAATGTATTTTATAA
Organism: Trichonephila clavipes; assembly: GCA_019973935.1. Lineage (NCBI taxonomy): Eukaryota > Metazoa > Arthropoda > Arachnida > Araneae > Nephilidae > Trichonephila > Trichonephila clavipes. Next base: position 830,343 of record BMAU01019565.1, read on the forward strand.
TTAATTTAACAATACTAAGTCAAGAACAAGTTTAATAATAACAAGTGACCCCATGGGATTGTCACACATTTATAATTATATACAGAAATTAACACTTATCTTTATATTTTGCACGGTTTATAATTAATCCCTTAACTACCGATTAAAAGTTACGCGATTCGTTTACCAGTGCCAACCGCGTTACCACGCAGATGCGCGTGTGTGATGTATTGGAGCGGGGAGGGATAAAAAAGCAAAAATATTCTGAAATAAGTAAATTCTTCGCAAACATTGTCATGGTCATTTTATTGCATTCCAAAGCCTTTGGAATAATTTTATGGATAGAAGTATAGATAAGAGATCGTACTTCGGAAAGGCGTATATAGACGTCAGAGGAAATTAAAGCTTTGGCTGAGCGAGACGTTTATATATGCCGGTAACACTTGGAAGGGTACGGCCATATCCTAGTTTTAGCGTCGAAGTATAGAATTATTGAACTCAATACATTGTTATTGTATGATAGAAGCGCGATGAAAATCAGGATTGAATATAGGGTCGTGATTATTGATTACTTTGAGAAGCATTATTACGAGTAAATTAGAAGTAGAGTTTAATAGTCTGCAAAAAACTGTGAGAGAGAACTATCCACAAAATCTTAATTCTTCATACTCTGTTTTGATATACCGTCTTCATTTTCGATGTTGGTTGATTATATTTCCAACATATTGATTATTTGTATTTAAAACATGAATCTCTTTAGCTGGCTGCCCCCTCCAAAAAAATAAAACTTCATTCAAAAATTGAATATATACTTTTGAACACAGCCTCGTGGGTATGATATGAAAAATGGAATAGACATATTTTAATTTAAACCATTTCAAAATGATTGTTAAAAAGTAGGACATAAGCATGTGATTTAAATCAGTGATTCTCAAAGTTTCAATATTTGCGCCCCAAAATTCAATCATAATTTTCCACTCGCTTTCTCTTTCCATTCAATAACGATGTATTTAACTCAATAATACACTTCGACACTAAAGCTATAATACCACTTTAACCTCAAAAGTGTCATCGGCGTACATAAACGTCTCACTCAGCAAAACATTAATTGACCCGGACGTATATATACGTCTTTTCAAAGTACGATCTTTTCTCTGCACTATTATCCATACAATTATTCCGAAAACTTTGGAATGCAAAAAATGTAAAGCAACTAATAATTTAGAATGCCACCACCTATAGAGTGGTAGAGAAGGAATTACTTCCGAGGATTTTATTATTATTCTTTTTCTCTCCCCTCCCCACAGAATTCATCCCACACGTGCGTCTACGTGGAAAATGGGGGCGTTGGGGAAAAACAGCGTAACTGTAATACAGCACTTATATTAATTCAGCTAATTATCAAAATAAGTGTTAATTTTTGTATATAATTTTATATATCACTAGCCTTACCCACCCGCTTCACTGGGTATTTATTTCACGATGTTGTATATATGTATACTGTTTACATATATGTTAATTATTGATATATAGCATTAAGAATTCGATTGTATTGAAAAATATATTTATAGCTGTTACACTCTCACCCCTTGATATTAAAAGAACATAAATTATAATATCTAATTTCTATTTATATCTAAAATAGAAGTAGAAAGATTTTTTTCACTCATTTAACCTAATAATCAAGTGTATTTCCACCAATGCAAGTTTCAGTGGATCTCTACTCCATAAAATAAACATGCGTGCTAAATTTCAAGTCTAAATCTAACAAAGCAAAAACGAAATTTTTATCATCAATACATCGTTTAAAGCACTCTTCGCGGATTCCAATTCAACAAAAGAAGCACGCAAACCAAATTTTATAATTGTAGTCTTAGCAGTTCGAAAACGGGAATTTTTTATATCAATACGCCCCAATAACTCTCCCCGCTTCCTCCTGGAATTGATTTCCGTAAAATCTATTCTTAGTGGAACTCTATTCAACTAAAGAAAAGTGCTCAACAAATTTCAAGTAAATGAGTTAAATACAAAACCAGGAATTTTTCTATAACACGCCTTAATCCCTCGCCACCCCACTCCTTTGGGGGTCCGTTTTCGCAAAAATCTTTGTAAAAGGAACTTTATTCTATGAACGGAACATACCTTCTAATTTTCAAGCACGTAGTTCTATTAGTTGAAAAGCAGAAATATTTATTTATTACGCCCCTTAATCCCCCTCAGTGACCCTTGGGGATCCATTTTCCCCAAAACTATTTTGTAGTGGATCTCTACACCATGGAAGGAATTCGCTTACCAAATTTTAAGATTGTACGTCTAATAGTTTAAAAATGGAAATAATTATCTATAACGTTCCTTAACCCCACGCAACGCCACTTAGGAAACGATTTTCACAAAACCCATCTTATAGCGGATCTCTACGAAATGAATGGAATCAGCTTTCTAAATTTCGAGATTTTACGTCTAATAGTTTAAAAAACGAGTTAATTGCCTATAACGCCCCTTATTTCTCCACAACGCCACTTGGGGTCGATTTTAACAAAACCCATTTTGCAGCGGATATGTACTCTATCAAAGGAATCCGCTTATCAAATTTCAAGACTTTACGTCTAATAGTGTATGTCTAATAGTTCCCCCACAGTTTGAGAAACGCTGGATTTAAATGTTTGTGCTTATAGGCAGTAAATTATATGAAATAAAAACTGAGAAAATTATACAGTGTCTATCGTTCTCTTTCTCACACTAAAAGGTGGCCACTGTAGCCGAGTGGTATAGGTATCGGACCGTGGCTTACCTTGTCACGAGTTCGAGCCCAGTACCACTAAAGACCCGCCGTGTAGGGCAGCGATGCACGTTAAATCTGTCGAAAGCTGAAACGTCCTCCCGTTGGTGTGGTGTGGTAGTTAGGAGGGGGGTGCCAGCTCAGGTGTCGTCCACGTCACTTGACCATGGTTCAAAATTACGTGGTCCGTCGCTAAAAGCGCCCGTGTAGCTAAACAATGCGACGTTAAAAATCAATCAATCAATGAATGAATTCACACTAAAAGCAAACTTTAATTTTTTTAGTATAAGAGCATTTTAATTAATGCATTTAATCATGGTAAATATTATGATTTAATTACATTATTTTAAATGTGTTGTATTGAACTTAATGGATGGTAGCAATACGTGTAAAATTATTGTTACTAAAATAATTAAAGCAAAATAAATTAAGGTAAATGCTAAATTATAGGAGTAACACAAATAATACTTTTCTACACAATCAAACTAAGTATAAAAAAATTATTGTAATATATAATTATTAAGAGCTAATATTCCATCATCTTTGAATCAAATATGCAGGAAATTAAAAGTAAATAATGTATGGAAATATGAATATAGATACTGCATATTCTATAATATTATCAAATCATTAAGTGTTTAACCAATACAATTTAGAATGTCTTCATACTGATGATTATTAATAAACTTAATTGAGCATTTTTGATCTATTCAGTATCTAAAGATATTTTAATTGGCATAATTATTTGATGCTGTAAACTTGTTACGGTGTATGCAATTTATAATAATTCAATACATTGACTTGTGTATATTATTTTTCTAGTGTGGTGCTTTAATCATATTGAAATTAAATTCGTGTTTTTGGCATATAAATATTATTACTAAGGACTTTATTTTTTAGTTGTTTTTCAATACCTATAATTTTTACTTGAAAGTTATTATTATTAGTATGCATCCAATTATGGAAATCAGGATAAAAGTTACCTTGGGTTGAAATTCTGTTTCTTACCAAATATACCAATATTATCAATAATGTTTATATTCCACGAAATGTCTGTAAATATATTTTCATAAAAATGTAATATAAAGCAGTTAGACAATTACTAGTTGCATAACCCTTGAGCAAATCAGTGATTCGTTAGGTAGAAAGTAACATTAAAACCTTCAATTTTTTTAAAACAATTTTTCAGGATAGCCTCGAACAGCGATACTTAGCCTGTGTCCTGCCGAGCTTTTTTAAGTGGCCCGGTCATGGCCCATTGCTCTGAGAAATTCACTTATTTAAGAACATTGTATAAAAAATTTGGTGTAAAGGTCAAGAAATCAAATATATTAATTTTGCTTTTTGCAGTCGGTGTTGTATGGGTTCAAATTGATTTTCTTTGTCTATTTGGAACAGTTACTGTTAGTGATAACAGACAACAGTGGAACGAACAGGGGGCAGAATTAATTTTTAATTGTCTTTCATATCTTGCAAGCGAAAGATATTCGAAAAAATATATATTGTTTCAAGACGATTGGGAAGTTAACTGTTTGTAGAAAAAAGACAAACATGGATCAATAATGTTTTGATTTGTAACAAAATTGCTGTATTTAAAAATACCAATAAACAGGAATCATTCATTGACACTTTCCTCGAAGATCTCTTTCAAGAGGTTATAGATAGGCTTTTTTTAAAAAATAATCCTTGAAACAGCAGCAAAGTGTTTTGTCAGTGGTAATATCACAGCGGTAACAAACACATCCCATGAAGTTTGTTATATTATTGGCAATCATATGAAACCGTTTAATGATGAAAGAGTGCTCCTTAAATGCTTCTAATTTAGTGTTGGTAACAAAAATAAAAAAAAATAATTATTTAAAAATCAAAACAGGAATTAAAATATTATAATTAATTTTCCACATTTTGAATTTCCAATATTATTTTGATATTAAAGCATTTCCCCCCATTTATCTTCATGGTGCGGCCCGCGTGAAATGGTTGACATATGTATGCGGCCCAGCAGAAAAAAAGGTTGAGTACCCCTGGACTAGAATATTAGAGAATACCTTGGTTGTGCTAGTGTGTGTGTATCAGAATTTTTTTATATATGTATCAAAATTAATAGTAGGAATAAATGTATAGTAAATATGCAATTACCCTCCGGTGAAATTATAAAAATTAAATTCATACTTAAAAGAGTTTGTTGTACTGTACATGGAAAAATATTTCATACATGCATCACCGATAATGTGTGTCTTTACTAATTTCTTAATATGGGAATGTATTCAAACTTTTATCATAATTTTTTAACGAAAATTTGTGACCAAAAATTACGGATTCTGCATCCAATATAGATATAAAACATTTTGACAGAAGAAAAATATGATTTATATAAAATCTGAATTTCAATGGAGAAGTAGGAAATGCCAAACAAATTCAACAAAATTTGGTGAAATATATATGTATAAAAATGATAATGGCTTATAGTTTAATGATTCCTAAAACACAGCTATTAATAAATGAACTTTCAAGAAAATATTGTTTTTTAAAAATAGTTTCTTATGTCTCATACGAAAGGATTAAGCTCCATGTTTTTCTAATCTTAAGTTCTGGAAGTTTTAATTATTTCTTTTAAACAGAAATTTCTAGAAATCTCATGAACCATTTATCACATGTTTGAAGAATTTTTACCTCTTTTTTCTAGCTTTGTCAAAGTGTGGAACTGTCCCCTGTACAATGATATGTTCTTTTCACCTGGAAACTCATTATCTACATTTACATCAGGCCAATATGAGGAGTCAGAGCTTCAATTGGTTGAACTTACATAAATTTGTTACACAAATAACTACGGAAGTTCAGAAACACAAATCCGATAATCAACGGTTGAGAAATCGTTACTCTCTCTGCTAATCAATCTATTGTGAATGTATATTTTAGATAAACCTTCAATATTATGGGGTTATACTAATATTCTTTGGAAGATTAGTATAACCCCATATAAAAATATTAATAGTATTATAACCCCAAAAAAGATTAAAATAAAAAAGAAATTAACTTTTAGTGATTATACTAATCTTCTTTGGAAGATTAGTATAATCACTATAAAAGTTAATTTCTTTTCCATTTTAATCTTTTGGAAGGCAACTTGTTATCTTAAGAAACTGCACTTCAGGTAGGGATTTTCAGCTAAGCTCCTTTCCTGTTTCTTTTGTCAAAGATTAATTGAACTATATGTTGTCGGACAATGACTACAAGATTACTTGCTATTCACCAGCTTAACAGTAAGGATTTTTGCGGTTAAGAAATGTGTAAATGTTACACATTTTTTGTCTCATTTCAGTGAAGTAATTAATGTTTGTAATATTTACAAGCTGCACGATACTTAAAAAACAGTTACGAGAATAAAGGTTATTTGTTAGGTCTTAAAATCAAGACCGTTCTTTACAAGAATATACCCTTTGATTGAAATATTGATTACCAATATACATAATCAAAATAAAATACCTATACGCATTCAACAACATGATATACACATTTCGAAAGGTTATTTACAAAACATTTTTTAAATAAACTATATAGTCTTGAATTTTACTTTTCCTACATGTTTGAATTCTTTTATAAATTTATTTAGCTGCCTTGCTAGATATATTCACACAATTCATTTGAGACTGTATCATTCACATAAACACTTAGCAATACATACATTCAATTAATAGAAATGGATGAAAAATACTCTCGTTTGTCCAAACCAGCAATAATAGTTCAAGGAAATCTAAATTCAAGTTGCTAATCGAGACGAGAATGACAACCCTCCTATTGTGGAGAAAATAATGAGGCCCATATCTCAAATATGATTTAATGTGAAGGAGAATCCATTGGATGTTTTAGGAGGTATTGCTAGTAATATTAATATATTTATATTTTGTAAATATAAAGACTGCTCTTATTACATGATTTTATAAGTCATGATATTTTATTCATATCCTGAAATATAACTTTTAATTTACAAAATATTTTTGTATAAATACATTTTCCTTCAGGTAATGTGCAAAGAATTTCTTTTAAATAGTCGAGCGTTAAATGAAACTTATATTTAACACATTTCAACTCGAGTACGCCTTAATTAATCCGAGTGATATTAATTCATGAATAAAGAAATTTTAATTTGTAATTAAATAAAATACGTAGGATTTTTCTAGTATTTTAATTATTTTGGAACATCATAATTAATTTTAGTCGTTAAGAAAGATAATTCAGGGTAGAGGTGGTTATTGTTTGTCATAATCAGATGCTGAATGTTTAATTCGATGTTTGACAACAAATATGTGTTGCTAATATTCTGGATGTTTTTTTTTTACAATGCATTTCCAAAATTCCATTATTTCTGTTAGAAAAATAGAAAACTTTTCTAAAGTACAATATCAGAAAACTTCGATGCATAATTAATTTTAAGAAAAATTAATAGAAACATAAATTAAAGAACATAATTATTGAACACAGAATATACGAAAATTGTATATCGTAGATATTAATTTAACACGTTTTATTATTGATAATTATCAATATATTACATTCGTGTTCAAAATTAAGCTGATGAAACTGAGAAATTACCATATCAGGGGAGAGTGCAGGCAAGCTGGACCGAAAACCAATTAGCAAACCAACCAAGGTCAAGTGCAACAGGGCATTGGCATGTGTATATCCAGCATGACGTACTGTACGAGTGTCAGAAGTGTATGGGATGAGCTGATGGTGTACGCTTACCACAATTGGAAAAATGTGTACGAGGTATATTCAGTTTAAACAAACATTCAGTTACTTCCTTAGTATGTTATGTCTAAAAGGCAATATACCGTAAACGACATCTGGAGAGAAGTATCTGAACATAATTATCATAAACATAATCAAATTTTTAAGGATATAAAGGATGCTAATATATGATAATTACATGAAATAATATAAAAAATCTCAAAACTAAACCCTAATCAACAAGAGTTCTGCAATTATTTAGTTAATACAATATCTTTATACATTTTATATCGCAGTGTTGAAACGACACAATTGGACTTTTAAGGGTATGGAAATCCCGGACATTGTAGCATTAAATGATTTCGATAGTTTACAGCGACTCCTGAAGTGAGCCAAATCTTTTGCAAGATTGAAAATTCACCTTCGGAAATGCGCTGAAAATCACGTAAGACGAAACTGATAGTACTGAAATATTTTTTCGTGTTCAAAGATATTTGAAAATAAAGAAACATATATTTAAGTAAATTGTTTATTATAGTACATTTTATTTACATTGATATGTATACATGCACGCATTTAATGAAAATCAATGAAACGAAAATATTCAAAAGAAATTAATGAAATTTAATATAAAATTATGAAGTTTTTTAAAATATGGAATATTTATTGAGTTTCCGGAAAATAATGTGACATTTTTCTTCGCATTCTCTTTTTTAGCATCAAATCGTCAAAAAAACAAATTGTTCGAGGTCGTTCGTTTTGTTATTTATGAACCGCGCATACTTTTCATGATTTTCCACATTTTGCATGCTGTGGGAACATATATGAACTGCATTATTTATTTCATTTTCACCGTAAGAATTAATGGTATTAATGATATTCTTTGAGCTTTGAGCAAACTCTAAAGTGTCTTTTACTGCCATAATTGGGGATCTATACACATTATCATCATCTTCTGCAACGAATTCTTCCGATGATACAATAGGGCAATTCAATAATGTGAAATCACCTCTCTTTCATTTCACACCCCTTTGAAAACTCTAGCTTTTTTTTTGTATTTTTTCATTCTCAGAAAGGGAATCATGTTAAGTGGTATTCGTTTCGTTTTAAGACGAAAAAAAGTACATGAATGTACGCAGTAACTTGTCGGAATTCTTGTATCATTCCATGTTAACCGATATTTTGCCTTAAGATTTTTCGCGTTAAGCGTATTTCCCTGTATTTAATTTATATTTTAGAATATTCTACATATTTTTAATGGTTTAAAAATAAATATAGTTATATATTTTACTTTAAAATGGGCTCAAAAATAAAGGAAATGGACATTTCATCTTCAATTAGTTGTAATATGAGAATGCTTGTATTTGATATAAGTTATATTTTAAATCCATTTTATATTATTTAAAGAAAAATGATTTTATATTTTATTTTACTATCTAATAATAGTTAATTTAAAATATATCATAATTTTTATAACAATTTCATTTTTCGACGGCGTATCCAGCGATTAGTTTTTAAGAATTGTTTATCAGTTCTTAGTGTTAATTATTTTACATATATAATTTGCATATTTTAATACTGCAAAAATTTAATGAAAATGTGTTTAACGATGTTTTACTTTTCACATAAATTTTCCGTATAATAATTCAATTTCAATGTGAATTATAGCAATTTAACCCTTCCGTTCGCCTTGGGAAGATAACTTCCCATCAACACTGCTGGACAATTGCTAAGGACGAAAAACAATATCATCCATAGCAACCACAAAATGAAAGGAAGCAAAATGTGGAAAATTAGAATAACTGCAGGATATTAGTAAGAAGAAGTATGAGTATGAAAATTTTTTTCCACGTCTGTTCATCACGTGATAGCGTTCATAAGAGCTTTAAAGGTTTTGACGCGTGTGGACAGTTGTTGTTTCAAGTCAAAGTTTTACAGGAAAGATTTAATAGACGAACTTAAAATTTTTGGCATGTCTTTCCGATATCACATAGATGATTTTATGCGTGGCCGAATTATTGGAAAGATCGAAGAAGGGCGAAAAATAACAGATGTTGCCAGGGAGTTCGACATCGCTCGCAGCGTTGTTTCAAGGTTGTGGAAGTCATTTAAAACTACTGGAATGTGTAGTAGACGGCACGGGGGAGGTCGTGTTAGAAGTACGACGCCTGCAGAAGACAGATATATCGTCCTATCAGCAAACAGGAACAGGCGCACCACAGCTCAGCAGGTGGCAAATCAGTTTCTTGCTGCCTCAGGAAAGCAGATCTCCCGAAAAGCTGTTGCCAGACGTTTGAGGGGAGGAAGACTATACGCACGCAGACCTGTTGTGTGTGTCCCATTGACCAGACAGCACCGTACTGCCCATTTGCAATGGTGTCGTGAGCATCACAATTGGACTGAACAGGACTGGGCATGCGTACTATTCTGGGAGTAGGTTCAGTCTGTCATCGAATTTTAGACGCCAACTGATCTGGCGCGAGAGTGGTACTGCTTATCGTCCAGAAAATATCCAGGAAAAGGACCGATATCCGACATGCAGTATCATGGTGTGGGCCAGCATCATGAACAATGGCAGCACGCACCTACATGTGGTTGCGAATGGGACAATGACGGGCCAACGATACATTGATGAAGTTCTACTTCCTCATGTTCGTCTTTTCCGTGGTGCTGTCGGTGATAAATTTGTTTTTATGCACGACAACGCAACATGTCATCGAACACTCGCTGTTCAGGATTGTCTAGACAGCGAGGGTATTCAACGTCTCGTATGGCCAGCTCGTTCTCCAGATCTAAACCCCATTGAAAATGTGTGGGATGCTTTGAGGAGGCAAGTTTCTGGTCGAAACTATCCTCCGACAAACAAGAACACCCTCATCCGTGCACTCACAGAGGAATGGGATAAATTGCCTCAACAGCTGCGGGATAATGTTGTGCAAAGTATGGTACGACGTGTGGAATGTTGCATCACACTCCACGGTGGACATATCCCGTACTGATACCTTTCTTTAAGGTGCCTGCTGACTTTTAGATGCATTGTTCCATTTCTCCGTACGCAGATCAAATGAACTTTTTTTTTCCTTCAGATGTTTCACAGCTTTTAAACTTTCCAGAACAATAAATATTCTTTATTCTAATGTCTGAACAGTGTTTGAACTATATTTTATCCTACTAGGCCTCATGTCTCGCTTAATGTTATGCTACATAGCAATTTGTGATCTGTCCTTAGCAATTGTCCAGCAGTGTATTTACATGATCTTACACCAGTGCTTCTTAAACTTTCATTATACAAGACTCACTTTTGAATCATCTTTTCTCATCTTGCCCCCCTCCATATAATAACAATGTATTGGATTCAATAATGCTATACTTTAAAGCTAAATTCGACTTTAACCTCTTATGTACCACTGACGTATAAAAACGTCTCGTTCAGCCAAATCATTAGTTTTCTGGACGTATATATACGTCTTTCCAAAGTACGATATTTTCTGTACTGTGCTATCCATAAAATTATTCTGATGACTTTGGAATGCTATAAAAGAACTTTGATAATGTTTACGAAGAATTTATTTATCTTAGAGGATTTGCTTATTTATTTCTTTTCTCTCCCTCAAAAAAAACATCAAAATACACTCGTCTCGTGGTAAACTGTGGTATTGAGGAGCGAATCGCGTAACTTTTAATCGGCAGTTAAGGAATTAATTATAAACCGTACAAATTATCAAGATAATTGTTAATACAAGCCCATGGGGTCACTGATAGTTCTGAAACTTATTCTTAACTTAGTATTGTTAAATTAATAATAAAATATACATTATACATTACTGATACATTTATAAGTGTATTACATCAGTGTAAATGTGTATTCTATATTTTATTACTTCAGAAAGTATTTTGTTTGTTTACTTTCAGTAAATTAATAATTTTTAACTAACCTTTTGTTTTCGACTTTTCAATATGCTCGCCCTCCCCCCCTTGTAGAGTTATCATGCCCCTGAAGGCGGGCGTGTCCAACAGTTTGAGAAACACTGTCTTACACAATACACCTGTGGGAAACGGAAAGCCAAAATAGTATATTAGCTTTGCTATTATAACAATGGGAATATTAATTCCTGCTTTAGTTTTGAGCTACTACACATAATCCAGCGAGTATGACATTTGTAAATCGGACAAAAAGAATAATACTAAAGAACAAGTACCTTGTCCAAAAGCTGTCGTTGCATATAACGATGTCATTTGAGGGGTTGATCGTTTTTGGACAAAGAAGAAAAATGATGTCAAAAAGAAGATTATCTGTAAAATGGTGGCATCGTATCGTTTCTTTTCTTATTGTCCTTGGCATCATAAATAGTTCCATTAATATGGCAAGTGAACTAAAGGCACAGAAGTTTAGACCAGCTAACATTCTGCATAACATTAGCTCGTCAGCCAATAGACGGATATTCGTCAAGAAAAAGGAAAACAACGGCCTTTCCCAGCTTCCAAGCAAAGAAGGGTGTAATTCCGAATGATGTGTGCAAGCATGGAAAATCGTGTGCCTAAGATGGTTTCTAACTACAGACACGATGTTGAAAATGTCGCAGAAAGGGACAAGAAAAGAGGACCCGCTCCATACGAGGTGTGTAAATTAAATAGTGAGACTGATTTTTTCCTACTTGTTTATTCCAATAAACTTACAATTCACCATTGTCTCCTTCAAAGTAACTGCCTTCTGAAACCACACAGCGCTGGAGACGTTTCTTCCACTCCTCACAGCACTGGTGGAACTCGGATATTGGAATAGCCTTCAGCTGGTCGGTTACAGCCGTTTGAATGTTTTCCAGTGTCCCAAAATGATGTTCCTTGAGGCGATTCTTCAATTTCAGAAAAAGGAAAAAGTCACAAGGAGTCAAGTCGGGCGATTAAGGGGGCTGAAAAGCGACAGAAATGTTCTTACTGGCCAAGAAACGGTTCACTGGGAAAGGTTTTTCGGAACCATTTTGGCGCAGATCTTTCTCATCTTCAATTCATTGATCAAAATCTGATGAATGGTGGTGTGATTAAAATTCAACTCTTCTCCAATCATTCTGACTGTCAAGAGACGATCTGAACGCACAAGATACTGGACTCTAACGACATTTTCAGTGATGTTTGAAACTGAGGGACGTTCTCTGCGAGGTTCATCTTCAATTGACTCTCTTCCTTCTGAAAATGCCTTACACCACCGAAAAACATGGGCCCTTGAAAAAACACTGTCTCCGTAGGCTTGCTGAAGTTTTGCAAATGCTTTCGTTGCGTTGCGTCCAAGTCTGAAGCAAAACTTGACAGCACATCGTTACTCGAATTTATTATCACTCATTTCAGAACACACAAGAAAAACCTGTTTCACCTGTTAACTTGACTCAGCGACTTCAAACTCATACTGATGACGCATCACATGTCTATCTACCTTCCATCCATGTCCCACTTCTCCAGTGTTGCCAGATCAAACACTACGCTACCAGTCTCATTACTTAATTTACATACCTCGTATGTGCAGAATGTGATGTCCCCTTGGGCATTGCAACATGCTTCTCATCTTTTCAAGGTAAATAATCCCCTTTAAACTTAATTTTCTTCGTGACGTTGATTGGTTCCGTGGGAGGTAAAACTTTCTATCCCCAAAACTTATATCTTAACATAAATTCGCAAAATAAAATGTATGTCCTTAAATGTTATTGTTTAATTGTTAATTAATCATAAAAAAACTGAGAGAAATTCAAAAGAGAAATAAATGACCCACAAGAAAGAGTTAAAATTTAAATTAATCATAGCATAAAATTTATTTTTGCTCTTCTCTTTATCAATGAATATTTTTATATAAATATGTTAAGAAACATGCAGGTTATACAAAAGTCTAATTTTTCTGTTTACTTCTCTAAAACATATTGCCCAAAGATTATTATCTCAAAGACATAAGTAATTGAGTACCTTTGAACAGAAAAAAACCGGTCATAAGGTGACAGTTTAAAATTTAATTTAACCACGTGTCATTGAATTTAATTGCTCTTGTCTTAACCAAAGACTATTTAATATATTATTTAAACAAAGAGAAAATTACAAAAGTCTAATTTTTCTGTTTGTTTCTCGAAACTTTGAGATAAAAAGTATTTTTCTTGAAAGAATAAAATTGAAGTACTTTTAAACAGTCAGAATTCCCAGCAATCCTGTCTGGTTTGTTTCCTCTCTATTTACTCCCTTATTTGCTTGGCTGATTACATACAGTATTTTCTAAGAGTTGCGCTTGTTAGCCACTGAAGAGGAAGTCAGCATGAGCACATGGCTTATATATTTCGATCTCTTTCCTTCTCCATAAAAATGAAAAAACGAAACGTTAATTTTTTTTTTTTTTTTTTTTGCTTTTGAAGATTTGTACCATTTTTATATATTTCTAAGAATGTAAAATTCTCTAGGAAAAAGATTGTTTTTTCCCTTTCATTAAAGAGATATCCTCTCAATTTTTTTTCTTTATCTTTCAGCCTTTCTTTTTGAGAATTTTAACTTTGAAATTACGAATTTTTGGAGCTAAAATTATGAAATAATGTATGGACGCCATTTAAAATGATCAAATATTATCCAGATAATTATAAAAATTACATATAAATATAAGAATTCCTGAATTTCAAGATCTCATTAATTTTTAAAAGCATATTTTTCGTTATAAATAATACAATTTTATACATCGAAACACATTAGCATTTTAGATTGAATGAATTTATATACTTGAAATCATATCACTTTCTTTTAACATAAAACTTTTCTTTTACAGAAATACTTTTTTAATGTAATGGATTTTACTTTTCTGGTTACTGAAACAATTTTTAAGTAAGTAAAACATATATTATCCTTAACAAAATCGACACGAAATCATTTGGTTAACATATTTTTAGAGAGATATATTACAATGTGGAGAGAGATAAAGTTAATGTAAAGTAGAAAACGGAAATATATATATATTATAATATTAAACAAGTTATGCACAGTCGACTTTCGCTAATTAAAACTTTCGATATAAAGAACCTCTTGCTTATTCGAAGTGCATGTTCAGCCCCTAGAAAACTCTAACTCTCGACAATTTGAACACTCACTATCATGCACTATCCTGTAGCAAACTCGTTGGAGTTTACATGTTCTATGTTATATTGTCTCTACATGTCTGTCCTGTAATGTAGCCCCGTTGATGACCATCTGTCTGCCATCCCTTCTTTATGTTTCCAGGTTCCTCAAGAAAAAATACATACAAAAGTTTAACACGTGGTCTTACTACACATGTGTTCAGAAAGGATGATCCGCTATTATGAAGAAGAAATGCGTAGGATTATGTATTTTGCGACAGAGAGACAAGACGATTTATAACTCATCTGGCTGACTTTTGACATGTGGCACCAAATAGAGCATGATTCTTATTGGACGATGCCTTGAAGAACCAATGACGCTGGGGACAGTGTCTGAGTGAACCGATAACAGATTAAATAACTTTTTTTCGTCAATAAATATTAATTATGAACAGTATGTTTTCTTTTAATAATCGTTTTAATATATAAATGTATTATTTTATACATATTATTATTGCTATTATTTTGTACCGATCCAAATCATTCTCTCACCTACTTGGTGCTTAAAGCTAAGGCTAACGACAGGTGTAAAAATTCTAGCCCTCACCCACGATGAATTTCTAGGCCTCGATCTGACTTTGTCAGGCACACACACAGGTGGCATTAGTCAAAACAACAACAACCACATTATTTTAATAATACCGGACTTTTAACTTGTGTATAATATTTATACTTATATTATGACTTTTTAAACTTTAAAATATTTTCATACACAAGTACAATTGTTGTTTTATTACATAGCTTCAACTTTAAACGTGTTAGAAAAAAATATCTCTTCGAGTATTTTGGGAGTTCTTTTCTACCCTCTTGATAATTCGAACACTTGATAATATGAATGTTTTCTTTGGTCCCTCCAACTTCGAATTATCAACTGTATATTGGAAGTGTATGTTATTGCATTGGGTGAGTGAGTGAATATTGACGTCACACTATTCAGCTACTCAAAGGCTTTTGTAGACGGACCTCGTCATTTTGAACCATGGTCAAGTGACGAGGACGACACCTGAGCTGAAATCCGTCTCCTAACTTCCACACCATACCAACTGGAGGGCGTTTAGAGCTTCGACAGATTGAGTGGTATCACCCCTATACAGGGCAGATCTTCAGTGGTACTGGACTCGAACTGTTTTTGATTTGAAAATTTAAAGATAACATTGTGCTCACAGCTGCAAATAACAGGAAAAATAGATTTGCTAAATAATTGATTGATTTTATATCAGCTACTTTATTGTAATTACATAAATTATGAATAGCGAATATTGCCATAGTGTTGAATCTATAAGTTTTCATGAATATTGGTTTAACTGGAACAAAATTGCTTTAAAATACCTCCTTATTACATAATGTTTTTTTAAAAAAATAACAATTCTTTCTTTAAGATACTCTAACTAAGCTTCAATTTGGCGAAACTGAAAGATAAGAATTTTGTTTCTAAATAAGAATAAAGTTCGTTTTTGAAATACGAATCTTAATTATGTTTTGTCCAAGATGATAAAATGAACGAATGATGTTGATTAATTCAATCTTGCTTTATGTATTTTAGTTAAAAAAAACAACATTTTAGAATTAAAATAAAAGTCACTGGTGCAAGAAAGAGAGTTTAAGTGATTTTTTTTGAAAATATTAATATTTGAATATTGTTATGATAGACAAAATAGCTGTAAATTGTCTTCTTTAAAATATATTAATCTGTCATTTGTAATTGAGTAGTTATCATTTTCAAGTTTTATGAACAAATATATTGTTCAGTAGATTGAAAATTGTGTCTTATTTAAATTCAACAAATAGAAAACATCGGTTGTAGATTTCGTAATCCCCATTCAAAAAGAAGAAAAAAATATTTGGCTAAATTTTAAAATAGTTTGAACAGTAATGTCATTTAAAATATTCTTAGTTTACTCAATAGTTCGGATTAAATACTTGAAAAATTTTCGTCATTATCTGTGACCACAATTATTTATTGAAAAAGACTAATTTATCTGAAATGTACTGGAATTATATAAAATTTCACAGTCAAAGTCCATCAAAACGAACGTAAAAACTGTGATTGCTTATAAATATATTTTATGTCAAGAATAATTGTCTTAATTTTAAGAGATTATGGAGAACCTTAAAGGGATTTTTGTCAAATGATGTGTTTTCACAAATGACGTGTACACAATGACTGTTATCTAATAACATATGAAAATTGATAGGATAAGCTAGTTTTATATATATATATATATATATATATATATATATATATATATATATATAAGTGGGAAATTTCCACATGAACATTCTATGGAGGGCACTGTCGAGACACCCACCAGGAGTTAACGAAGGATAGGGGATTCAGCGAGCGGACGCTAGACGCGGAGGTCGATGATCCGGGCCTGAAGGAAGAGTGGCGAGAACGGTGGCCAAGTAGGGACCCACCAATCCGTTGTTCACGAGAGAGACGCGCAGGTCACTCTCAACACTCCTGTACCTCAGTATTATTGTGAAGATTAAGATTCAGCGAGCGGACTCTAGACGCGGAGGTCGATGATCCGGGGTTGAAGAAAGAGTGACGAGAACGGTGGCCGAGTAGGGACCCACCAACCCGTTGTCCACGAGAGAGACGCGTAGGTCACTCTTAGCACTATCGTGCGGATTGTCATCAACTATACCAGAACTGTCGTAGAGCCAGAGGGGCTTAATGGAACTGTAAATACTGTATTATATGTGTTAAACGTCTGTCGTAGTGACTAGAACTGTGTATTTTGTCCAGCATTAAACGTTAGATTAGAAACAAACGAGAGTGTGATTATTCAATACCCCTAGAACTGTACCATAACCCACAAAATATGGTTGCACGGCCGCGATATGAACTGTGAGGACTGTTAATATTGCAACAAACGCGATATGAACTGTGAGGACTGTTAATATTTCAACAAACGCAATATGGACTGTAAGGACTGTGAATACTGCAACTAACGCGATCTGGACTGTGAACATTTGTGTGTGCATTTCATTGGATACCTATTTGCCTGTGCATGTAGAAGGGAGTTCCACGAAAAAAAAAGGTAAGATAACTTTTAATATCCATCTATTTTAATAAGTTTAAATGTATTATAATATGTCGTACCACAAAAATACAAGAAAGGAGGACTTAATAAATGTTCTCAAGGAAATTGGAGAACAAGCTACGTCTAAAGAAACAATAATGCAATTGAAAACCAAATTGGAAAAATCCGCAGCTTTTAAAGACGATCCCGATTTTGTGATAAATCTGCTAAATTTGTCCGTCGAGGACAGGCAGGTGAAAGCCGAACGGCAGCTGCAAGAGACCAACTCACAACTAGAGTTAGAAAAAATTAAACTACAGCAAATTGAACGAGAAATTGAACTTCAGAAAACTTTGGCAGAAGGGCAAGTAACGCAACAAAGTTCAAAAGGAGATACAAATAATTTAGAAAATTTAATTAAGAGTGTAAAAACGCTGACTATACAAATCCCAACGAAAACTGAAAATTTTGGTCTATTTTTCCAATCCCTAGAACGGTCATTTAGAGTCAAAAATGTCCCCGAAAACTTGAAAGCAGAAATCCTTATTAATATTCTTGGTGAGAGAGCACACAATGTTTTACTGTACATAAAAGAGGTCGAAATAAAAGAGTACGATTTAGTTAAATCATTAATTTTAAGAGAGTTCCAGCCCACTGCGCAGGAGTGTTTACTTAATTTTAGAAAAGCCAAAAGGCAAGCAGATGAAACCCATGTGCAATTCGCCACACGTTTAAGTGCGATGTTTAAATACTACTGAAAATTAGGAACGTTGTTGATTTTAAATCCTTAGTTGACTTAATGATAAGTGATAAATTTTTAGATACTTTAGAGCCAGAAACTGCTTCACATATTAAAATTATGCAGGCGGATCAATGGATGACGCTAGATGAATTAGGAAAAGCGTGCGATATATTTTTCATTTCGAAAAACAGATCGCTACATGACTCTCGGAACCCAAATACTTTTAAGAGTAAAAACGATGATGTTTATAGTAAGAACCGTGCGAAAATGGGTTATACAAATCAATTCCAAAGACAGTTTCCAAAACATAACCAAAGTGATAAGAGTTAGAGCAGACAAAACAGTATCGTGTTATATTTGTGGAAGCCCGCATTTCGCAAGGAATTGCACGGAGAAAACGATGAACTCAGAAAAGAGAAATAAGGATACAGGTCATGCCGTAAATCAAATTGAAATTTCTATTTCTAATCAAAATAACTTTTTATTTAATGAATTGTAGTACGTAGACGTTATTGTTGATGGTACCCCACTAAGGGAAACCTTGGACTCAGGCGCGAATTCAGTAATCATCAATTCAAAGTACGTTTCGGAAGGAAAAATAATTCATTCTCAAATCGTGTTGACGAGTTGTTTTGGAGAAAAAAGAAGTGCGAATGTTTCCGAATGTACGATTTCATTGAAGGGTGGGGAAAAGAAAAAAAATACTAGCGGCAGTGTGCAGGATCGAGGCAGCAATATTGTTACCCTCGAAAGTTTTTGAGTTCTTAAAGAGTGAGTCAAAGGAAGCGCGGTCGACGAACGCGTCGTGCAAGCCGGTGTGTTTACAAAATGAAACAGGTGGAGAAGATGACGTGGAACTGACAGGGGGTGTAGCTAACTCGAGGAAGATCGCTGATGGGTCTAATTTGTTTTTACTTAAGGTATCGGAGACATTTGTTGAATGTTTATATGATGTATCTCACATTTCGAATAGTGGTATAAGGGATAAGTCCAGAGGTTAATAGAAAATTACAGTCCAAATAAAACAGAGACAACTGCTCTGAAAATGAAAATAATTCTATCGGATGAAAAACCCATTGCTCAAAGGTCGCGTAGGCTATCTTTGCCCGAAAAGAGAGAGGTAGAAAAGTAAATAGATGAGTGGTTAGAGCAGAGAAAAATTAGAGAGTGTTGTTCCGATTTTTCATCTCCAGTTGTGGTGTGTAAAAAGAAAGATGGAACAATGCGATTGTGTATAGATTACAGAAAATTAAACAAGAAAATAGTTAAGGATATATATCCACTTCCTATAATTGAAGAGGTTTTAGATAAGTTAGGGAATGGGAAAATATTCACAACGCTTGACTTAAAGAATGCATTTTTTCATGTAGATGTTGATGAAGCCAGTAGAAAATATACCGCATTTGTAACGGAAACTGGCCAATATGAAATTTTAAAAGTGCCATTTGGGTTGTCTATTAGCAGTAACTATTTCCAAAGATACATTAATTACGTGTTTAGAGAGTTGCTAAGAGACGGTACATTAATTATTTATTTAGATGATATAATAATTCCGGCTACTAATGAAAAAGAGACTTATGAAAAATTAGCTCGTGTGTTAGAAATCGTGTCCAGATACGGCATTGAGCTAAAGCTAAAAAAATGTCAGTTTTTGCAGGGGAAGATTAATTTTTAGGGCATGTGATCCA
The DNA here is from genome assembly GCA_019973935.1 of Trichonephila clavipes. NCBI lineage: Eukaryota > Metazoa > Arthropoda > Arachnida > Araneae > Nephilidae > Trichonephila > Trichonephila clavipes. Next base: position 850,424 of record BMAU01019565.1, read on the forward strand.
GAACAGTATAATTCAACCTTCGGCGGAAAAGACAGTGTCAGTTTGAAACTTTCCAGAGCCTAAAAACGCGAAAGATGCGCAAAGTTTCCTTGGGCTAACAGGGTATTTTAGAAAGTATATTCCTTCATACGCTATGATAGCTAGGCCCCTTAGTGACTTATTAAGAGGAACAAATCCTTTTGAGTTTGGGCATGCACAAAAAATAGCTTTTCAAAATCTAAAGAACGCTTTATCCAGTGAACCCGTATTACATCTTTTTAAGGAAGGTGCTAAGTTAGAATTACATACGGATGCATGCAAACTAGGGCTAGGTGCTGTACTTTTACAACAAGGTGAAGATGGACGTTTCTATCATATCCATTACATGAGCAAAAAGACTTCCATTCAAGAAGAGAAACTTTGTAGTTATGAACTAGAAGTACTGGCGGTTATAGAGGCTCTGAAAAAATTTCGAAATTACCTACTGGGAAGGAAATTCCGAATTCAAACGGATTGTGCAGCATTTGCGAAAACACTCGACACGAAGTAATTAACACCAAAGATGGCTAGGTGGTCGATTTTTCTAACAGATTTTGATTACGAGGTAGTCCATCACCCTGCAAAACAAATGCAGCATGTAGATGCGTTGAGCAGACATCCTTTTATGCTAGTGACTAGTGATGAACTAACGTACAAGATCACGAACGCTCAAGAATCTGATGAATATATTAGGACTATTAAAAAGCTGTTGCAAGAAGGTAAAAATTCATCGTATGTAATAAAATCTTGTACAAGATAAGTGAGGGTCAGGAGTTGCTAGTCGTTCCAGAGATGATGCAAGTAGATGTGATTAAGAAAGCTCACTCATTTGGACAATTTGCAGCGACAAAAACTGAGGAGTTGGTGAAAAGAGATTATTATTTTCCGAACATGAGAAGTTGTATCGAAAACGTTATTAAGAACTGCGTTGAGTGCATATTAGTCAATAAGAAGAGGGGAAAGGGAGAAGGCTTTTTAAACCTTTTCCTAAAGAAGATCTACCGTTGTCGACATATCACGCGGACTTTATTGGACCATTACCAACGACCAATAAAAATTATGATCAAATTTCACTGTTATTGATGCATTTACAAAGTTTACGTGGTTGTATCCAACCAAAAGCACAACAGCTCAAGAAGCCATTGAAAGACTGAAGTTGCAACAGAAAACTTTTGGGAATCCTTCGCGAGTGATTCATGACAAAGGAGGAGCGTTCAGATCTAAAGAATTCGAAGACTAATGTGCTGATGAGCAAATTAGCAATGCGCAAATAACAACGGGAGTACCGAGAGGGAATGGACAGATTGAGAGAATCCATGGAGTACTAATTCCAGTATTGACCAAGATGTCCATCGAAGACCCGACTAAGTGGTTTAAGCATGTAGATTCACTACAACGTGTGCTGAACAGTGTGGCTTCACGCAGTACAAAGTATTCACCATTTGAATTGATCATAGGAGTTAAAATGAAGAATCCTGAAGATGTCATGATAAGAAATCTGCTTGAAGAGTGTCAAGAGCAACTCTTCCAACATCGAGATAACCTGAGAAGAGAGGCAAAGCAGAACGTTTTGAAGACTCAAGAAGAAAACAGGAGAACTTACAACCGAAAACGGAAAGAAGCGCATCTATATGAGAAAGGTGACTTGGGGGCAATCATGAGGAATCAGTTTGGAAACAAATTGAAACTGCGAATAAAATATTTTGGACCATACCAGGTGACCAAAGTGAAACCCCATGACTGATATGATGTAGCTAAAATTGGAGACCATGAGGGGCCCAATGTTACGTCAGCATCAGCAGACCAGATGAAGCCATGGACTTGGCATTGATGAGAGAGGAGGAATGAACTTGTTTTAAATGTTTGTGTAACTGTAAAATTAATCTTTGTTCTTTTTTAGTTTGTTTATTTCAGATCCTTAGTGCGTGAGCAGTGAGGACACTACTTGTGTGGATGGCCGAGAGTTGTGGGAAATTTCCACATGAACATTGTATGGAGGGCGCTGTCAAGGCAGCCACCAGGAGTTAACGAAAGAGAGGGGATTCAGCGAGTAGACGCTAGACGCGGATGTCGATGATCCGGGGCTGAAGGAAGAGTGACGAGAACGGTGGCCGAGTAGGGACCCACCAATCCGTTGTTCACGAGAGAGACGCGCAGGTCACTCTCAACACTCCTGTACCTCAGTATTATTGTGAAGATTAAGATTCAGCGAGCGGACTCTAGACGCGGAGGTCGATGATCCGGGGTTAAAGAAAGAGTGACGAGAACGGTGGCCGAGTAGGGACCCACCAACACGTTGTCCACGAGAGAGACGCGTAGGTCACTCTTAGCACTATCGTGCGGATTGTCATCAACTATACCAGAACTGTCGTAGAGCCAGATGGGCTTAATCGAACTGTAAATACTGTATTATATGTGTTAAACGTCTGTCGTAGTGACTAGAACTGTGTATTTTGTCCAGCATTAAACGTTAGATTAGAAACAAACGAGAGTGTGATTATTGAATACCACTAGAACTGTACCATAATCCCATATATATATATATATATATATATATATATATATATATATATATATATATATATATATATATATATATATATATATATGCCAAGAAAGCAACTGCCAGTGATTTTAGAAAATATAATGGTTGTTTCGAGAATTAATCACTTGCGTTAATATAAATACAGTTAAGAAATAGTTATTACAAATAGTCTCGTTACGAAATAAATTAAAATTGACAAAAATCCTTATTTGACATATGAAGAAAATAATTTCAAAAGGTGAATCATTTATCTTTTTATTATCAAAATATTACAGAACCCTTCTTAAAAAACTCAAACATTCGCAATATTACATTATTTGTCCACATAATTTTACACATTCATAATCATACGCATATACTTATGCATTAACTTTATATTAGTATTTATTTAAGGACATATATACTCGTAGTATATATTCTAAGCAAAATATTGAATACGGAGGAAATAACTGTTTGCACAAAACTTCTTTATCCATCTCTTTCCATAATAAACCTAAATTCTGCAAGCAGAAGAAATACCTTGAAAGCAAATCAAGTATTTAACTTGTCTCGAAATGAGTTCACAAATTTGTTTATTGAGAGATAAATTAACTTTTTAACTTTTTTTACTTTTAATTAACTACTTGTTTACATTCTCTTTGAACTAAAAATAGCTTTCTTATAGCATGTATTGTAAGAAGTATACTTTGTTCTTGAATAAATGATTAATGGTTTCAGTGACCTTATTCAATGATAAAATCCCAAAGCTACTCTATCATTATTAGGTCTAATCTACAACAAATACTAGCAATCGAAATAGACTAGAATCTTAGGATTCCTTCACTGTTTTATAGATAACCAAACTCTGTTCGAGATAACCAAACAGTTTTCGAGAAGGTTTAACTGAAAATAATTTGCCATATTAAGGGAAACTAGTTGCATGGCCCGGCCTCGCACGGGTTTTCTCTACTTTTATATAAATTTTCCCTTTCCTTCACAAAATCAGCACTTCTAATACTCTTTTTCAAAATGACTTCCACGCTCCCTCCACCGCTTAGATCGGCGTTGTTCATGCTTCATTTCTGTCATTTCTCATTTCTATGTGTGTGTTTGTACGCGCACAATGTGAGTGTTTCTAAAATTGTGTCAAAAAATTTCCCTTTTTCGAAATTTGTTCCATTCCACTTATTTTTGACTTAAAACTCTCTAAGGCCAGAACACGTTTCTTTTAGTGTAAAATTATTGTTCTATCTTCCTCTCCTTCTCACAGATGAGATATAGCTTCAAATTTCGATGTATGGCATATAAAAAAAATATTGCGTTAGAATTAAAAAAAATATTAATGTGAAGCAATAAAAAGAAAACGATTCTGATGCTAAGAGTAAAACAGAAAAAAACGTTCATCATTTTTTAATAATAGTAAATTTCTAAGAATCTAAAATAATAAAATAGATTTCAGTTTTGCATGAATCAATCAATCGTTACATATAATTAGCTTAAAAATGTCTCTAAAATGTATTTTGATCCAAAATAATAGATGATGTACATTTTTATTAACAAAAATTCATTTCGTAATGAAATAATAGAAATAATACTTTAAAAACACACACACACATATGTATATATATAAATTAAAATCAAATTTCTATAAGTAATAAATGAAAGAAAAATTAACAGATAGCTATTGAAATGATTGTTTTTTTCTAAGCGTTCGGTTAAATATATAAATATATAAGTTAGAAAAAAAAACAGTATAGTGGAAAGCCTATATATATATATATATATATATATATATATATATATATATATATATATATATATATATATATATATATATATATATACAGAGAGAGAGAAACATGTACTGAAAAAAACATAAAAAAAACGATCTGATAAAAACATTTTGTTATTTTGTTTGAATTTATATAAACCTTTTTCATTCCACTAAAAAAATTAAACTTTAAGAATGAGTGTAATACGAAATAGATTGGCTCTTCTTCTTCAGTTTCGAACGTGGTAACTACCGCTTTTTAAAGCAGCGCTTTTAACAACCAAGCTGTATTTTCCTCCGGGGAGAACAGTAACATTTCGTTATTTGTCAAAGTAAAAACAATTTTTTCGGGTTTTATTTTTAAGTTAATGCTTTCAAGCTTCATATATCGATTGCAAACAACGGTAATTTTTAAATAAAAAACTTTTAAAAAAAGTAATGTGTACATATTTCTCGCAAAAGGGAAAAAAACGAAAAGCACATTTTTTAAAACCGTAATTTTTAAGATATTTTATCAATATTTGTACAGATTACGTATAATATCTTTCTACATACGGAAAAAAAATTTTGTGAGATTATTTTTATTAATAAAGAAGTTATTAAGTATTTAAATAAAATTTTGTGTTTTTTTTTTAAAAATCGTAAAAAACCAGTTTTTTACATTAAATTTTTTAAAGGACTGATTCTAAAAGAGAAAAGCATGAATTTTTTTAGCGTAAAATATTTTTTTTCATCAACGCTAAGGAAAGTGCAAGTGGAACAACTTAGAATTCCTATTAAAAAAAAAGTTCCGATTTTGACTGAATTTAAAAAAAATCGGAAAAAATACAAAATATAATTATTTTGTAAAATAAGTTATAGCATATCGTGGCAAAATAAATGATCTTTATGAATCTGTAATTATTTTTTGTGTGAGTTTAATGAAAAAATTAGATAACGTTTTAAAAAAATCTGAAAAAGAAGGTCAGAATTTTCCCCTGGAGGTGAGAAATGGTACTAATTATGCGTTTTAAGGTTTTTAATTATTATATTTTTAACTAATTGGAATATCGGATTATAAATGGTCAAAACGGATTCCTCAGATCGTTCCCAAAATTTTGGTACCTTCGTCGAGATTCTGCGTCGTGTGGTTCGTGAGAAAATTGCGCATCATACATTCATAGATATTTTTGATTACCTTCGGATAGTGAAATTCCACTTTGTGTTGCTATTTATAATATTTTTAGAACAAACAATTAGAAAATCTTGAAAAATATAAATTTAAGAATAAGTCTCAAATGATGATGAATTGCACTTAAAAAAATACTGGCTATTTTTTTTAAAAAAATGTTTATTGTCTTATTTCAAGTAATATCTCAAACGTATATCAACTCTTAGGGTTTCAGAAAAATGTTGATCTAAAAGGATTATTTCTGTAAGTGGGAAGAAATAAGATTAGATAACAAAACACTTCTATGCAGTTGGATTTTGTCTACCATTGGGAAATTGATTCCACCAACACGTTATCTGTCCGCTCATGATAAGTGGTCTTTATAAACAATTTTTGACAGATTTTGCATTCGAATGATGGCAATTGCATTCTGAGCTTTTAAAAGCTTTTTGTACTTCTATAAACTTTTGACCCCTTAAGTGCAAACAACTTATGTATCGGTCTTTTTCAACCGGTGAGTTGAGTACTCGGGATGTAAAGAATGTTTTTTTCCAAGTATAGAAGTTTCAGTTGGTATTACTTTCCAAAATGGTGACCGATTTAACAGCTGTCAAGTGATTTATTCTCAGTTTGGTTTGGCAATTCATCAAAACGATCATCAAGTAAGGCGTAGATTCGTCGAATGGGCCCAAAACGAGATTGCCGTTGTTCCCGATTTTCATAAGCGAATTTTGTTTAGCGAGGAAGCGCACTTCTGGTTGAATGGCTACGTCAACAAACAAAACTGCCACATTTAGAGTGAAGCTAATCCACAAGTGTACGTTGAAACACCGTTACATCCAGAAAAAACTGACTGTTTGGTGCGCTTTATGGGCTGGTGGAATCCTTCTTTAAAAACGATGAAGGCCACAACGTTACAGTCAATGGTGATCGGTATAGAGCCATGATTACTAACTTTTTCATTCCTGAGTGAAACAATCTTGATGTCCAGGAGCTGTGGTTCCAACAAGACGGCGCAACATGTCACACAGCTCGTGCTACAATCGATATATTGAAAGACACGTTTGGTGACCACCTAATTTCACGTTTTGGACCTGTGAATTGGCCTCCAAGATCTTGTGATTTAACACCGCTAGACTATTTTCTGTGGGGCTATGTAGAGTCATTGGTCTATGCGGATAAGCCACAAACGCTTGACCATTTGGAAGACAACATTCGCCGTGTTATTGCCGATATACGGCCACAAATGTTGGAAAAAGTCACCGAAAATTGGACGTCCAGACTGGACTACATCCGAGCCAGCCGTGGCAGTCCTATGCCGGAAATCATATTTAAAATGTAATGCCACAAGATTATCTTTCGAATAAAAAAAATTCATGGCAATCGAATAATACATCGTCGTTTTATTGCAATTTAAAGTTCTATACCTCTAAAAAAACACCCTTTATATATCTGTCCTTACAATATCTGTCCTAATCTTTGCAATTCTATCAGTTAAATTACTTCGAAAGGGCTTTGGAATATAATGAAAATTATCTTGACAGTGTTTGCGGAAAATTTTCTTATTTCAAAGGAACATTTACTTATTTGTGCTCCCCCCTCCAATACACCGTATATGGATACCTAGGCGAAAAATGGTGGTACTAGGGAAAGAATAATATTTTAATCGGCGGATAAAGGGTTAAAATACGAGGTTCATCACGAATAGCACTACTGAGTTGACAGGAAAATGAACAGAATTTGACATATTTAGAGGCTAGATTAACGTTATTACAAGATATTGGCAAGTGCAAACTGAAACTTAGGATATGTCGTTCAAGAATCTAATTGACAGCATCATTCGCATTGTATCGTCTATTATCTGTTTGACTTTGTGGGAAACTTACTTTATGGGTGACACTCATATCAGGTTTAATGCTGTCTGCTATCGTGTCATATTATCATGGTACAATTGTAGTATGTAGTTCTCGGAAAAATCTTGCATGTTAGATTTTCCATACAATTATTTTATATTTTAAGCCACTTATTCAGTTACTAACAAAAATCTTTCATATTTATAGTTGGAGCGTAATAACGACTCAGGTATTTCTTGAAAACAACACATTAATACATTCATGAGTTGACAAAATCTTATTTGGCAAGAAAAAAATACACGGTGTATTGAATATTGTGCACTTAATCAATCACAGTAATGATACATTGCCATTTTATCATACTGATTTTGCTTTAACTAAGGCCATTTAAAAACACTCAAAAACAAACCATCTACACACAAAACCTGATTTTAACTTAAAACAAATTAAAAAAGAAATAGTAACGGGCAAATTTGAAGAAAGATAATATTTTACAAAAATGTTTAAAAAAGTTGAAATTTTCTAGAGAAGCATAATGAGTTGGAAATATCACGTGTTTCTCTGCAAAATTTTTCCCTTAATCACTAAGTCTTCCTTACGTTTAATGTTATGAATTTTTAAAAGATACGCCTTTCACAAATTTAGTTACATTTGTATGTAAATGTTCATCACTAAACAAATTCCTTTCTAATGACCTTCCCATGATTTATAACTTAAAAACATTCTCTTTTGATCCATTTTAAAGGGTATTAAACACAGAATTAGAACTTTATTGAATGTTAGTAGTTTTTATCATTGTATGAGGTGTATGTAACAGGAACTATGTTTTTTTTTTATTTCCTTATATTTTACAAAACCGTCTTTCTTAATTCGCTTTTTTTCGTTATAGTTTTTATCTCATCTTCTATTATATTTACTAGCTTTTGTTTTGAAAATAAAATAGAAAATTAAATAATATTAAAGCATTGCGGAATAATATTTATAAAAGTTCCCCTACTCGCAATGATCATTTTATTCATACCTCAAGAAAGAAGCCAACATGTAGTTGTAAATATACTTTCGCCAACTAAATTCATCAAATAAATTAAACTTTATATTTATTTTTAAAACCAGTTAAATAGCAAAGGTAATCTAGCAATTTTGATGTAAGTGCATTTTACTCAAACTCGTTTAAATACATTTTTTTTTCTTAAAACAACGGGGAATGAATGAATGAATGTGAGATTTTATGGCCGCAACAGCCAAATCTAGCTATACTGCGCCAAACATTTGTGAAAATCTGTGATCTAGACGGGAAAAGAAAGAAAAGAAAAATTGAATGACATGAAGGAGGTCGAAAATAGAGAAGGATCACTAGGGTACCCCAGGTTCGTGAGGCCCGTGTTTACCAAAGATAGTAAAACCCTTGATAAAGGAAAAGATCACTAGGGTACCTCGGGATTGTGACACTCGTACTCACCTGAAGAAGGTAAGCCCCTGAGGGGCTAAAACAACGGGGAAGTTTATAAGTAATACACATAAATAAGCAGCTTATAAGCTTCTTTGATAAGCACGTTTGACAAATGTTGTATACATTTTGGGAAATTAAATTTTAAATTATATTTAACTCTAAAAAGGAGCAAAAACTGAATTTTATGGAGACGTTTTGAAATAATTATTCGGGTGTCTTGCAGTTTTTTTATTAAAGATAACAACTCAAATTTAAATTACTTTAAAAACAATTTCCTACATTTACACACATGTACGCACAGTAAATCTTTAACAGCTGACTTATTTATGTTACTTAAGTAAATATTAATTAATTTAACCTTTCGTGAAGGCAGCATTTAGCTTTTCGAAGCGCTTTAATGAATCGTAATTTAATTGAAAATATTCTCAAAGAGTCCAGCAGCTTTTGCAGGAACAGTATTAGAGTATGTGAAATACTTTCGCTTTTTATTTGTAATTACATTATAAAGACAGATCTTTGACAAGATGATTAACTTGAAAGGTAACATGGCATTTGTGTTGAAAAACTCCCGTATTTTTTTAATTTTTGCTTTTCAAAAAGGAACCTAAGTTATTTTTGCAACATTATTACAGTAAAGTAAATACAGTCGACTCTCGTTATAATTCGAAGTCCGAGGGACCAATAAAAATATTCGAATTATTAAGATGGTAGGAAAAGACTGCTATCAAAAAACACACGAAAATAAATTTCTTTCTAACACATTTAAATTTCAAACTACATCATGTAGAGCAGCAATTGTACATATGTATAAAATTATTTGAAAGTATTTTTTAAAAGTACATACTATACAATATAAATATTTTGCAGAAGTTAAAAGTCCTGTAATAAAATAATACATTAATGTATTAAAAGATACTAATAAAACAATACAATCATGTATTAAAAGCAATTATTAAAATAATACATACTGTGCAATTATTTTTGAAGAAAAATCTATTATCGTTAAAAATCTGCTTAATCCGTTATCGGTTCCCTGAGACACTGTCCCCAACACCATTGGTTCTTCAAGTCAAGGGGTTCCGTTCGGCAGGTGCCACATGCCATAAATGACACAGATGAGTCATAAAATGGCATGTGAATACGACGCAAAATACACAATCCTACTCATCTCTTCTTCAACAGCGGACTATCATTTCTGAACACATGTGAAGCGAGGCCACATGTTTAACGAAAGATATGGATGACTGACAAGTTCGGCCGGTCTATTCTCCACTTGGAGGAGAAAAACAATAAAATATTCTTTTTGTTTTAGGAACCGGAAAAGACAAAGAAAAGATGACAGACAGTTGATAATCAAATAGGTTACGTTACAGAGAAGATTCGAAGGCACAATACAGCATAAAACATTTAAGCTCCAACATGTTTACTACAGGATAAGTGTTCAAATTGTCGAGAGCTATATAAGGTAATCTGGCCCGCTGCAGATTTTACTTCGAAATATGGAGTGAAACAAAACGTATTTTTTTAGTTAAAATATCAAGTTTTCTTAGGGACTGAGCATATGCTTCGAATTGGCGAGAGGTCCGTATTTGCAAAGGTTTCAATTAGCTGAAATCAAATATGTATCTTCTTCTCCCTAAATATACAAACTTGTTAAAAAACATACACTGAATATATTCCAATCTATTTTTTTAAAATAATTTAGTCTAATTTACTATTTTTCGAAAGAAAAAAACTAAATATTTCAATCTAACGTCTATAACAAAAATAAATCTTCTACAAAAGGTAGAACAAACGAAGATAAATTTTTAACAGATGATTTGACATGCTTCATCAAAGCATGCATTTTTATCATATCATGTATTTAAATATTAGCATGACGAATATCCATTAAGACGTATTGTTATAACACAACGAAAAATTATTAAATTTTCCCGCGAATGAAGTATCAAATGTATTAAGTTCTGTGAAGATTGAATGACGAATTGATACGTAGCTGTGATCTCATGTTGGCATACTAGTACAAACACATACACACAAAGGTGTGGTGATAAAGAAGCTGGAAACTTCTTTTATAATAATCCAATGTTTCTCAAACTGTGGGGCTCACCCCTAGGGGGGGCGGGATAACCCTACAAGAAGGGCGCGAGCATATTAGAAAGTTGAAAAAAAAAGTTTGTTTTAAAAATTATTACTTTACCTGAAGTAAACAATCAAATACATTCTGAAATAATATTTATAATTATTTACACTATAATACTTTTATAAATGTATCAGTATTGCGCAATGTATTTTATAACTAATTTAACAATACTTAGGGACAACTTTAATAATTCCCAGTGACTCCATGAATTTGTCATGTATAAAATTATATGCCATCATTAACACTTGATAATTTGTGTGTGTGTGTTACGGTTTATAATTAACTCCTTAAATGCCGCTTAAAAATTACGTGATTCGTTCCCATTGCCACCGTTTAGGACGTAGGTAAGCGTACGGGGTGTATTGAGGGGTAGTAGTGGTAGAAAAAGAATATGTTGGCGCATGCGCGCCAACGTCATGCGCACAAATGCAAATATTCTTCCTTGCCGCGCTGTGCCGGCAGTTGAGAACTTTCCGTGGAACGAGATAAACGAGAAAATTTCTCTTTAATACGCAGACGTGAGCATTAATGTAGGACTCTAACACTCGCGAAGCTCACAATAAAAAATAATTAAAATTTGCTGCGCTTGTAAATAGCATATATATGTTGTGTGGTTAAAAAAAAAAGTAAAAAAGAAATGAGCGTGGCTGGTCCGTCGATGAAACAAAAACAACAAACTAAAAATAAACATGCTGGTTCCGCTCGTGCCAGGAGCGATCAGCGACCTATGGATATACAAAACAGATTAAAAAGTACCTTGGAAGGTAAAATTAACAGAATTGAAACGTTCATTGAATGTGCCAACGAAGAAACCGATTCGGTTGAAATAAAAGTAAAGCTAAGAAGCCTGATTCAACTGAAAAAAAAAGCGGAGGAACTTCGCAACAAATATTACGCCATTCCGAATGTGAAAGATGTAGAGTTAACTGCCGTAGACGAAGATCTCCATCTTCTTGAAGTCCGCCTTGAGTCATTAGATGTAAGAATTAAAACTATTCTTAATTCCTCTAAGAAATCAAGTTCTGGGGCAGTAATGAAAACAAATGATAATTTCGAAATAAAAACAAAAATACCTCCTTTAGTTTTACCCGAGTTCTCGGGAAAATACGAAGAATTTAGTTCATTTAAAATCCAATTTGACGATCTGGTCACAAATAACATACTACTGAGTGAATCTCAGAAGCTATACTACCTCAGATCTTGTTTAACTCATGAAGTTAATTATTTATGCAGTAATTTTGATAATTTTAATTCCTTATATGAATTTTTAGAAAATATATACAAAAATGTGAACGATTAATAATCAATATTCATATTCAAAATATTTTGAAGCTTGAAAAAATACAAAATGAAAATTCCACAGAAATTAGAAATATGATTGATTGCGTTCAAAAAAATCTACGAGCATTAAAAGTACTTAGATATGAGCAAAATAAATTATCCGATGTTTTACTTATTAATATTTTAGTTGAGAAACTTGATAGAGAATCAAGAAAAAATTTTCAATTATCACTTACATCCGAAACCGTCCCTACATTTCAAGAATTTATTGAATTCTTAGAACAACGGGAATCCGTTTTATTGTCTGTGTCTGTTGATAGAAATACTAAAGTGAACCGAAATAAAATGTATGCCAACAATTCTAAGCCAAAAGCCTTCATAGTAAACGAAAATAAAAACAAAAATTGTATAGTGTGTAAGTCACAACATCCAATATATAAATGTCCTACTTTTTTTAAAATTCAGTATTGACGAAAGACTAAAATTCATTCGCAAACACAAACTTTGTAATTTGTGTTTAAAATCTAACCATGTTTAAATTAATTGCCTTTCCAAATATCGATGCAAATGCGGTGATTCACAGTTATTTGATATGTACTCGAAATTCTAATAAATTGAAAATAAAAAATCTTTTAGCTAACGGAAATGAAAAAGAATATTGCGAAACAGTTAACAAGAATTCTGATCCGAATAACACGGCATCAGTGTTGAGTAATAACATATGGCCCGATCAAATAAATAAAAAAAATGTTCTGTTTTCAACAGCAGAAATATATGCTCGCAGAGCAAGTAATCAAAAAATAAAATTAAGAGCTATACTAGATTCCGCGAGTAATATTTGTGTGCTTACAGAAAGAATGAGTAATTGTTTAGGAATAAAAAAGGATAAAATAAAGACACCAGTATCCGGTTAAAATGGATTATCACAGAACATAAAATGGAAATTAAAAACAATTATTTCAAACGAAGATAGCAGTTTTACTGAACCAGTGGATTTCTTGATTGTAGACAAAATAACTGAATTTACACCCTCCTCAAGTTTAAGTATTTCCAATGTGGAAATTCCAAAGTTTTTGACGTTAGCTGACAAATCATTTTATGAAGCAAACGAAGTTCACTCTTTGATTAGTGATGATATATTTTTAAAGTTTTAAAACAGAATACGTATAAAATAAATGAAGAGTTGTTTTTCAAAGAAAGCGAATTTGGGTGGATTGCGTGTGGTAAACTTGAAGAAAGACAAATTAATAAACAAGGGTAGTGTTTTTTAGTAAACAATGACTCTATTCAAGATACGTTAAAATTATTTTTTGATTTAGAGGGTTTGGGGATACGAGATAATCCAGTTCTTCATGAAAAGGATCAAGCTATAGAATTTTTATAGAAACTGGAATTCAAAAAAGGCCGTTATATCGTCCAACTTCCCTTTAGAAAATCCTATAATGAATTGTCCGATAATTATCTCCTAGCTAAACAACGTTTCCAAAATTTATGGAGAAGGTTTAGTCATGATTCGGAATTATATCAGCCATACCGTGAAATCATTCGCGATTACACAAAACAGGGTATTATAGAAGAAGTTAAAACCGAAATTACATATAACAAATTAAAAAGACTTGTATATTATTTACCTCATCAGGCCATAAGAAAAGATGATCACTTAACATCGAAAACAAGAATTGTATTTGACGCTGGAAGTCATCAAAATAATGAACTCTCATTAAATGATTGTTTATGGCCAGGAATTAATTTAAATCCTAATCTCTTAGACATATTAATTAATTTTAGATTGAATGCAATAGCCTTTTGTTTTGATATTAAACAAGCTTTCTTACAAATTTGTCTTGCTGACGAACACAAAGATGCCGTTCGATTTCTCTGGAGTGATGACGAACTGTGTGTTCATAAAAGGCCTAAACTACAGGTATACCGTTTTAATCGAGTAAATTTTGGTGTTAGTTCAAGACCATTTCTTTTGGCAGCCACGATTAGGCATCATATTGAGAAATATAAACATGAATTCCCTGACACTGTAGAACTTTTAGTTAGAAATTTCTACGTTGACGATCTTATTTCCGGTGGTAACGAATTTGAAGAAACTCTTCAAACTTCACGAAGAGCAAAAAATATTATGGTAGCTGCTGGAATGGACCTCAGAAAATGGATTACTAATGATGCTAATTTAATGGAGCAATGGAAGAAAGAAAATTTTAATGTACATCCTGTACATGAAACTCTATGTTTAGGAGCAAATGGAACAAAGGTCCTAGGACTATCATGGAACACTAATGAAGATTACTTGACTACAGATATTAAAAGTCTATTGGAATTTGTTTCCTTAGATAAAAAAATACGAAACGATTAATACTGCAATCAGTTGGAAAGATCTTTGATCCATTAGGGTTAATTTATCCTTTCACCGTTAGAATGAAATGCCTCCTTCAAGATCTCTGGAAAGAAGAAATTCAATGGGACGACCCTTTGCTAACACATATTGAAAATGAGTGGAAAAAATGGTGTGAGGAGCTACCCCACTTACGAAATCTAAAAATATCTCGACTAGTTCTAGATTCTACTTTGCTGGAAGATGATGTAGAGTTGCGTAGCTTTTGCGACGCCAGCAAAAAAGCATATGGCACAGCCATATATTTGAGAACAAAGTCAAGGAATGGAATTTCTGTTAAACTTGTGACTTGAAAAAGCCGTGTAGCACCATTAAACTGTGTAACCCTGCCCAGATTAGAATTATTTGGAGCTCTAGTCGCTGCTCGTCTGACATCTAAGGCAGTGTTTCTCAAAGTGTGGGGCGCGCCCCCTGGGGGCGCAAGCGTATCGAAAAATTTAAAGATTTTTTTTAAAAAAAATAACCGGAAAGAGAAGTAAAACAAAATGCTTTCTTCCATAATAAAAAAAATATATACACACCAACGCTGACATAATTTATGTTTATTATCTGGCTTTTTTCCGTCATCAAAAAGCTATATTTGATCCAAAACCAAATTAAAGAAAAAAAAACATTTTGTTTTATTTGCTGTATTTCCTCAATGAGGGATTTTTTTATTACGTTTTAACATAAAATATTACACGTTAAAAGAAAAAACGATACCCAGACCCTGAGAAAAATTCTAAGATAAACAATTCACCACTGTAATTATTATTGAAATACTGTACATTAGTTGTAGAAAAAGAAAAGGAAGTCATGATTCACTTTTCAGCCAGGCTGCATAGTACGTTTGCTAATCATTTGATTGACCTTCAATCTTATGGTATGGTTATTATCAATATTAGAGTTCCCTCCCATCTTTTATGCGTTTGCTTTTCGCTTAGGGAAATTGTAAATAATTGAGTTTTGCGATATTTGGAAAAGAATTGATTGGTTTAACATTTCTGTAGAATAATTGAAAAGTGTCTGATTTGCGTCCTTTATTATGATCTTGTATTTTTGAATCATTTTAGTTAAGTTTTATTGGATTTTTTCTCAAATCATCAAAGAATTGTATAGTCCTTGAAAGAAGGTAAGTATACTTTCTATAAATTAAAATATTCACTAGAATTCCGATTTGTATCGTGTACAGTAAAAATAATTCTATACAAATGATTGGGGTGACTGAGTCCCCCCGCACTACCATTAATGTTAGTATCGAGTACGAGCCTGCTCCCGGGTTAAAACATTTTGAAGTCTTCTCCCTTTAAATGTTAAAAAGTAACACAATTATTCTTCATCGGAATTTTACATTCTTTTTCATAATTTAACATTAATTCTAAATGCTAATTGTGTGAGATTTAAAATTACAGTTCTTTTAAACAGTTATTTACAATTATAGCATTTATCTAAAAAAAAATCATTTTAAATTTTTGTATACAATGTCGTGTGTGCACACAGTTTTACTCTCCTTACAGTTCAGCTATTATATCAAGAATAATGTTTTATTTTTTTAAAAAATGAACTCGTGCGAAGAGTCGGTGTTTCAGCCAGTATACGTTTGATGTATCAGTACTGAAGAAGGTATTTTATAAATAATTTCTTATTACTGAATTTGGCCGCGGTAGCCGAGTGGTATAGGTATCGGATCGTGGCTTGCCTTGTCACGAGTTCGAGTCTAGTACCACTAAAGACCCACCGTGTAGGGCAGCGATGCCCGTTAAATCTGTTGAGAGTTGAAACGTTTTCCCGTTGGTGTGGTGTGGTAGTTAGGAGAGAGGGGTGCCAGCTCAGGTGTCATCCACGTCACTTGACCATGGTTCAAAATTACGTGGTCCGTCGTCAAAAGCCCTCGTGCAGCTGAACAGTGCAACGTTAATAATCAATCAATCAATCTTATTACTAAATTAAGAACAAGTTTAATAATTATTAGGGACATCCACGGGCTTGTCTTGTAGAGGGAAGTTTTTCAAAGGAAGGTTTAATATCAGAAATTGACACTTAAAGAGTCATTTTTCTATATTTAGCTGAAATCTATATTTTGTCTTCAAGGCATCCACTGCAGAAAATCCGGTTTGAAAAAGGTAGGATCCGGTTTGAAAAAGGTAGGATGTTGAAAATGGTAATAGTATACGAAGTGCTTTTGTTTACAGTACAGATAATTCCTCATCCACCTCTACCCCAAATTCAAAGAGCGATTTATTACAAAATTGCCTTTATTTTTTCACTGGATGTGAAATCTATGAAAATTTCTTCTTCGGAAGTTGAGAGCCCTTCTGGAGTATCTTGAAATAGATCCCTAATCCACTCGTAACTTGCTACCAAGCTGTCCTCATCCAGAAAATACTTTTTAAAATTCTTTGCCAACATAGCTAAATGATTTTACATGTTTTAAAAACAACTTTCACATGTTGTTCTACAGATTTGTAAGTTTTAACACATATCGAGCTGGGGCTTTTTTCCATCATTTACTTCAGTAGTGGTAAATCCAAAATTTAAGTATTTTTGAGAAGATCGCCTTGATTTAATTTTCGGAACCATGCTCGTTCGTCTGTGTACTTGTTGATTTTTTATTATGGTCGAATGTTTGCTTACGACTTATAAATGTATGTATGATATTGTTTTAATCTACTGCCGTAAGTACTTAATTACCATGTGTGTGTGTGTGTGTGAATTACAATTAACGTGGAAATTAAAAAAATGTACATTCAAGCTAGATTCGGTAGCTATAGAAGTATCGAGTCTACCAAAACTGACTGGAATTGTACGAGGAAAAGCATTTTTACATGTTTTGCGCAGACGTCCGATAGGTTGCCCAGATTCAAGGAAACGTATCCTATAATGCCAGATGTGATGGATATGATAGAGAGCGACATTGACTAGACTATTTTTCTAATGACATTTGTACTTTGAGAAATGAATATGCTGAAGGAAATAAATCTTTAATTAAATGCATCATTTTGCGATCTGTTCCAATTTAAAAATTAGAAAAAGAAAAATAACATAATTCTAAGTAATATATATATTTTAAGTAATTTTCTTAATATATATATATATGGCATGCAGCCAAAAGCAAGGCAGTCTTCGCGCGCAGGCGCAATGAATTGAAACTGAAACTTGTGAATTAGTGAAACTAAAACAAAAACTCTTGCACATTAGAGAGAAAAGGAGAACGCGAGAGGTGCGCGAGCAGGCGTTACCTTCTGAATATCATCGTCAAACTTATCTGTAAAAACTTATCTACCTTTTTAATTAATTTTTGTTTAATGTTAAATAAACCATAAGAAAGAGAAACGTATTGGACCCTTGTTGTCTCCCACAAATTATGGGGGCTCGGCCGCGATCGATAAAATTTCGATTTTGAACCAAAGTCTGGACAATGAACAACAGCGTCCGTGAAGGAGACGCTCCGCCATTTTTCGGAAACTTCGTTCAACCTGTGTAGAGGTTGAATTTTTCAACTTCATTCCGCCTGTGTAGAGGTCGGAACAAATAACAAAATAACCTGTGTAGAGGTGTATTTTTCAACGAACCATCGACAAATATTCCGCCTGTGTAGAGGTCGGAAAACCCATCGACGAAAATTCCGCCTGTGTAGAGGCCGGAACCACAATTTCAACTATATTACCTGCGAAGAGGTGAAATCAGTGGAATCAACGTTTTTATTGGATACATCGTACGTGCGAGCAACAAGGGAGCCAAAAAAAAAAAAAAAAAGGTAGGATCTTTCTAAATTTTTCTAAAATGTATAAAAACGCTCTTAAAGAGGATCTCATAAGAGTTGTTGAGGAGCTAGACGGTACTGTGGAGAGTACTGACACTATAGTTAAACTAAAGACTAAAATTGAGAACAGTAGTACATTTGAAAGTGATCCAGATTTCGTTAAAACTTTAATTCAAAACTGTATAGATGAGAGAGTATCGCAAAACGAAAGAGAGGTAACTTCAGAACAAAAAATTGAGCTCGCGAAACTTCAGTTAGCCAAATTAGAAAAAGAAATCGAACTTCAATTGGCTAAAAATAAAGCATTAAGTTTAAATCCTTTAGCTAAAGTCGAAGAAAAACAGTTCGAAACTAACATAGAAAATATGATAAAAAGTATAAAAACTTTATCTCTTCCTGTTCCCACCAGATCTGAAAATTTTAATCTGTTCTTCCAATCATTAGAACGCGCATTTTTAACCAAGAAAATAAATGACGAATATAAATCTGAAATTTTAATAAATCTTCTGGGCGAAAGAGCTCATAACGTCTTACTGTATATTAAAGAAGAAGAATTAAATGACTATGAAAAACTAAAATCTATAGTACTCAGAGAATTCCAATTAACCCCTCGCGAGTGTTTAAACTCATTTAAAAATGCTGTAAAATCATCAGGCGAGACATACATCCAATTTGCTGCAAGATTGACGGCAAACTTCCAATATTATTGTTCGTTAAGAAAAGTTAATTCCTTTGAATCTCTATGTGATCTTATAATTTCTGATAAATTATTTGAAACTTTAAATAAGGAAACTGCAACTCATATTGGCATTCGAGAAGCAGAAGATTGGTTTAGGCCTATTGATTTAGCTAAAGAGTGTGATATTTATATTTCATCTAAAAACGGATCACATAAAGAAACTCCTATTACTTATGGATATACCCAAGACCCCTTTAAAAATAGATCACAAAACTTTAAACCAAAGATTAAAGAGAACTATCCCCAATATCTTGAAAGAGAAAATAAAAATTGCTATATATGCGGTGATTCATCTCATTGCGCAAGAGACTGTGAGAAGCGTTTTAAACCTAAAGAATCTAATGATCACATTCATAATAAAATAAACGTGAATACTTTGAAAATCGAGACCGAAAAACAAAATAGCGATGAATGCGCAAATCTTCAATACGTAAACATTTTTGTGGAAAATCAGCCCGTAACAGCATTGATTGATTCAGGTTGCCAGATCCCAGTTTTAAATTCCTCACTAATTAGAGTGCAAACACCTTCCGAAGAGATCATAACATTAAGTTCATGTTTTGGCGAACAGCGTATGGTAGAAGTTAAACCCATAAATATTTCTCTTAATCAACACTCTCCTAGCTTAAGTGTGAGAACGGCAATATCACCGACCTTGACCGAAGAATTTATTATACATCCCAGTATATATTCTGAAATAAAGAAACTAGGCCACGCAAAGAGCGATGTTTTATTGAATGAAAGTGAATCCTCTTTAGGTGCTCATGCTTATGCTTATTCTAGTGCTATTTCTTTTCCAAATGTTTCTTTTTCAAATGTGATAGAAAACTCTAGTTATGATTTGCCACATGTTAAAAACTTTAATACTAGAAATGATTTGAGTTCTCTAATTAAGAATTATAAATGCAATAACATTAAGAGTACTAAGTTAAAAATGTGTATTAAATTGAAAAATGATATTCCTGTGTGTCAGAGAGCCAGACGTTTATCTTGTTCTGAGAAATTACAGGTAAACAATCAAATTGATGATTGGTTACGACAAGGTATTATAAAAGAGAGTGTTTTTGATTATTGTTCTGATATAGTATTGTGTAAGAAAGCCAATTGTGCCATGAAGACGAGTTCCGTGGAATTCATCTCCCGCTCACCTACCCCTTCACCTATGAAGAGTAATCATCGACGGTTTGTGTTGCTCCGAAAAATTTTTGAGCCTTGGCAGTGGAAGCGAAGGAAAAAGAGAAATCGTTTTGAACAGACGTCCAGAACTCTACAGAGGAAAATATCGATGCGTTCAACCAAAGATCAACTTGTTAAAAAAGACGTTCTTATGCCTGTGAAACACAATGTTTTCCTGTGGAACCTTCCGGATGTCGAAGAGGTGTCTTCACATGATGGAGAAACTGTCTAGTTCAGAAAAATTATGATATGTTAAATCTTTGTGTATTTGTCGTATAGTCCTTGTCTGTTCCGTTTTTTTTTGTATGTTTCAGATTCTCCTCTGGTCTCCATGGAAGTACCGCTGCGGACAGCGTACGGTCAGAATGGCCGTTATGGCATGCAGCCAAAAGCAAGGCAGTCTTCGCGCGCAGGCGCAATGAATTGAAACTGAAACTTGTGAATTAGTGAAACTAAAACAAAAACTCTTGGACATTAGAGAGAAAAGGAGAACGCGAGAGGTGCGCGAGCAGGCGTTACCTTCTGAATATCATCGTCAAACTTATCTGTAAAAACTTATCTACCTTTTTAATTAATTTTTGTTTAATGTTAAATAAACCATAAGAAAGAGAAACGTATTGGACCCTTGTTGTCTCCCACATATATATATATATATATATATATATTACTTAAAAGTTACATATACACAAAATTTAATATACTTATGGTATTAATTTGTACGGTTTATAATTAAGATCGTATTGTAACTTTAGCGTCTCTCTCTCAAAGTGCATTTTTATTGCAGTAAATGCATTATTGTTGTACAGGGGGGCGAGACAAAAATTATGATTGAAAATTGGATCGCCAGTATTGAAAGTTTGAGAAACACTGCTTTTAATGTATGAGTGGTGCACAGAGTATTTTATGACTAATTAATTGATATTAAATTAAGAACAAGTTTAATAATTATTAGCTACTTCCATGGGCTTGTCTTACAGAGCAAAGTTTTTGAAAGGAGTTTTAAAATAAGAAATTGACACTCTGAGTTCATTTTCTATATTTAGCTGATATCTATATCTTGTCTTCTAAGAAACCACCGCATAAAAATCAGAGAAAGGAAAAATAACTTAGTAATTATCCTATTATTTAACTTTTTTTGCTTAAAAGTAACACATACAAAATTTAATACTTATGTCATGAATTTGTACGGTTTATAATAAATATTGTTGCTTTATCGTAAAAGTGCATTATTATTGCATTCAGTAAATTATTATGTATAGGGGGCGCGATAAAAATTGTGACTAAAAAGGGGGGCACCAGTATTGAAAGTTTGAGAAGCACTGATCTAAGGTGAAAAAGATCGTGAATCTTAAAAGATCCTGTTTACAATATCACTGGACTGATTCCAAAATAGTTCTGTTTTGGATAAAGGGTAACAAGACCCGATGGAAGCAATTTGTTGCTAACCGAGTCAACGAAATAATCAGCCTAACAGATCCCCACTCATGGTACCATTGTGCTGGTAAGGAAAACCCAGCAGACTTCCTCTCTCAAGGACTGAGCGCTGACTGCCTGGTGTCAAATTCTAGGTGGTGGACAGTTGCAGAATTTTTGTCCGATTCTGCATTTCCTAAAAACTTTCAGCAAGTGGTTCCTGAGTTAGACTACCTCATCGAACATGAGAAAGAGACTGTAGTTCAAGAAAGGAAAACATTGCCTGAAGCTGACAGAAGTGAAGAGACTGTCTTGCTGAATAGTGATTCCTCTAGCATACTTGACGAACTTTTAGAACTTTCTAATAATTATTTCCAAGTTATTAATATTTTGTCTTATATTTTCAGATTCAACTACAACTGAAGGAATAAGTCCAAAAAGGTTGGACCTCTAACTAAAGCCGAATTCAAGGAGTCACAAATTAAATTGCTTAAGCATGCCCAAAGATCCTTGTTTGATAAAAAAGAAATTCCAAGTAGTATTTCTAATTTATTTCCATTTGTAGATGGGGAAGGAATAGTTCGCGTAGGTGGAAGATTAGAAAATGCTTCTGTGCCATATCTCCATAAGCATCCTGCGATTTTACCAAAAGGTTCAAAATTAAGTAAACTTTATTTTAACAGCTTGCATACAAGACTATTTCACGTTGGCTCACAGGGATTGTTAAATGCTGTACGACAAAAATTTGGCCTTTGAGCGGTCGTAGCATCGCTCGTAAAACCGTGCATCAATGTGTGACATGCTTTAAAAGCAGACCCATTCTCTCTTCACAAATTATGAGCAATTTGCTCAGTGAAAGAGTAAACATATCGAGCCCATTTACTATTGTTGGACTTGATTTATGCGGTGCCTTTTTAGTCAAATATAAAAATCAGAGAAAGAGAACTCAAAGTAAATTGTGTGTATATGTTTTGCTATATTATATTTCATTTGTGTAAACTTGTTGATTTAACTTTATTATTACATTTAAATTGTTGTAATCATTGTATTAAATTATGTGCTAAATTTATATGTATTGTGCTAATTATGATATTTGTAAGTTCGTGCATGTGAACATGGCAAGGCCGGGCGGGATGTTGGTGCATGCGCGCCAACGTCATGCGCACAAATGCAAATATTCTTCCTTGCCGTGCTGTGCCGGCAGTTGAGAACTTTCTGTGGAACGAGATAGACGAAAAAATTTCTCTTTAATACTCAGACGTGAGCATTAATATAGGACTCTAATACTCGAAGCTCACAATAAAAATTACTTAAAATTTGCTGCGCTTGTAAATAGCATATATATGTTGTGTGGTTAAATAAAAAAAGTAAAAAAGAAATAAGCGTGGCTGGTCCGTCGATGAAACAAAAACAACAAACTAAAAATAAACAGAATAAATAATCAAATCGTCTGAAATAAGTAAATCCTTCGCAAACGCTGCCAAGGTCATTTTATTGCTTTCCAAAACCTTCGGAATAATTTTATGGATATCAGTTCACAGAAAAGATTGTACTTCAGAAAGACATATTCATATATATATATATATATATATATATATAAATATATATATGCATGTATACATATATATATATGTATACATACATATATATATATATACATACATATATATATATATATATATATATATATATATATATATATATATATATATATATATATATGTCTGGGGCAATTAAGGTAACCGACTACCCTAAAATCATGATTTTTTTCAAAAATTGACAAATTTTTTTATGATTTTATTTTATAGGTCATCATATAAGCTTAATAAAAATACCAAGTTTTTTATTTTCCAATCACTAGAACAAAAATTACAAGTGTTTTAGTAAAAGCAGATGCCATAACTTTACACAAGATGACAAACTTTAAAATGCGTCTTACTCGAAATGTGTTTTTTGCGAAAAGTTCAAACGGGGACAGCGATTGCTCAAAAAGTTTTGAAAATAATTTGCTGAAATTTTTTGTGTATGTTATGTATAACAGTAGAAGTGTTTTGATTTTCAGATTTATCAATCGCTGCTTTATTTTAAAATTTACAGTCCTTTATGTGGATATAATCACTTTCTTTTTAAGCAATTTCGTATAATCACTAAGATAAAGAGCTCTAGGTTTTGTTAAAATTGAAATATCTCTTATCCTGAAGGTCATTTCAAACACGAATAATAAAGTAATACATCAAAATTGAAAAATTAAGAATTTTCTCATAAAAATTTTGTACAGAGCGGGCCCCGTTTATGTAATTTTTTGTACATTTTTACCAGTTTTTTCCCATTTTAATAATAATAATTTTTTTTCTGCTTTCAATTTTAAGATTTTTCCCTTAAAATATACTAAATAAATTTAAAAATCACAAAAAAATCCTCATATTTCCATTTTTTCAAAAAAAGTTGTCGAAAGTAGTCGGATACCTTAACACACTGGCTGAGCGAGATGTTTATGTACGTCGGGGAGACTTAAGAGATTAAAGTCATGTTCTACGTTTAGCGTCAAAGTATAGTATTATAGAATTTAATGCATCGTTATCGTATGGAGCTGGGGCGATGCAAATTAAGATTAAATATTGGGTAGCAAACATTGAAAGTTTGAGAAGCATTGTAATAATCGACAGAGAACAAGTCTAGCTGAAGTGAAAAACCTACAAATATATAGTGTGTCCAGACTTATATAGTGTATCCAAAAGTAATGACTTATTACGGAACTACCCATCAGAATGCAATAAACTGTTCATCCATGGCTTGGAAAATGCTCCGAGATTTTTTGGGTCTAGTCCGTTCGGCTGCACGTGCGGGCATAATTTAGCAATCACTGAGGATGAATCTTTTAAATCGACTTCATGAGTACAGGTGTGAATTCCGTAGCGAAAGGTGTAATGTGTACTTTGGTTATTGAAATTTAAGTCAGTAACGTGTGTACAGCAGCGTTTCTAAAACTGTGGGGTGCGCCCCCCTAGACGGGTGTGATACCTCCTCAAGGGGGGGTGCCAGCATATTGAAAAATCACAAACCAAAGATTATTTGAAAGAAATTATTAATACACTAAAAGTAAACAAACAAAACGCATTCTAACATAATAAGAAATTAAGTACACACATTTGCACTGATAAAATGCATCAGTACTGTACAATGTATTTTTTTACAATTAATTTAACAATACTATCCAAACAAGTTAAATAATTACGAGTGACCCCATGGGACAGTCTTATTTTGATAATTTGTACGGTTTATAAATAATCCCTTAACTCCAATAAAAAGTTACTCCACCCGCTCTCCAATTCCACTGTTTTCCACATAGACAAGAGTATATCATGCATTGAGAAGGGGGGGAGTATATAAGCAAATCCTCTGAAATAAGTAAGTCGAAAATACTATCAAGGTCCTTTTATTGTAATCCTAAGCCTTCGAAATAATTTTATGGTTAGCAAAGCACAGTAAAGATCGTACTTTAAAAGACGTATATATACGTCTGGAGAAACCAACACTTTGGGTGAGTGAAACATTTATATGCGCCGATGGTACTTAATAGGTTAAAGTCGTATCGTAGCTTTAGAGTTCTACGTACAGAATTACGGAATTCATTACATTGTTGTTGTAAGGAAAGGTGGAGGGCGAAGAAAATTATGTTTGAATATTGAATCGCAAATATTGAAAGTTTGAGAAGCATTGGTGTACAGTGACGTGTTTGAACAGAATAGAATGTTCTTACTGGCTTTCCTAACATACTTATCAGGACTCCTACAAAATGAATCACGCACATGAGCAACAGTGTATTCTATCACGAAAACATAAGGATAGTCGCCAGTTTGAGATTCTTTAAAGTACTTTCCTGTTGGTGGATAGATTTTGATGTCGGAGGATCAATATTCCATTCTTTTGAAACACCTCGTAGTACACCCGTAACTGATTTGAATTCCGTTAACCAAAGTACGCACTGCACCCTTTACTTTGGCTTACAAATGTTTACTAACGAAGTCAGTATAAAAATTTATCGTCGGCAATTGCCGAACAATGTGGGCACGGACAGCCGATCGGACTATACCCAAAAACTCTCAGAGGAATTTCCAATCCATGGATGAACAGTTTATTACATTCTGAAGGGTAATTCCGAAATAATAAACCATTACTTTTGGAAACTTTAAGCCCGGACACCCTGTATGTAATTAAATTAGCTGCTAAATTTGTAAGCTATTGAAATGAGCGGAAATCGGAAAAAAGTTCAATTTTTCAAAAACAGCATGGTTGAGTGGAAATCAAATGATAGCAAGAGCAGAAATTTATGAAACACATTTGAATCGCTGAGAAGCAATAGAACATGTAATTTTGATGTGAACGTTAGCTTAAGTGGAAAGTCGTATGCATCATTACACATCTGAAACAAAGCGATTCAGCATGGAATGGCACATAAAAAGTATAATGGATCCACTAAAAGATGAAACTTGGTTTACGGCTGGAAGGATTTTCCCTAGTATTTTTTGATACTCACTGGGTATTATTTGGTATGAGTCAAAATTCTTCATAACCACCGTCCAACTTGAGCAAGATAGAGCTGTGAACTTCTTCGAAAAGATAAATTAGTACGTCGATCTAAAAGAATGATTCCTTATTTATTGATCGCAATATATTTGATGGATACTATTTATCAATCTCAGCTAATACAAGCCTAAATATAGTTCGAAAAATTAACAAAACTTCGCTTTAGAATACACAAAGAAGTGAAAGGAAGTGAAGGATCTGAAAATAATATCTTATTCATTTAACAAATTTTATCGTGCGTTGTACAAAAAGAATCCAAACTATGTTTCAAAAAAGTATGCAGATTATAAGAGGGAATAAACAAAAAATACCATTGGTTTGATTTTAGTAAATAATGCACCTGAACAAAATTTTTAAACACTTCTCGGTTTCATTCAATTCACCAACACATTCGAAATTACTTAAAATTAATTAACTGCCAATAGCGATTTAAAGAAATCTAACAACTTGCTTGCGCTTTTAAAATTAATCTCGTGAATCTATTACTTCAAAAAAATTAATAAACTCTTATTGGTTTTTTTTATTCCAAAACATCTGAATATTTTTTCACTTTATACTGACACTTAATTACTCTTCCTTAAATGCAATAAATATTTCGTTACATCTTGAATTCTTCAATGTTTGAATAGAAGATGAAAAATTTATCTAAATTGTTGATATATATATACATAGTATAATAAAATAAAAGTGAGGAATAACGAATAACTAATTAGAATAGAATAAATTTATATATATACATATATATATATATATATATATATATATATATATATATATATATTTGTCAGGTTTGAAAAGTTTAGATTGAAAATTAAGGAAGTAATAAATGAAAATAGAGCGAACTCCTTACCATCGCGTAAGGATTTGTGGATAAATAAGCCTATTTAAAGGTGGAACGAGAGCTGGCGAAGGTGAATGCATACTCGAAAAGGCTTGGCTGGTGACTCCTCGCTGAGATGTTGTCTTGAGATGACCCGGTTACACGCCAAAGGGCTGCCATGTTGGATTTTATGTGATTGAAGCGAAATAAAGAAGTATTTCAAAGATGATGCCCTCCTCATTTTACCAGCAGGCCTGGGGCCTGTCATATATATATATATATATATATATATATATATATATATATATATATATATATATATATATATATATATATATATATATATATATATATATATATATATATATATATATATATATATATATATATACTTTTAAAAAATCATAAAAATAATAATCATATAAAAATTAGTGTAAAATATAAAAGAAACTCAAAAAATATATATTAAAAAAAATTCGTAAGCATGTGGCGCCATCTGTTTTATAATTGTAGAATAAATTAGATATTGTATAAATTTAAAAAATCATTACAAAACATAATAACAGTAAATAATTACAGTAATACAATTGTCTCATTAAAAACCATCATAAATATAATTACAAAGAAAGTTAGCAGGATATCCATGTTCAATACAGTGATTAGTTTTTTTTAAGATTTAAAAAATATTAGCTTTATCGGTAACTAATACATTATTGAGATAAATATAGTTAAAAATAATATTTCTATATATAAATATTGAAAAATTAGAATTCCAGTAAGGCACTTTGATGATATTAAAATTAAAGGCATCTCTTTTATCATAAATATTACTATGTAGTTTCAAATCCTTAATATACAGTGTTGCATCTAGGTAATTTGTTTTGATTGGATTATTATTAATTTTAACTAAGTTTATGTAAGACGTATAAAATTAATAATGGGATTTAAATTATCATTTTTACCAAAAATAATTAAATCATCAATATATCTAAAAATGTACTAGTCATTATTAATAATATAAATTATATTCATAAAAATGTAAATAAAGATTAGCCAAACTATTACTAGCTGGGCCCTCTTGTGGGAGTCCTTTCTCTTGTTTATATAAAGAACCATTAAAAAATTGATGTAATTTTCTTTTAAGACAAAATCTATGAGAGTTTTAAATTTGTTAAAAGTAATATTAAGGTTATACATACTGTGGTTTTCTAAAATTACTTTAATAATATCAACTATATCAATGGAATTGAAAAGATCTTCAAAGTCATAACTATGAACTGAATAAATATTTCTATTATTAAAAAAAATCTATAATCTCTTTACTATTTTTAATTATAGCTTTATTACATTGCTGATTAATAAAGTTTTTGTAAAGTTAATGGAACACTATATATATATATGGGAGAGAGTTTCCTACTGTCTCTCTCTCTCTATATATATATATGAGAGAGAGTTTCCTACTGTCTATATATATATATATATATATGTTTTCCGAATGTGATTGATGGATGTTTATCTCTTGTTTATACAGAATTAGAATATATATATATTTACATGTAATAATTCCAATATTTAATCGGTAATAGTTCTTGAACTACTTAATGCCCAGTCCTTCAAGACAACCGTGCAGTTATTTTAATTAGTTACCCGCCTACCGGAGGCTTTTGAAACTACATCCATCTACCTCCTAAGACACAGGATGTCCCACTGAATATGAAAAGTGCGCCCTCTTCTGCTCTCTCTGTAAACATGTAGTCAGCCGGCTGCCACGCTTTGTGTGATTGTGTATTCTCTTTGTCTGTGTCGTACCGTCCATTCGTTATTATTTATAACATGCCTGTGTGTTTTAAGTAAGAGCAATACACTAGATTATTGATTTACATGACTGCCTCTTCTATAATACAGTACTCAACCAATCGCCCCGACAAAATACGGCATAATATGGAACACTATAAGATTTCTTATATTTACATATAGATATATATTCATATATTGTTCAAATTTTAAATTGTTAGTAAAATAGTTTTTATTTACGCATCCAGTCAAGTTCAAATACATATTTTTAAACTTATTGTGGATGACACTTGATGTTAATACAGTTTTTTGAAATATTAATTCATTTAGTCTATTTAATTAATGAATAAATAGTAACAAACAAAAGTTAATAGTCCAACACCATATATAAACAGGAAAATCGATCGTTTTGTACATGTAGAGTAATAGATAACTCATTGGATTAAGAATCCAAAGGTCGTGGGTTCGAATTCCACCTGGGATGGCTTAATTTCTGACACTGGGGTTTCTTTTTCATATACTCTTTTTTTGGAATAGTTAGATTTAATTAATTAATAAATGGTAACAAAAAATATAATAATCCAACACCATATATAGAAAGGAAGTTGGTAAATCGCTTTCTATATTTTCACTTAGTATTGTGATTTTGTTTTACGTAGACATAAATTTATATTAATTGTAAATATTTAATAACAATTAACTAAAATGAAGTTTTTCTTTGTTGAACTATGTAGGAATTGACTTATTTTTAAATTATTTGTCTATATTCAAATCACGTGTACACCTTAAATAAAGTAAAGAAATGGACACTTATATGCATTAAAGAAAAAGTTTTATGATCTTCAAGCAATTTGTTGACCTTCAAAATTATTCTAATTATATATATATATATATATATATATATATATTTAAATATATAAAAACAATCACAATTATCAATTGAAAAATTGAAATATATGAATCCCAAAATACCAAAACACTTAAGAATATCAATGGCGAATATAAAAGATAATGTTCCATCATTTTCAAACAAAATTAAAGAATTATAAAATAAAATAAAAATTTATAAAATATCCAAGTGCAATCTCGGACTTAGGACCGATAAGTGGGGTTAAACTAGTTTGATGGCGCCAACCTTCCCCTATTGCAACTTGGTAATTTAATTAGAAAATTTTTCAAATTTCAGAAAAAAAATTAAAAATTAAAAAGTTAAAATTAAACCATTATACTTTAAATTAAAAAGTTAAAATTAAATCATTATACTTAAAAAATAAAACTATTCGCCTTCACATTCCGAAAGATATTGCAATATTAATTAAACCTAACATTAATTTTTATCCGGAATACCTAAAATTAATACAGACGAATTTTAACTCCAACAAAGTTGAATTTTTGGATTTGGATTTAACTATTATTGACAACAAATTATATAGCAATATATATGATAAAAGGGAAGCATTTAAATTCAATGTCATAAAGATACCAAACTTCAATAGTTGCCTTCATATATCTGTATTTAGAAATATAATTTTAATTTTTTTGTTGAGAAATAATAATTTAACTACGCACAATATTGATAGATTCAAAAATATCCAGAAATTTATATTATTGTGCATACAAAATGATTATCCCATCAATTTCCTGAGAAAATATATAGATCAGAAATATTTCTTAAAAATATTTTTAAACTCGTAAATGCACAAATTCACCACACAACATTAGGTCCACAAAGTCAGCTTGTTAGTGGTCCAGCTGTGAAGAATTTGTGCATTCCACACACAGGTTACATTTTAATATACATTTTAATACACACACACTTAAAACAATATTTACACGACTATATATACACTTTAAAATTATTTATTAACAGTTAAACATTTATGTCCAATCAGACATTTATGACCAATCAATCAAGCAAGTCTTTTACATGTGATATGGTTTGCATCTAATGCCAAGTAGTCATACTCTGGTGTTGGATCAAGAATCGATTGGATTGATATGGTTGGATGTTATGAGCAAAATATGTGTATTTGATATATTAAAAATGAAATGTCGTGCAATAAGAAATGGATCATATTCTTGATGGGATACTGTTTGGTGAGTCTTTAATGATTTACTCTATTCATTTGTGAATATACTGTGTTTTTAATGTGAACATTCGGTTTTTAGAAATTTTTAGTTTGAACTTTCGGATTTTTTAGCTTGAACTTTCGAATTTTTAACTTGAACTTTCAGATTTTTAACTTGAACTTTCGGATTTTTTAACTTGAACTTTTGATTTTAGATAATTTTTGATTTGAACTTTCGGATCTCAAATATTTTTTGATTTGAACTTTCGGATCAGGAATTTATTTTTTCTACCTTTACAACTATTTTAAAGATGGGTGCATCATCTTGGAAGTTTGAGGGTTCACTTATATTATGTACTAAATTGTTTTTAAATTTTAATATTGCAATATCTTTCGGAATGTGATGGCGAATAGTTTTATTTTTCAAGTATAATGATTTAATTTTAACTTTTTAATTTAAAGTATAATGATTTAATTTTAACTTTTTAATTTTAAATTTTTTTAATTTTTTTTTCTGAAATTTGAAAATTTTTCCAATTAAATTACCAAGTTGCAATAGGGGAAGGTTAGCGCCATCAAACTAGTTTAACCCCACTTATCGGTCCTAAGTCCGAGATTGCACTTGGATATTTTATAAATTTTTATTTTATTTTATAATTTTTTAATTTTGTTTGAAAATGATGGAACATTATCTTTTATATTCGCCATTGATATTCTTAAGTGTTTTGGTATTTTGGGATTCATATATTTCAATTTTTCAATTGATAATTGTGATTGTTTTTATATATTTAAATATATATATATATAATTTTCTTAATATCGTATCGCAATTAATTTTATGCAGTTTTACTCTCACCCCTCGTATTTGGCGGGAACACGTTACTGCACTCTTGGCCATCGTTTACCCTCCGAATTAGTAGGTTATGTTTTTGTTCATATGTTATTTAGTATAATGATTTTTTAATATTTAAATTCTACATATATAATTCTTTCCTTTCCTCTTGGTACATAGTATGACAAATTACAGGTGAAAGTTGGCTGGCCGCAAAACTTGTTTAAACTTGCAATCCTGGTTCCTAAGGCCAGAAGTTTGTCATTATACTGCTGTGCCTTCTTCCTAATTTTTTTATCTTAGGTATATAACTGTATGTTTATTTTTATAATTTCGTATATATATTTGTGTATATGTATATATATGTATGAATTAATATATATATGTGTATGTATATGTATATAATTATGTATTGAATTTTTATATTGGATTATATATATATATATATGTTAAGTATTGTAGTAGCGTTGGCCAGTTTTGGTTTGTTGTTATATGTGGTTTATTGAATACATCTTACGAATAACTTTACCTCGTTTATTATGAACCACACATCAGCAGATAAAAAAACAATTCCGATACATTTCCACATTGAATAAGCAGCGGCATGTTGCAGGACACAAAGATAAAGAGATGCAGTTATTTACATTCTTATATGATAAAAGCAAACAGAAAAAAACGAGCGATTACAAAATATTTTTACTTTTATACCAGCAGTGCAAAGCGCGAGATTATTACGTAATGGCTGTTCTGATTGGATAGAATGGGTGGGACAGGGATTTTAGTCTAGCCGATTACGATTAAGATTACAAAATTAATTTTAAACCAAATATTAAAAATAATTTTAAATATTAGTACAAAGAGTTAATAAAAAGGATACTAGAGTGAATTAAATTATTACAAACACACACACACACACACACACACACACATATATATATATATATATATATATATATATATATACACACTGGTATGCAAAAAAAAATTAAGGACGAGACGGTTTTTTCAATATAACTTTGTACAAAAGCTTTCCAAATCAACACATTTAATACCGTAAGATCCCCAATACGTAAGGACATGTGTAATGTAAGGAACACTTACGAAAAGAGAAATCAGAGGGATAAAAAGAAACTTGATATTGAAAAAGTAGCATGGAGTGCAATGTGACTGAATGCCGAAACATCCCTGTGATGGGTGTCCAGCAAGAAACATCCGGTCTTTAGTAGGGGATATGATCTCCTCTGACTGCTAGGCAGGTTTCAAAGCGTCTGCCCATGCTGAGATTGAGGGTGTCAATGAGTTGTTGAGGCATTGCTGCCCATTCGTCTTGCAGCGCCAATCGAAGATCCCGAATCGTTACTGGTGGTAAGGTACGAGCTGCCAAGCGTCTGCCTAGAAAATCCCATACATGATCGATGGGATTGAGATCCGGAGATCGTGCCGGCCAATCCATACGTTCAATATCCTCACTCTCTAAGAGCTGTTCGGCAGCTACTGTGCGATGAAATGGTGCATTGTCGTCCATGAAAAGGAACTGCAGACCCATAGCGCCTTAAAAAGACGCACATATGGAAGAAGAATCTCGTTACAATAACGGGTCCCGTTGACTGAACCTGCGTCGAAGATGCGATTCATTGTCTCTCCAATTCCGGTGTTCCCGGCACCACAGAGAACGCCTTGTCCGATGGGCAGGTGTTAAAGGTACACACCGTACAGGGCGTCGTGCAAACAGACCACCATCGTGCAGTCTTCTGGCCACGTTAAAACGCGATATTGGTCGTCCAGTCGCCTGTGTCGTGTGTCTAGTGATTTCTCCCGCTGTCTGCCACCTGTTTCTTCTGGCCTGTAAGACAATGTACCGGTCATCTGCTTGTGTGGTTCCTTGAGGACGACCACTATTGAACTCCCGGATCAGTGTGATTTTAACTACTATACGGCGTGCAATCTATTTGCCAGAAATACTGATCTTATACCGATAACATGCTTTATACTACTCAGACACTCCCCCATTACGTCTACCTGCATATCTGCGAATGTGCTACCGTACATCACCTTACTTAATCTCCTGATTGGTCTTTCTGTCCGCTCTGCCTCTTCGTTCAGCTGATATGCTAATTTTTCGACTTCGTCCTTAATTTTTGCACACCAGTATATATATATATATATAGGGAGAGTGTGAACTAATAGTAGGAATTGAATTATGTAAAGGTTTTATTATTTTAATGAAATTTAATGAAAGTTTCATGCTTTATTACTTAAACAAGTAATTGAATTTTATAAATGTCTCCATGTATTCAAAATTAAAATTTAGTACTAATATTACAAAATCATTAGATTATGAGATACATTTATTTTCAAAGCTGTACAAATTATACCGTGTGTTCTAAAAGGTCGTTATCAAAGTTTTCATGCTAGTCTGCCACTTATCTGAAAATATCTACAAAGGATGTTCGAACGGCAATTGCTAGAGAATGACGTTTACAGGATTGCAAGAGCGTGGAAAGTATGATCATTTCAGAAGAGGACATGGCTTGAGAAGCATGAAATGCTTTTTAAACTCAGAAATGGAAGATATGCAAAATATGTATGATGGCGCTGAAGGAAATGGACGAGCAGCAATAAGATGTACCTTAAATACTTCCCAAGAAAACATCAATCAAGTCATGCTTTGTTTGAATAATGGCGTTGAATATTGGAACGTCATTCTTGAACAAAATATACGCTTGTTTCGTGCCACCATGGGCGCAAAATTTGACAACGTCTGTCCTCACCGTGCAAACATCGTAAACGCTCGCGCGCACGAATGCTTTATATCGCTATATATTTATGCTATTATATTTTACCTTATGCTCTGCCCATCATTCTCGCAGAACTTGAATCGAAAAGAGCATGTGTGGGATAAAATTGACTGACGAGTTGCAGCCCGTTAACCACCTCATACATATCTACTTGAAATTCGAAGATCATTGCTTGATGAGTGGAGTAATATTCCCCAAGGTCAGATCAAAATAATTTGATAATCAGCATGCCTATGCCTTGTACGGACTAAATTTCATCGTCTGGGATAGATGTATTAGATAGATGATGGATCTATGTATTCACCATCAAACCAAGCATGTAATATTAGTTTTTGTAAATAGGTGTTGTTGATGTTTTTTTTTAAATTTTAATTTGCTCTAGGGTAAGTTCTAATAAACTCTAGGGTGCGTTTTTGTAATTTGCTCTATCAAACATATAGCATCTTTTTGATATTTACATTTAGTTTAATAAAAAGGCTTTGCATTATAAATCACATTTGTTTTCCTTCTGACTGTTTCTTTGCCTGAACTTGTATTATTCTTAATTTATGGTCATGAGAGTTAATTCATAAATGAGAAACATTACCATGCAGGCATAAATCTATAAATTATATTTTTTTTGTATAATTTTAAATATATACAATATTTATTAAAATTAAAGTAAATGAAACTTTCATGTGAAATATTTGTGAAATTTGCTAAAAAATTGAGTGGTTCTTATAAAACCGTGGATTTTTTTTTTTTTATTCTGGTGTTTGTCATTTTTCTTATATATATATATATATATTACATTTATTTATATTATATTATTTTAATAATGTGAGAGAAAATGTTCTAGTGAATCGAATTTTATTTTATTTTCAAATGGGCTGCATTTTGGCACACGAGCATTTACAGTCCTGGCATGTCCCCCAAGAGTGAAAACCATTTCAGTGGCGGCTCCCGCTATCAAATTTTTGACCCTTGAATTTATTTAATTCAAGTTCTCGTCGGAAGGTAAACATTGATGTGATTTAATTTTGCCGAGAGTACCAGGTCAAAATTGATACTTAAGATATATTTAACATGCCTCATAATCTTATAACATATGTGCCTATGGTTTTCGTATACAGAAAATATATTTACTCCAGCCGGGGACCTCTACCTCTACCTAAGATTCAAAATGGAAACAAAATAAACTGTTTTAAATTTTTAAGTTAAAATTTAAATTTGTTAGAAAATAACATGTATTGAATATTTCGTATAACATTTTTTTTTTTTTTTTGCATATTTCACTAGTTGTGTGATATAATATTTTTAGTTCCAAAAACAATGTTTTGTTTTCAATTTAAAGGATAAAAAATGTTTAAAGTATAGTACCTAATTTCTTATTTTATTTACTTATTTCTTCCATTTTTTTAAAATTGTTTTCATCCCCAAGAAACATTTCATTTTTTTTTCCAAGCAGAAAAAAATAAATTTCATAGAACGAAATAAAGTTACAAAGATTTTACTTAGAAACAGGAAAAATAAAAATAAAACAATGAAAAGGACATATTTTTTTCTTATTTGTTACCATTTCAGTGGTTGAAACCATTCTTAAGGAAAGAAAAATTTTCCTCTCTCTTCAGTCTAAGCACATAAATTCAAAGATACAGCTATTTTATTGTGGCCTGTTAAAGTGTCCAATTTAATGATATATACCCAATAAAGAAGTAAAATAAATGAAATATTGGGAAAAGAAAATATTTGAAGATTTTTCTACTTCTCTATGGTAGAGAAAGAAGAAAGAAATGAAGTTTGCATTCAAGTATAAGTTATTTATTTATTATGTTCAAAGAAATGTTTTTTTTCTATATAGTATTTTGTCTTGAGGAAATTTCCAATATCTTTTACGATTCCGATACAATTTTTAAAATGCTTTTATCCTGCAGCGATGTTTTATATGTATGTATATATATCCTTCGATCACATAAAATTAGCCGAAAATCTTTCGTTTCCTTACACAGCTGAAACTGCTGATAAATCTATAAAAAAACAAATTTTGTGTGTTTTCTACTGACAGGAGAAACTAGGCAGACTTTCTCCCCGAATTAAGGTTAAATAACTCAATTGTTAAAAAGTCTCCCAACGCAAAAACCTCGGCTTAACGGTAGATACGGAATTGAGGTTTACCAAGCATACAGAGAATGTAACGCAAAATGGTTTAAATAAGTTCAATATTCTTCGAAAACTATGCGCACGGTTCGACTTGGGGTTCCAAAACAATGACATTTTTAAACACCTACACTGCAGTTATAAGACCAATCCTCGAATATACCGCACCCGTTTTGGCTCTATCAGCTTCCACCTCAACAGACAAAATCGACTCTGTTCAGTAAAGAGCATCCAAAATTCTCAAGGGTCATGTGTCTTAGACGAATAATGTAACAGCTGAGAATGAGTGTGGTCTGTCATCAATGAAAGACAGAGAAAAACTTGCCGGCATTAAATTTATAAACAAAAGTTCAGTTCAGTGCCTTTGTCAAACAAAACTTCAGTTTGATAAAGACATAAGGAACGACATTAACTCTTGAATCACACAATCCTCTACATTATTCAAGAACCTTTTTTTCAGTCGAACATCCTCCCTCTGCGAAAATAATATTGTACTTTCTTGAATCTTGACCGAAAAAAGAACCTAAGGACATAATTGAAAGGAAGGACACGGACACAATTATCAGCCTTATGAGGTATTGTTTAGTAACTGAATATTCTTCAAACACAGAGGGCAATAGGTTGGGATCTGGTGTCTTTTTAAGTACCTAGATAATACAATTTGAAGGAGCAAGGTCTTTGCAGGCAAATTGCTTCCAACTTCACGAGTGAACTCATAGCATTTAGGACAGACTAGGAATTTTGCCTTACATGGACAAATATCGATAATTCCGACGATTCTCGGATTATAGATCTGCTCTTGAGGCCATCAAGGAAGGAAAAATGGGGCTAACTCAAGAAATCAATTCTCTTCTATTTCCTACTGGGGCATTGGACAAATCATGTACCCTTCAGTGGATCTCGGCCCATGTTGCCATTGAAGGGAACGAGATGGCCGATTCATTTGCCGATGAAGCCAGAACACTTGAGACTCGCTTCATCTACTACGGTCATTCATGTCAACGCAGTCACAAAACAAAAGCTCCCCTCAAACCGAACACATATTCGCTGCTAGATTTAATTTATAGCCGAGAAATTAGGATAACGACAACTAGACTAAAAACAACGCATTTTAAGGACAAGAAAGTTCAACCCGATGGTTTCAGATCTTATGTGGACTGCAGGCACTTAACTTGATCCGAAACATTTTTAGCTGTCCTTTCGTTGTTGGTGCTTTTCTAAAAAAGGCAATAACTGCAGTATGGACATTGTATACTTGGATCATGCCATGGGTGCTGCCATGGCAGTGTGTGATTCACGCTTTTGACACTATTTGACTATATCATTATATTTTGTTGACTATATATATTTATAATTTACTATTATCTTTATATTTATATTAAGTCAATCCCTACTTAGGTCATCAAAGAAAAAATATTTTAGTTACTTTTTACCAAATAATTTCAATTAATATAAATATGTAAATACATATGACTGAAACACAATATTAAGTGGCCATGAATTTTTATTAATTATCATTTAAGTATCGTATTGTCATCCAAAACAATCGTGTTGTGATATTACCCCTTGGGAGAATATGTCTCGGAGTATCAGCGTGAGCTAGAGGCGTAGGATTAACGAAAGAACTAGAAGGAAACATAATCTTAATATATCTTTATTAAGATTTTCAAATTAAACTTCAAACAAATTAAATTGTAATAATTAATGCGAGAGAATTTATGATGGAAAAATACGCAGCACACAATATATATATATATATATATATATATATATATATATATATATATATATCGATCGATAATATCGATTTAACCAAACTCGGACCACTATCAATAACTGAATAGCCTAACATCAATTCCAATACAATCACTGATTTTAATATTAAATAGTCAATCCTACCTTGTTTCATTCTAAATAATCAATCTCTAATATTTTAAGGCAATCTTGTATTTACTTGCGTGCACTGGTATGCACCTTGATTCTCTAGATCTTTATCAATTATAACTTCTAATCACCGCCATGTATCTTTATCCAAACTTGAACCACGAACTATATTAACTTTTCTCTACTTGCAATCAACTGCCACAAACTGTCATCAAATGCCGTACATTGCCATCCCACTTACTCTAAGATCCGATGTTTAAAAGTTTGTTAATTTGCATCTTTCATTCACATTTCACTTCTTGGATTTGGTTGGAAAAGAGTTGCCATTAATACTGGATCAAAGAACCAAAAGGGTATGTTAAAGAAAAGACACGTGAACCAATCACAGTGTATATAAAATTCCAGTTCAACCGAAAGCTTTAAAACGTGAAAGGAAAAAAAATCATTTAAATATTTGACCCAAGTCTCTAAAAAAAAAGACTACGTGACTCTATCTGTAATTCTTTACATAATTAGTTTCAATCAATTCATTTTAATTAAGTGTAATTACATTATCATATTGTTACCAAATCAATCGTGTAAAGAAAATTTCAGCTCAAATGAGTGCTATAAACGGTGAGAATCAAAACATTTTAAAGTTATGATACATGTCACTAAAATGGTCACTAAGTCACTAAAAATGATGCCATCTTGGCTGTATCTGTAATTCTTTGAATAATTAGTTTTAATCAAAACACTTTTATATTAATTATAATTAAATTACCATATTGTCGCCCAAAATAATCGTGTATATAAAATTTCAGCTCAATTGTACGTCTTAAAATATATTTTACTAACGATTTAAAGTTTAAACAAGAAATAGGGAGATTTTGAACTAATAGTAAGAATTGGAAAAAAAAAGGAAGTAGGATATTAAAAAAGACACAATTCAATTTTCTGTAAATTAAAGCTATTTTCTTAGTAAGCAAGCTTATAGGATCTTCCTTAAAAATTGTATGCTACAAACTGTTTTATAAATTAAATAAATACAGCCTATTTGGTAGCAGTTCAGGTATCCATTAAAGCTCAAAATAGAAATAATACTTGTAAACACACATGGTATTTTCTTATTCCCCGGAATTTACAACTACATTTTCAGTATCTTATTACAAATTCGCATGTTGATATCTTAAATCTATGAACGTTTTGAATTTTGTCATTAACAGCTATAAATTTTGGTATTGAAAATAAATGATTTTATTAATTTAGATTAATAATAATAACTGAGTGTGAAAAGAACAAGATTTATCATGTACTTTTCTACTTAGAAATTAAAATTTACAATATGGTTGGCCCATTTTTTGATCATGCAAATACAATTATGAAGTCAATGGAAAATTAAATAAGCCTCACATTCTAATTAAAACAAAAGACAAATTTAGAAAGTAACATATAGTTGAAACATATATTTTTACCACTATGCTTCGAAAATTTTTGTTCAGTTAATATTTTTAATCTGATAATGTATACATTTTGTATAATGTTAAATACATTGACTATAGATTTATTTACGAAAAAGAAATTTTACTATTGCCTTTATCATAAAAATTGTCATTATTATTATTACCTTAAAATTTTGTGTATAACCTGCACCTATTCTTTAAAGCTGGATTTTTTTTAAAATTTTAAGTGTATTCAAAGTATAATACGTGTCTCCATTTTTACGATGAAATCTGAAATGTACATATATGCAATGTTCTTATATTTTTAAATAATTTTTTCCAAGTATTTTTCCAAGCATTTGAAAAAATAGTATTTTTCTAGAACTACAACTCTTTTTTAGTGCATAATGTATGTGTCGTTTCTTTTAAATAACATTAATTCGTTAAATATGGGAATTAAATTTTATATGTGTGCTCTTCTCTTTTTATTTATCTTCTATTTTTATTTTTAAAGCTATTATTTTTATATCCGGTGTATAAATCGCATCCATAAATTTCGATCTTACATTGTGTGTTAACACCTTAACTGATGGTTAGGCATTATGTTATTCGTACGTTTCCCAGTGTCAATGTTCTTTACATAGGCGCACATATGAGGTGGACTGGAGGGAAAATAAAAGCCATAAATAAACAAATAATTACTCTCTAATTAATAAACCCACCGCAAACAATATCAAGGTCCTTCTTTTGCATTCCAAAACCTCCGTTATAATTTTACTGATAGCAACGGAAAGAAAATGAAAAGACGTGTATAAACGCCCGACACATATATAACGCACACATTGAGTGAAACGTGTATGCACGTAGGCGGTAGTGCTTGAAAGTGATCGTCATACATTCAATTTTCCAATATTATTATTTAAAATTTTAGATCTAAAAATCAGTACTAAACTATTTAAAATACATTTATCAGATTTATTAAGATTAATATTTGGTTAAAAAGAAACACTAACATTTCAGTTCTAACATTGTTTTAAGGGTGCTAACTCTTTTAAAATAGAAATTTTCTTCAGCGAAATTACTGTCAGAAGCTAAAAATATATACCAAGAATTAGAGTTGCTGAGCATTAGATACGTAAACAAATAATTTTCGAGGTTTACATCTCTTCTTCAATACGTTTTCGGAAGAAATAAAATTATAATTACGCAAATTTAGCAGTATTTTCTTAAAATTAGATCTTAAATTAAAAATTATAAAACTGGCATTATAAGTCCTTTCATCGTTAAGAGTAAAACATTAATAATTTCATATTTAAATATATATTGTATCAAGAAAAGTTGAGTTTTTGATTCTACTTAAACATAAATTCAGTACTTTTCCGTTTCACCAACGAAGGCAATAAAATTGCCAAAATGATACAGTCGACATCAAACAAAAGATTGTCAATGGTAAACTTTTACCAACACTTTTTCTAAGCTAATCGTGATCTTTCGTTATCAAGAACAACATTTCCATAATACATTGAAAATAGATAAAAAGCCCAACGAGAGCTAATATTTAATCATATTTTTTATGCTTATATTGTGTGTTGTCACCAATAACGCCTACTTAGCGAGATTTGTACCGGGGAAAACGAAAAGTACTAAATTTAATCGAAGCATTATTTGTTTTGATTTTTGTGAAAACTTTTGTGATATTCGCATTGTACAAGATAAATTTTAACTTTAGTTCAAGTACTGAAATTTTGTTTCATTTTTGAGGAAAAGTTTTGATATACATTGAGGAATCATCTATGCATATTCCTACAAATCTACTTAGAACCTATAAAGTACTTTCTTACATGCAAATATTGTGTTTATATTTATCATAAAATTACAATGCAAATAAAAATTCAATTATAAGCCCACATTTGTATTTTTAAAAATCATTTGTTTTACAGATATTCTATACTGGAAATAACTGCTTATTCACAAATTGTAAAGAATAAAAACTATTTTTAAGGACAAGTTTAAACATACTAGAACAACTAAGAGATATAATTACAAAAAAATTATAAAATTATAATTATAGAGTAATTTTTGTTACTGAATATGTTTCCTAAATGAACGGATAATTAATATATAAAAATCATCATTTTTAAGTTGGTCATAACAACACAGAAATGGATAAAAAATTAATTGCAAAAAAAAAACACAGGTTTGAGCTAGCTCTGTCAGGAATTATGATATTCATAATTTGTCTTCAGATGCATTCTCATTTGTGTAACATTTTTTATACAATCATACAAAAAGTAATTCCTTTTAAGCATGAGAAATATAAATATTTTTGC
Source organism: Trichonephila clavipes (assembly GCA_019973935.1). Taxonomy (NCBI): domain Eukaryota; kingdom Metazoa; phylum Arthropoda; class Arachnida; order Araneae; family Nephilidae; genus Trichonephila; species Trichonephila clavipes. The sequence continues at coordinate 892,759 of BMAU01019565.1, forward strand.
CAAAATAACTTTTACTTCTGTCTAAATAAAGAATATCTAATGCCCATCCACGGTCTTTAATAGCCCTCAATAAATATCAACTGACAATTAAAAACAAGTAAAATACCCAAAACTCTCTTCTTTCGAGTCAAATAACTTTACAAAGCATCTTTTATGTGGTCATAGAACAATATTACTTAGATATTTAGTTTCGATATTTAGAAAACAAATATAATTATTGTAAACATAAAACTAGCATTTATGATTCTCTTCCAATAGAAGGAATCAACTTTATTATCTATGATCGAAAAACAATGCGTATATTAAACAAGTATCTCCTTTTCTTGTTGAAGATGAACTACATCAAGAGTTGTAGAAAATAACCTTTCTGTATTAATCAATATTTTCGAATTGATATGTGAAACCTTCCAGCAACTACTTAGCAGTGTATTACAGGCAAGCATATTGACTGCATTCATTTCTCTTACTTAAATTATTGATGTGATATTTTTTCTATTATTTATTATTTTAAGGAAACATCAACAGTGGTCCGAATGGATTTAACTTCGCAACAATTATTTTCTGAAAAAAAAACGCAAGTAGGAAAGTACATTTGATACAACAATAATACTAAATCATATTTTGAATAACTGTTTATGAATTGGGTAATTAAGTCTACTAATTGTGAAAGACACATCTAATACAGTCAAACACGCAAGCACACACACCTATATATATATATATATATATATATATATATATATATATATATATATATATATGTGTGTGTGTGTGTGTGTGTGTGTGTAATGTAGCAAAAATTGTTCACTTCGGCTGCAATGGACACGATTTACTGCTCTCACTCATTCTCCCGGCTGCGGATGACTTGCCAAAAATAACTTATTTTGTTTTCTTTACGTTAACTTTAATTTTTGTGTCTCGTGCTTATTTTTACTTACTGTAATTCTTTCTTTCTCGTGTGCTTTTATTATACTTAATTGTACTTTTATTTATAAAAATTAACTGTAATTATAGTCATGGGAAGTTCTGAACCTTTCGATGACAATATATAAGGAAATTAATTCTTCAGTTTGTAGAATAAAGTCTTGAGTTGTGACTAGCGAGAGTAGCAGTCGTTTTATTTGAGCATCCAATTCCACAGTATTTTAATGTATGTGATAATATATATATATATATATATATATATATATATATATATATATATATATATATATGTGTGTGTGTGTGTGTGTGTAATAATTCTCAGTAATTTAATCTTCAATGGTTCTTGATTTACTATGATTCAGACCTTCAGGACCACCGTTCAATTATTTTAATTAGTTACCAGCCTAAAGGGGACTTCTGGAACTACATCCCCCCAAATGATGTGATCCCCCGCTTGGTATAAAAGCAAGGCTCTGGGAAAAATCCCGCTATCTTCTCTCTTATGTTATTGTCCTTAACCATGTAGTTGACTGCAGCGCGTAGTATATAAGTTGCTTTGTTATGTACTGTGGCATCTATTCCATACTAAATGTTTAATATGCTTATGTGCTTCAAGATGTGGAATAAAACGGATTTAATTAATCACAAGACTACCTATTCAATCTTATCAGTAAGCAACATCAACAATTATTAAAAATGGCTCCAATATTAAGAAATCCCTTCCACTGTCCACGCCCTATCATTTAGCCACGACATTATACTTATCATTACAACTCTCCAGAAGTATTATAGAAATATTTCATATATATATATAAATCTTCTGTGCGTGTGTATGTCACTAAACTCCTCCTAAACGGTTGGACCGATTTCGATGGAATTTTTTGTGTGGGTTCAAGTAAATTCGAGAATGATTTAGATTCACAATTTGGTCCGATATCGCAATTAGTTAAAAATACATTAATTAAAAAAAACTTAAAACTCATAATTAGTACCATTTCTTACCGCCAGGGGAAAATTTGGAACTTCTTTTTCTTTTCAGGCGTTTTTAAAACGCGATCTAATTTTTTTTCATAAAAATCACACAAAAAATAATTACAGATTCGTAAAGTCCATTTATTTAGCCACGATATGCTATAATTTGTTTTACAAAATAATTATATTTTGTATTTTTTACGATTTTTTTTTTAAAATGAGTCTAAATCAGTTCCTTTTTTTAATATAAGTTGTTCCGCTCGAACTTTCTTTCGCGTTAATGAAAAAAATATTTTTCACTAAAACAATTCAAGCTTTTCTCTATTAAAATCAGTCATTTAAAAAATTTAATGTCAAAAACTGTTTTTTTTTTATAATTTTTCAAAAAGACTCAAAATTTTATTTAAATGCTTAATATTAATAAAAATAATCTCACGAAACTTTTTTTCCATGTGTAGATCGATATTATACGTAATCTGTACAAAGAATGATAAAATATCTTAAAAACTACGGTTTTTAAATAAAAAAATTTGTGTATCTGTGTGTGTTTCGTTTTTTTCCCCTTTTTTGCGACAAATATGTAAGCATTACTTTTTTTAAAGTTTTTTTGTTTAAAAATTACCGTTGTTTGCAATCGATATATGAAGTTTGAAAGAATTAAAATAAAAATGAAGCCCGAGAAAAATATTAAAACTTTAAATAAAAAATCAATTTTACAATAGCTCTGAGTTTGGCAGCGAAAACCTGTTTGGCGCAAGAAAACTCTTTTTCTACTCAGCAATCTACGTTTAATGAAAGGTTACCTTAGAAAAGAAAGTGTGCCTATAAATATATAAATTCACCAGATTTGGCGAAATTAGATACCAAAACTTTTTTTTTTTACAATTTTTCAAAAAATACTTTCGTTTTTTCTCCTTTTTGCAAGAAATATATAGGCACCATTTTTTTTTGCATTTTTTGAAGGTTAAAATTAAAATAAAATATCAAAATGTTTTATCAAATCGGTTTTTTTTAAATGTTTTTTTCAGTTATAGGATTTCCCCATACTGTTTTTTTTCTAGTTTATATATATTTATATGTTTAATCAAACATTAAAAAAATCGTTTCAATAGCTGTTTGTAAAATTTTCTTTTATTAATTACTTTTAGAAATTTGATTTTAATAAATATATATGTTTTTTTTAAAGAATTATTTCTATTAAGCTAATTATATGTAACGATTGATTGATTCATGCAAATCTGAAATCTATTTTATTATTTTAGATTCTTAGAAATTAACTATTATTAAAAATGATGAACGTTTTTTTGTTTTACTCTTAGCATCAGAATTGTTTTCTTTTTATTGATTCACCGTAATAATTTTTTAATTCTAACGCAATAATGTTTTTTATAAGTCATACATCGAAATTTGAAGCTATATCTTATCTGCGAGAAGGAGGGGAAGATAGAACAATAATTTTTCCCTAAAAAAAATGTGTTCGGGCTATAGAAAGGGGAAATAAACCTGTCTTAAATCAAAAATAAGTGGAATAGAACAAATTTCGGAAAAAGGAAATTTTTTGACATAATTTTAGAAATCACTCACATTATGCGCGTACAAACACAAACACAGAAATGCTGGTGTCATGAAGAAAAGAGAAAGTCCGATAAACGCCGGGCTAAGCGGTAGAGGAGGTGGGGGTGGAAGTCATTTTGAACATGAGTATTAGAAAAGATGATTTTGTGAAGGAAAGGGTAAATTTACAAAAGTAGAGATATAGAGCGTGAAACGCCGGGTCATGCGGCTAGTACACATATATATATATACACTGGTGTGCAAAAATTAAGGATGAGACGGTTTTTTCAATATAACTTTGTACAAAAGCTTTCCAAATCAACACATTTAATACCGTAAGATGCCCAATACGTAAGGACATGTGTAATGCAAGCAACACTTACTAAAAGAGAAATCAGAGGGATAAAAAGAAGCTTGATTGAAAAAGTAGCATGGAGCGCAATGCGACTGAAGGCCGAAACATCCCTGTGATGGGTGTCCAGCAAGAAACATCCGGTCTTTAGTAGGGGATATGATCTCCCCTGACTGCTAGGCAGGTTTCACAGCGTCTGCCCATGCTGAGAATGAGGGTGTCAATGAGTTGTTGAGGCATTGCTGCCCATTCGTCTTGCAACGCCAATCGAAGCTCCCGAATCGTTATTGGTGGTAAGGTACGAGCTTCCAAGCGTCTGCCTAGAAAATCCCATACATGCTCGATGGGATTGAGATCCTAAGATCGTGCAGGCCAATCCATACGTTCAATATCCTCACTCTCTAAGAGCTGTTCGGCAGCTACTGTGCGATGACATGGTGCATTGTCGTCCATGAAAAGGAACTGCAGACCCATAGCGCCTCTAAAAAGACGCACATATGGAAGAAGAATCTCGTTACAATAACGGGTCCCGTTGACTGAACCTGCGTCGAAGATGTGAAGGTCTGTACGACAACCAAGCATGATGCCTCCCCAAACGAGAACACCGCGACCTCCATACCTGTCCCTTTCAATGATGTTCGAGGGATGATTGCGGCTTCCCCGCTCTCTCCAGATGAGTATGCGATGAGAATCGCTACAAAAACTGAATCTGCTCTCCTCTGTAAAGAGTACTCGTCCCCATTCATTGTCTCTCCAATTCCGGTGTTCCCGGTACCACAGAGAATACCTTCTCCAATGGGCAGGCGTTAAAGGTACACACCGTACAGGGCGTCGTGCAAACAGACCACCACCGTGCAGTCTTCTGGCCACTGTAAAACGCGATATCAGTCCTCCAGTTGCCTGTGTCGTGTGTCTAGCGATTTCTCCCGCTGTCTGCCGCCTGTTTCTTCTGGCCTGTAAGACAATGTACCGGTCATCTGCTGGTGCGGTTCCTCGTGGACGACCACTACTGAACCCCCGGATAGCTGTTCCTGTAGTTTGAAATTGTCTCCAAAGTCGTGAAACGATGCTGTGAGCAATTCCGAACTCTGCAGAAACACTTGTCACACTGCGGCCTTCCTCCAACTTCCCAATGATTCGACTTTGGGTAAAAGCATCCAGATGTCATCTAACAGATTGATTATTTGCCATTTCTCGCTGAGTCAGCAACTCGGTGTGATTTTAACTGCTATACGGCGTGCAATCTCTTTGCCAGAAATACTGATCTTACACCGACAACATGCTTTAGACTACTCAGACACTCCCCCATTACGTCTACCTGCATATCTGCGCATGTGCTACCGTACATCACCTTACATAATCTCCTGATTGGTCTTTCTGTCCGCTCTGCTTCTTCGTTCAGCTGATATGCTAATTTTTCGACTTCGTCTTTAATTTTTGCATACCAGTGCATATATATATACACTGGCCTCAAAAGTTAAGGTACAACCGGGTTTTTGTGTCTAATTTGCAAATGAATGAATGTAGAAACAAAAAATTTGGAGGATATGTGCATTAAATAGTTTTTTATTGAATGCGTCATAGAAATTTGTATAAGTGTATTGCAAAAACGATTTATAACAAAAAAAAGCAATCTCTGCGGAAAAGTCCATTCTTGGAGAAAACAGCACATCACAGTGTTATGTGGTAAAATGGCATAAAAACAATACAAAAATGGGTTCTAATAAGGAATGTGTTCACCCCTAACTTGAATGCATTGGCGGCATCGATTTCCCATGCTGTTTATTAAGTTGTCGGACAGCGGAATAGGAAGCCAAGACCAGACACAGAGTAAGCCTTGTTTCAGCTCATGTAACGACCTTGGAGGAGGATTTAAAGCAGCAACCTCTCTGCCAAGATAGTCCCAAAGATGTTCTATCGGATTCAGGTCTGGAGATCAAGCTGGCCATTCCATGCGTTCCAAACCGGGATCCTCCAGATACTCCTCAACAATCCGAGCTCGGTGAGGTCGTGCATTATCATCCATCAGAATGAAGTCGTTACCAATAGCAGCAGCATATGGGCGGACATATGGATCAAGGGTCTCATCCCGATATCTAAGACCAGTTACGGTTCCTCCATGGAACTCGTGCAGGTCAGTGTGGCCACCGAGCGAGATCCCTGCCCAAACCAGGATTCCACCACCTCTATAACTGTGTCTTTCAACAGTGTTGGATTGATGGTATCTAGTGCGCTGTTCCCTCCAGATCAGTAGACGCCCTGAATCACTCTCCATTGTAAATCTGGACTCGTCTGTGAACAGCACAGAAGTCCATTGTTGCTGCGTCCAAGAAACATGTTCTCTTGCCCAGCATAAGCGGTTTCTTCGCTGTCGTCCGTTGAGGGTAACGCACACAACTGGTCTTCTTGCATACAGACCTGCATTGTGAAGACGATTTCGCACCGTAGTAGCGGAGATTCTTCTTCCTGATGCTTGAAAGTGGTCTGCAACGAGCTGCGGCACAGTAGTGGTTCTTCTCCTTCGTGCCGAAAGAGCTAGAAAACGGTCTTCTGCAGGTGTTGTAGCTCGTGGTCGGCCTGAAACAGGTCTTCTGGACACAGAATCTTCGGATTGGTATTGATCCCAAAGTCGCTGAGTCGCTACGAGACACATTGAGACGTTTAGCAGCATCAGCCTGCGACAATCCCATTTCCATTCATCCAACTGCCCGCCACCTTAACGAATTGGGTAAACGACGTCTCTGAGACATTTTCTAAACTCTATTGACTATTGTCACCGAAACTGCCAACAACTGTTGAAAATCAACACAACTTACACACAAAAGTATGAAAGCTTGATATTTGCATATTTTTCTCTCACTCATAAATATACGTTCTTTTCTATAAAATAAAAGTTGTAGCAATCGTTTTTGCATTAATGTTTTTAAAGTTCGTTATTATCATTCATGTAAACTATGCATTTTATTGTTACTGCCATTTTTTATGGTGAGCTTCGAAAAACATGTTGTACCTTAACTTTTTGAGGCCAGTGTATAATAAAACTTGTGTTGCATAATAAGTCATGGCGAACTTATTTCTTTAAGGTATGTGACTACCTTCTTAGCACTTTTTTTGAAATATATAAAATTTCAATTAAATAAACCTTTTTTTATTTGAAATGGGACATAAAAGTAAGTATTCCAATACAGTTCTTACAAAGTTAAAAGTAATTTTGGAAATATTGGGAAATTTGAGTGAAATTTTAGTGAAAAATTGCAGTTGCGGTAAGGATTGTATTGAAAATTCTAATTAATATATTCTTATAATATTTATACAGTACATAAATGACATCATTATCTGTGTTGATAGCTATAAAATTTGTAAATACTTCTGAAAGTTTTTGAAATATGTCAATTTTTATGCAAAAACTCAATTTTTTACAAAACACTAATGTTATTTTCTCACAAAAAGTGCAATAAAATAAATAAATATATACACAGAGATTAGACTATAGTCTAGAATACAGATAACACTAAATAAAACATTTTCTAAAAATTTCAAGTCAATATCTTAAAAAGAAATTCTGTAGTGAACTGTACCGTGAAGATAAAAATTGAAAAACATAGTTTTTCAGGAAATGCATTTAAAGATTTTAATACCAAATGAAAAAATTTCTACTAATTTTACACTTTTTAAACTCACTATATTTATAGCTCAAGCTCCTTTTAGCTTCATGTAAAGCTAATTTGACCTTTATTTTACCCTTTTGTTGTTTTCTGGAGAGTTTTGTAGACTATAACAATTTTTTGTTTTTACCGAAATTTTGGTGAAAAATTGCAGTTACGACAAATCTTGTACACAAAATTCTAATAAAAGTATTTAAATAATATTTATAGAGTACATAAACAACATGTTTATCTGTGATAGGAATAAAAAAAAATTGTAATGTTTTTGAAAGTTTTTTAAATATGCCAAATTGTATGCAAAAACTCAAATTTTTAAAAAATTAATGCTTTTTCTTTCATAAAAAAGCAATAAAGTACATAAATATATACACAGAGATTAGATTTTGATTCATAACACAGATATAACTATATAAAACATGTTCTGAAAATTTAGATTTAGTATCTTAACAATATTTTGTGTAGTGAGCTTTATCGTGAATAAAAATATTTAATAACAGTTTCTCGTAAAACACATTTAATAATTTTAACTCAAAATAATTACTTTTCTACTCACTAAACATTTTCAAAACTCCCCATATTTATAGCTTAAGCCCTCTTTAGCTTCATTTTTAGCTAATTTGGACTTTTTCTTGGCTTTTTGTTTTTTTCTGGAGAGTTTTGTTGAGGGTAATGACTGGCGTTTCGATTTTTGAATTCTCTCCTTGTCAATTCCCATATAGTTTTTAAGTGTCGTTGGATCAATTCCTATACCTAAATAATTAAATACAGGCAATAGCCCTAAATAACCCGAATTATATAAGAGGACAGCCATGTATGAACCCAAAAACAAAGTTTTTTTATGAACAAAAATTACTTTCGGCAAAACAGACCACAATACATTATTAAAGCTTTCATTATTATTTTGAGTCTTGCCATGGAGGCATTTTTTTAGTAACTCCTTATCACAGAGTGCTAAATAAGTAGGCTTTATCACTTTAATCACGTAATTTGAAAGGCCTGCTGTTTTGTCCACATATACTTTGCCATCACTTAATGCTTGTTTATATTTGCACCAGCTGTCTTTCCCTGTTGGACATTGCCCATGCATGGAATTTTGATTGCTAGAGCAGCAGTGAAAGAAGGCAGCTATTACAGCAGATTGCATTTTTTCGAGGCATCCAACATTGCTGCGGATGGCAATCCCATAATAGTTCTGCAGTTTATCGATAAACTTATCAGTTAATTTCCCCTTCCCACCAAGTCCTTTGGTGTTCTTTTTTAGTTTCCTTAAACGTGAGCCTACTCTTTTTTGTATATGTCCTATACATTCAAGTTTTGTGACACTGTTTTCACCATATATATCCTTTACTTGTAAAAATTCCTTGGAATCACCATCACCATAGTACTCGGTGTATTGCAGGTCTCGTTTGATTAGTGACCTTTCAAAAATTCTAAAAGCTCCAACAGCTTCGATGTTTCCAGAGGATCCTTTATAATTTGAACATGCATGCTCACGTTTCACATTCAATTCACACATTTTACAATACTGAGTCATTACTTCCAGATCTAAAATTTTTCCCGTATCAATGGAAATAACTGAAACGCAGCTATTAAGTGACATATGGCCTCTCCGCTGCCATGAGCCATCTACCGAAACACCACAAGTTGTACTTTTTTTTAAATTTTGCACTTCTTTAGATGCAGCTTTCATATTTTCTTCAGAACATAACTGTACTGCTTCCAGCAGTTTGAGTTCATGAGCTCTGAAGGTATTTTTAGAAATGCATTGCAAATTTAAAGTGCATAACAACTTCTTACCAGCTGTGAATCCTCTGCCAATCAATCTCAATCCAAATACTAATAAAGTATTGAGAGAGAATTTCTTATTTTCTTTAGGAGTAGAAGTAAAGCTAGTCATGAACCCACAACTGCAAGCCACACGCAAATTAGAGCAAAGTCCTTCCTTAGAATCTTCTGCCAGTTTCAATCCAGTTGCATAACATTCCGGAAAACACAAGATTGAAATAACTCCCATCAAAGCTTGGAAATTAATAATTCTATTTCCTGTAGAACCATGAAATTCAGGTTCAGGCACATGAAAACTGTCAAAAGTGCTCAATTTCGCTTCACTTGCAGACGTACTATTATTACTGTTAAGTGCTAACTTGGTAAACCTATTACTATAAAATTTTCTCTTTCTAGATACTTTCGATCTAGCTTTCGGCATTTTGAAATTACTCACAATCAAATAAAACGTTAAAATTAAATGAAAATTAATGAATTAACTGAAAAATTATCAAAAGTAAGTAATAATTAAGAAGAACGCTTTAGAATGAACAATGTAAACAAACTATAAACGATATTATTATTGCCATTCAGTAAAACAAGCTTGAATTAAAAAAAACAGTTGCCAGATTAAAAAATAAGTAACGGATACTTAATAAATAAGTAAAGGATACGTTGATCTATATTTACCATAAATATTAGATATTTATATTGCTTAAAAGTCACGAAAAAGACGTTCAAACTTTTTGTTTACATTTTTATGTCTCTTTTAACACCCATTTCCGGTTTTGAAAATTCCATTTCCGGTTTACTAATAAGCTATAACTTAGCTTCTAAATATCGTAGGAACTAAAATAAAGTATTTTTGGAATCTTAAGAGTATGGGCTATAATATAAAAACATAAAAAAAAATTCGAAAATTTTCTCCAAACCGAGGATTTTGGGGTAGTCACATACCTTAACGAAGGTAATTATTTCAGGTGATATATGTTTTACACTTGACTGGCATTGACGAAAGGATAGGGTGGTGGGTGGTGAGTGTTTATTGTACATAAGATGCATTTTCTATGATGGGTGATGTTACATACTGATATGGAACTAAAGAGGAAGTTCTGTAAGTTAATCCAATTTATTCAACATTTGACATAGAGCGTTTCAATATCACAATGTGGCCGCGGTAGCCGAGTGGTATAGGTATCGGACTGTGGCTTGCTTTGTCACAGGTTCGAGCCCAGTACCACTAAAGACCCGCCGTGTAGGGCAGCGATGCACGTTAAATCTGTCGAGAGCTGAAACGTCCTCCCGTTGGTGTGGTGTGGTAGTTAGGAGAGGGGGTGCCAGCTCAGGTGTCGTCCACGTCACTTGACCATGGTTCAAAATTACGTGGTCCGTCGCCAAAAGCCCTCGTGTAGCTGAACAGTGCGACGTTAATATTCAATCAATCAATCAATCAATCAATCAATATCACAATACAAAAACATAATGGCCCATAACAAAGAAGCTACGACACAAGGCAATGCAGCAAGCTCCATGATTAAAGACACAGACAGAAGAGAGAAGCGAATACCAAAAATTTTGATATTACCACCCTTGAATTTCTTGATACACTCCTTGGCGGGTGGCTAGGTAATTAATGAAATCAAAAACTATTAAAGATTAAATTACTCGGAATAATTTATATATATATATATATATATATATATATATATATACTGGTGTGCAAAAATTAAGGTCGAGACGGTTTTTTCAATATAACTTTGTACAAAAAGCTTTCCAAATCAACACATTTAATACCGTAAGATCCCCAATACGTAAGGACATGTGTAATGTAAGCAACACTTACTAAAAGAGAAATCAGAGGGATAAAAAGAAGCTTGATTGAAAAATTAGCATGGAGCGCAATGCAACTGAAGGCTGAAACATCCCCGTGATGGGTGTCCAGCAAGAAACATCCGTTCTTTAGTAGGGGATATGATCTCCCCTGACTGCTAGGCAGGTTTCACAGCGTCTGCCCATGCTGAGAATGAGGGTGTCAATGAGTTGTTGAGGCATTGCTGCCCATTCGTCTTGCAGCGCCAATCGAAGCTCCCGAATCGTTACTGGTGGTAAGATACGAGCTGCCAAGCGTCTGCCTAGAAAATTTCATACATGCTCGATGGGATTGAAATCCGCAGATCGTGCCGGCCAATCCATACGTTCAATATCCAGACTCTCTGAAAGCTGTTCGGCAGCTACTGTGCGATGACATGGTGCATTGTCGTCCATGAAAAGGAACTGCAGACCCATAGCGCCTCTAAAAAGACGCACGTATGGAAGAAGAATCTCGTTACAATAACGGGTCCCGTTGACTGAACCTGCGTCGAAGATGTAAAGGTCTGTACGACTACCAAGCATGATGCCTCCCCAAACGAGAACACCGCGACCTCCATACCTGTCAATTTCAATGATGTTCGAGGGATGATTGCGGCTTCCCCGCTCTCTCCAGATGAGTATGCGATGAGAATCGCTACACAAACTGAATCTGCTCTCCTCTGTAAAGAGTACACGTCCCCATTCATTGACTCTCCAATTCCGGCGTTCCCGGCACCACAGAGAACGCCTTCTCAGATGGGCAGACGTTTTAGTTACACACCGTACATTGCGTCGTGCAAACTGACCACCACTGTGCAGTCTTCTGGCCACGGTAAAACGCGATATCGGTCGTCCAGTCGCCTGTGTCGTGTGTCTAGCGATTTCTCCCGCTGTCTGCCGCCTGTTTCTTCTGGCCTGTAAAACAATGTACCGGTCATCTGCTGGTGTGGTTTCTCGTAGACGACCACTACTGAACCCCCGGATAGCTGTTTCTGTAGTTTGAAATTGTTTCCAAAGTCATGAAACGATGCTGTGAGCAATTCCGAACTCTGCAGCCACACTTGTCACACTGCGGCCTTCCTCCAACTTTCCAATGATTCGACCTCGGGTAAAAGCATCCAGATGTTGTCTAACAGATTGATTATTCGCCATTTCTCGCTGAGGCAGCAACTCGGTGTGATTTTAACTGCTATACGGCGTGCAATCTCTTTGCCAGAAATACTGATCTTACACCGACAACATGCTTTATACTACTCAGACACTCCCCCATTACGTCTACCAGCATATCTGCGCATGTGCTACCGTACATCACCTTACTTAATCTCCTGATTGGTCTTTCTGTCCGCTCTGCCTCTTCGTTCAGCTGATATGCTAATTTTTCGACTTCGTCCTTAATTTTTGCACACCAGTATATATATATATATATATATATATATATATATATATATATTATAATAAGTATATATATATATATATGTGTGTGTGTGATAAATCCCCAGCCCCTCAAGTGTCAGTTGGGGTAAAGTTCCTACCAGGACAACTCAACCCACCTCCCTCATAGGAACTTTGACTTCTACTTTCGCCGGACTTAAAAAAGACACGTGTACTAAGGACTCACTCGCTGTTGATCAACGCTGAAAGAGCTCTCGTTTTTGTCATGGCTTGGAGAGAGAGTGCAAACTTCTTTACTGAGTATTGAAATAAAATGTAATAGGTCAAACGGCTGCCCGTTGCATTTCTCCTGTCAATCCAAGAATTTCTCCAAAACACGATATATATATATATATATATTTATATATATCTATATATATATATATATATATATATATATATATATATATATATATATATATATGTGTGTGTGTGTGTGTGTGTGTATACAAGGGGATTAGAATTAAAACACCCCTACTCTGAGCTCTCTATACATAGAACTACTCAGTGTAGAGGCTCCAAAATTGTTGAACATACTATTCAAGACATGGGGAAAAGGATTTAGCGAAAAAAAATGAGTTCCAGAAACACCGATAGATGTCGCTGTGTAACAGAGAATTTACTAAAAAAACACAAAATACACATTTGTAACACATTTTATTCGATCGCACCAAACATTCATATCTTATCGATGCAGGGAATGCTGCTCAATGTGGTTCCATTCTTCAAGATGTAAAATCTGCAGTCTGTGGAGTGTTTGTTCAACTGCTGATCGTAATTGGTCGACAGAGATGCTTCTCACATGAAGAGTGACACTGTCCTTCAAATCTGCCAAGGTTATCAGACGTCCTCGATAAACAAGATTTTTTAAATATTCCCACAGCCAAAAGTCACAGGGTTTAAGATCTGGAGAACGAGGTGGCCATGCTGTCGGAAACGCACGACTAATCACTCTATCATTATTAAAATGTTGCCGAAGAAACTGCTGCTCACAGAGTCCAATGTGTGGAGGCGCTCCATCTTGCATGAAGGTAATTGAATCAAGACATTGGTGTTGTAGCATTTGGGGTGCAACAAAATTTTCAAGCATGTTTTTGTACATCCTGGTCGTCACGGTGCAGGTCACAGGGTCATTGTGAGTAGTCTCTTCGAAAAAGAAAGGTCCAAGAAGGAATGTGGCAGTGAATCCACACCAGACTGTAACTTTCGGTGAGTGAAGTGGAATCTCTTGAAAGGTGCGAGGGTTTTCCGTGTCCCAAATACGACAGTTATGGGTATTGATTGTTCCACTTAGATGGAAATGCGCTTCGTCACTACATTGAATTTTCCACGACCATGATGTATCCACTTCAACTCTAGCCAAGAATGCCAATGCAAAGGTCAGTCGCTTCTCCCTGTCGTTGGCCATCAACTGGTGATTGTGACGAATTTTGTACGGGAAGGAATGCACCACTTTTCTCAGTACATTCCACACTGTGCAGTAGGGAACACCCAAGTGTCGTGATACTGCACGGGCACTACTACAGCCTATGACGTTATCCATTGACTGATCAACAATAGCGGTGGCAACATCTTCAACGGCATCTGAACGGGTCGATTTGCGTCCTCGACCCGTCTGAACACTAAGATGTCCAGTTTTCTCCAATGGAGCGATCATTCTCTTTAGAGCTTGTGGAAGTAATGGTCCTTTGCGTAAATTTTTAAGTCGACGAAACTCCCGAAGTGCAGCTGCAGCATTTCCTTTGCTTTCATAAAACAGCTTCCGAAGCAAAGCGCGTTCTGTCAGCGTGACAGCCATCAACGATAAGAATGACATTTTCAAAGTTTCATCCCTTATTATATGCCAAGAACATAGCTGCAAACCAAGGGTTTATGCAAACTTTTGTGCTTACAGGGCGAAATTTCAATTACAATGACAGTTTAAGTTTCTTCACTTTTTTTATTTCTTTTTTTTTCATATCAGCAGTAGAAATCAAAAAGGAAAATTACATATTGCATGCGTTTTGCTTTTGTTTTTTATGATAATTCTTTCATTTTTTCAGATTATCTGGTGTACAGCGCCATCTATCTGTGTTTCTGGAACTATTTTTTTTCGCGTTATCCGTTTTCCCATGTCTTGAATAGTATGTTCAACAATTTTGGAGCATCTACACTGAGTAGTTCGATGTATAGAGAGCTCAGAGTAGGGGTGTTTTCTGATCACCTTTTATATATATATATATATATATATATATATATATATATATATATATATATATATATATATATATATATATATATATATATATATATATGTATATATATATATATAAATATATATATATATATAAATATATATAAATAAATATATATATATATATAAATATATATATATATATATAAATATATATATATTTATATATATATATATATATATATATATATGTATATATATATATATAAATATATATATATATATATATATATATATATATATATATATATGTATATATATATATATAAATATATATATATATATAAATATATATAAATAAATATATATATATATATATATATATATATATATAAATATATATCTATCTATATATATATATATAAATATATATATAAATATATATATATATATATAGTATATATAGTATAATAAAATAAAAGTAAAGAAAAACTAGAACCCACAGTACTAAAGATATATGTATATATGTGTGTGTGTTTGAATGTGTGTTACCGTTAAGAGTAAAATCTGTTGTTTCATTGAATAACTAAGTATTTCATGAAGTAACTAGACGATTCAGTTAAAATATAAATACAATTACTTAATCCCTTGACATTTACCGAGGTTTTCTATAGAATAATTATTATTTGATCCTTAAAGTATGGAATATGACACGCAAAAGTTCTTTGAACTGGTTTAGCTGCTTTTAGTCTGTTTTGAACATCAATTCAAAGAAGTGTCACCGCAGCAACCCTTGATTATTAAAAGTAAAATAAAGATATTTTATATAATTTAAATTAATATTTTTTTACCTTTTTGTTTAAAAATTTGTACACAACGGTTTTGGGAAGCAACAGTTTTTCTTCCCAGAAGACATTTATTTATTTTTTTTATGTTTAAATATAACTATTTTACTGCAACATATTCCTTTTTTTTTAAAAGTAATGTTTAACTAGTTTTAAAAATAATAAATTACATTACCATAGATACGCGATATTGCAAAAAGGATACGCTATAGAGAAAATGTATTTTTCAAGAGATTTTAGCTTTATATGATCAATTAATCTAATATATATTATAAATGTGAAAGTTTGTGAGGATGTTTGTGGGTCTTTCACGCAAAAACAACTGAATGGATTTTAATGAAACTTTACAGTAATATAGCTTATACATCATAATAACAGATAGGCTATAATTTATAGCATAGGCTATAATTTATGAAAATTTGTAAAAGTGTCCAAAATATAACGATATTTGTCAAGTAAGCACGAAAAAATTCTGGCATCTGCAACTAAATCTAGCTTGCGCTGCAAAAAGGTCCACCACAGCATATATCCATCTTTTGTTTGTGAAAAACTCTTTTTGTTTTGGCTACGCAAGGGGCTCGCTTCTAATTAATTCCTGTGAACAGAATAATGCCTATTTTTTATTTCAGAATAAAACTAAGTTTTGAAAGGAGAGGTTGTTAGCAGGAAAAATTCTTCCATCTGCAAGAGTGCAACGTCAAAATATTTCTATTTTCATGTATGAAGTAGAACGTTTCCCTCTGTTTTGCCTACGCCAGGCACCACTGC
Source organism: Trichonephila clavipes (assembly GCA_019973935.1). NCBI lineage: Eukaryota > Metazoa > Arthropoda > Arachnida > Araneae > Nephilidae > Trichonephila > Trichonephila clavipes. The sequence continues at coordinate 909,058 of BMAU01019565.1, forward strand.
GTGCTCGATTCTAATTTTTTGCTTTGTAATCACTATTTTTTTTTATTTCAGAATAAAACTTACTTTTATCGATTCTGTTATTTAAATTAGATAAGTTAAGTCTTTCACACTACACTACATCATTTGGAAAAATTTGCAACTTTGTTTGTGGTTTTTAGTTAATTATAACGCTATAATTTTAACTGGATAGGCAAGCATTGCATTTTTTAAGCATAAAAACAATAACTGCCGTGCTGCATTTTTTGGAAGTGTAAAAAAGCACCTACTAAGAATTATGCCGCGAAAGCGTAACTCTAATCTTTCCCAACGCTCTAATTCAGCTCGAGCTATGAAAGTAGCTAGATTTAACGAACCGTTTCCGCAAGCATAACTGTGAAGGCTTGAACAGGCGTTGCGTGAGGCAGCTCACAGAGCTGCTGAGACACCAGAGCGGTTCCAAGCTCGGCGTCGACGTCATGCTGCATATCTGGCATCTCAACGGACTGCTGAGACCCCCGAGCAATCCCAAGCTCGGCATTTTCAGCTTGCAACTTACATGGCGTCTCACAGACATAAAGAAACCATTGAAGCAGCCGAATATCGCAAACGTGTTGTTGCTGAAAGGGCACAATAGCGACGTCTAATATTCACAAAAAACACGTGGGAGGTATTCGATAAAGCTGCATTCGAGTATGACGAAATTCTTGATTACGAAAGCCACAAGCTTATAAAAATAGAAGTGATGAATGAAGAATGCAGATTTTGCGGAGCTCTTAAATGGAAAGAGGAATCTGCAGGCATGTGTTGTTCAGGGGGGGAGTAGCCCTTCCTGCAATAGACGAGCCAGTTGAACCTCTTAAAGAACTTTTCTCTCATGAAACAGATGAGTCTCGCCGTTTTCTAAAAAAACATAAGAAAATGCAATACATGCTTCCATATGACATCTTTTGGAGCGGATAACATTGTTTCGATGCAGGGATTTTTCCCGACTTTCACAATCCAAGGGCAAATATACCACACAATTGGCTCTTTGCTTCCTGCAACCAATACGCAATAAAACTTTTTGCAAGTTTATTTCATGGGTGATAAGAAAACACAAGTTAATAGGCGTTCTGAGTACGTACAAGGTGTGGAAAGAAACACGGTTCAAAAAATACAACGAGTTCTACATGATCACAACATTTTAGTGCATGAATTTAAAATGGCTAAAGATAGAGTGACTAACGATAATTACAAGGTAGTGATACACCCAGATCGTGTACCACGTGGTGAATACGAAAGACGATTCAATGGCCCAACCACAGATGAAAAAGCTGCTGTAGTAGTTAGTAGTGAACGAACTGCGTCTCGGGACATCCTTTTTCATGCGTACGATGGCCGACTTACCAGAGTTTCAGACACTCATAGATTTTATGATGTTCTCGAGTATCCGGAAAATACAAGATGAAAGGACAAGAGGGATACAGTTTTGATATTCCTCAGATAAACCCATTTACAAAACAGCCCTTACCAAATAAAAAACTGTCCTGCAAAGACTTTTATGCATATCATATGATGGTACGTCGCAACAATTTTAATTTATTGCTTCGATGTATTCTCTTTCATCAGTTTTTGGTGGACATGTACGTCAAAGTGGAGAGTGAGCGCTTAAGGTTTATTGCCTTAAACCAAACGAAACTGCGAGCAGAAAATTACATACATTTACAAGACGCGATAAGGAATAATGCGGATTTAGATCCAAATAGCTTGGGTCAAATGGTAATTCTCCAATCATCATTTGTAAATAGCACGATATATCTTCATGAATACACGCAGGATGCGTTCACATACGTGCGTAACTACGGGATGCCTGATTTGTTTATTACAATGACTTGTAATCCCGCCTGGCCAGAAATCACTACAGAGCTCATTCCAGGTCAAAATTCAACGTACAGACATGACTTAACAGCCAGAGTATTTAAAGTAAAAGTTCAAAAATTAGTTGCTCTACTTACAAAAGGTAAAATATTTGGTTATGAAGTGCTTCATGTACTCAATCGAGTGGCAAAAAAGAGGTTTGACTCACGTGCACTTACTGTTGTGGTTGATGGACGCATTTACACAGTGCACGTTAGTAACTTCGAATGTTACTGTTTGCGAATGCTGCTGAATGTAATACAGGGCCCCACTAACTTTTTGGATTTAAAAACAGTTGACGGCCAAGAATTTGAAACTTTTCGTCAAGTGTGCGAGAAGTTGGGGTTGTTGGAAGATGACAACCACTGGGATGCCACAATGGAAGAGGCCGTACTATGTCGCTCTCCTTCGCAAGTAAGAGAGCTATTTGCAATATTGATATGCACTTGCGGTTTATCCAATCCACTTCAACTATGGGATAAGTATAAAGTTGCGTTATCAGAGGTTACCTTCCACAGATTTGAAAAGATGGATCAAGTCAACAATGATCTATGCTTGAATGAAGCGCTGATACATATAGATGATAAAATAATAAGGATTTTTGGAAAGAAGTTGTCTGACTTTGGTATGCCCACACCAACCCGTCGAGGAGAGCTGTCGACCGATTTGATCAAAGAGCTAAGCTACAATATCGCATTATTAGATACTCAGGTCAGTGAAACTGAGCCACGCCTACTACCCGAGCACAAAGACATTTATAACAAAATATTACAACGAGTTGAGCTTGGCGAGGGCGGTCTTTTTTTTCTTGAAGCCCCGGGCAGTACAGGCAAAACATTTTTACTTAATTTGCTTCTAGCAAAAATTCGTAAGGATCGTAATGTTGCATTAGCTGTGGCATCCTCTAGAATCGCTGCTACATTACTGAGCGGTGGATGGACGGCCCACTCGGTTTTTAAATTACCTCTTAATCTGGCAAGCGAAGAAACCCCAACGTGCAATATCAGTAAAAACAGTGCCCGTGGCGCCCTGTTGCAGCAATGTAAGCTGATCGTGTTGGAGGAGTGCACTATGTCACACAAACGCGCCATCGAGGCGCTTTATCGCTGTCTACAAGACATTCAAAACAATCGAAAGTTGATGGGTGGTGTGGTAATGTTTTTGGCAGGGTATTTTAGACAGATATTATCTGTTACCGAGAGAGGCACTGCAGCGGACGAAATTAACGCATGTCTTAAAGCATCATATCTGTGGACCAAAGTTGAAAATCTTTATCTTACCACTAACATGCGAGTCCAGTTATTCAGCGATGTTGAGTCAGGAATATATGCTCAAAAACTCCTAGAAATGGGTGAAGGCCATCTAGACACCGACCAAGAAGGTGTAGTTTTTTTCACACACCAATTTAGTCACGTTGTGGAGTCGGTGACGAACTCATTGATTATATTTTTCCGAATATACAACAACATATTTTCGACGAAAAATGGTTGTGTGAAAGAGCTATACTGGCACCGAAAAATGAGACTGTTGCGAAAATAAATAAAAAAATCTTGGGCGAAATAGCCAGCGAAACATCAGTGTATAACTTCATCGACACAGTCATGTCATCTGATGACACTACGAGCTATCCAGTGGAGTTCCTAAACTCTTTGGATTTATCTGGGGTGCCATCACATAAGTTGGAATTGAAGGTAGGTGTACCCTTTTTTTGTGAAAGCACAACTTGGACGCGCCAAGATTATGCAACGGTACTCGGTTGCGAATCACCGAACTAGGAAGGCATATTGTGAAGGCCACAATCTTAACTGGAGAGGCCAAGGGAGACAATGTTCTTATACCACGCACACCAATCATAATCAATAACTTACAATTTAATTTTAAACGCCTGCAGTTCCCATTAAAAGTTGCATTTTTGATGACTATCAACAAATCGCAAATCCAAACCTTAAAGGTAGCAGGCATACATTTGGGCTCACCATGTTTTTCCCACGGCCAGCTCTACGTGGCTTGCTCAAGGGTTTTTGAATCACAAAATCTGCATGTTTATAATGAATGAAAAAATCGTTTAACATAGTTTTAGGAGTATATTGCAATAGCTACCTATAACTTTTGCATTACTAACAATCATATACAGCCGTACATCTATCAACACAAAATGTAGGATTTATAATACCTATCAGTGAGATCATCATCAAAAATTCTTGGTTTCAGTTTACATACATTACACAACATGGAACAAGGGTCTCTCAAAGTAACTCTGTCTGTCTGTTACGCCTTCACGACTAAACCGTAGAAACAATTTTGATGAATTTTGGTATAAAGATATATAGAGAGAGTACATTGGAGAAGAAAATAAAAGCTACTCGAAGGACTAATCCTGCGCAGAAGAAGTCGCGGGCACCAGTTATATAATGTATATACGTATCTATGTAAGTAAACTGTGTACTCTAATAAACTTAATTTTGTTAAATATATGGTTTTTTTAGTATTCTTAAACATGAAATTTTTTTAGCACGAAAAAAAAATTCATACCCTCTCAGTTTTGTGTTAAACGATTGTCACTGCATGTAAATTTTTTATAAACTATTTTAATGATCCAAACTTTAAGATTCCTTAATGCCATTTCTTTATCTAAGAAGTAAAAATGGATGTTTGCATGTATGCATGACCTCGCTTCACTCCAACACTGTTCAACCGATCACTATGAAAAATGGAATGTATATGTATATTTTATGGAGAAGAGTTTTGTGCTATCTTTTCTTTATAATTTAAGGAACGGAGTTTCTTGCGAACATTACAATTTTAACATAAAGTAAATACAACAGAAAATAATAATAAAAACTTACACTTCTAAATATAAATTATTTACACTACTTTAAGCGTTCATTACACAAAATTTGTAACAATGTTTTGCTTTTGCTGGGCAGAGATCAGCTTAGGAAGGTGTTTTCGAAAATCGACCCACAAGAGACTTAAGGGGCGTTATAAATAAAAGAATCGTTTTTATCAGTTATTAGATCTACAGACTTAAAATTTAACAAACATGTGTTTTTTTTCCGTTTAATATGCATTTTGAGTAAAATTAACTCATTGAAAACTTCTTTATCCTTCAAACTGTATTGTTTAATTTTTCAATTCACCCTTGCGATGAACGGGTATACCAGCTAGTTTATAAAATAAATTTACTATCATTAACGATCTATCATAAGTTTTTTAACAGAATAACTAGGTAAAGTATGAAATTTTTTAACTGTTTTTTACTTCAACTGAATTGTCTATTTATTTCATGAAATACCAGATATTCTATAAAATAACTGAATTATACACTTTACTCTACTGAATTATACTTTTTTCTAAATAGTTATACTTCCATTCAGGAATAATACTTGTAAGTGATTTGTGATATTCATTACATTAAGAAAACAAAAAGATAAATACATGCTAACATTTATACGTGTATTTTTTTTAAAAAAATAAATGTCCTTTTCCTTAAATATTCTTTTTTGAAGAGATAACTTCTTTAGGCTCGTTTTGCTGAAGAGTGAACTTGAATGGTTCGTTTTAAAAAGCCAAGCATATTATTACGCTCGTAACAATGGTAACAATACTACCGAATGGTAAAAATAATACTCATAATACAACTACTGAATCATTTGGATTTAATGAGTCATGTATTGGGGAGAAATTTCTGCAACGAAATGTAAAGTAGAAAAAGGACAAAATATTCTAATCGTTACTATTTATATTTCACCAAATCTAAGTGTAGAGAAGGTTATCGAATTAATTCACAAAAATTTAGTTGCATACACTGAACTTGGATCAACTTTTCTGAACAAATTACCTGTTATTGAAGTAAAACTTCTTTACGACCGCTTGACTTGAGGAGTGAGCAGATGAATGCAGGACGAGAGCGTTACGAAAAGTGTGATCGGGCGAGGTGAACGGAAGTTAAGACGGAGTTATAAACTAGTGAAGATAGAAATTTCAGTCAGTTGTTCATTTGCGAGTTTGCTAGCGTTACGCGAACTGGGATTTATTGATTATTTTGTAATTTAATTTCGTTCTTGAATATTTTATTAGATAATATTTTGCTCAATACATTAATTATTCTACGTTTAAAGTGAATAAAACTGTAAATTCTTTTTAAAGTTCACATTTTGTGAATTAGTAATTTTGAACATGGACATTTTATTATGATATATTCGGGAAATCGATATTGATCAATCATTACTTGGTGATATATGTGCTGAACCCAGTGTTTTAGACGATGGTTTGATTGATTTACAATTAACGTCGCACTGTTCAGCTACACGAGGGCTTTTGGCGACGGACCACGTAATTTTGAACCATGGTCAAGTGACGTGGACGACACCTGAGCTGGCACCCCCCTCTCCTAACTACCACACCACACCAACGGGAGGACGTTTCAGCTCTCGACAGATTTAACGTGCATCGCTGCCCTACACGGCGGGTCTTTAGTGGTACTGGGATCGAACTCGTGACCAGGCAAGCCACGATCCGATACCTATACCACTCGGCTACCGCGGCCACTTTAGACGATGGAAAAAACATCATAATTGTAGTTGCTTACATTTCGGCTAACAACGCAGTTAATAATATAAAGTTTTTATATAAAAGACTTATGATTTACGGTTGAGTAGGCTCTGAAGAATTAGAAGAAAACTATGATACGTTACCACACTAGTTTTAGCAGGAGATTTCAATGTTAATTTCGTGTCCGAAGATGGACAACTCTTGGTAAGTTTTCTACAAGATAAATTAGAACTAAAAATGAATAAAGTGAATAATAACCGAAATGAGCCTACCACAAGACATGAAACAACAATCGATGTAGTTTTCTCTAGAGAGAGAGAAATCTTTATTTTTCATTCGTAAACATATGTATTTTATTTCTCATACCAAAAGCCTATTGTCTCGATATTACAATCAACCACAGTAATTACTGATGTATCCGATAATGAAAATATTGAATAAAAATAAAAATTCTATTCAAAAATATTAATTTATCGATGAAAACCCATAATAAATTTAAACATTTGTAGAAATTTAATATATGTATATGAATATGTATGTATATATATAAATATGCATGCATTTATTATACATATATAAACATATATATAAATATAAAATTATATAAATATAAAATTATATATATATATACATACATATATATATAGTCTAATTATCTACAAACAAGAGATAAACATTCACATCAATCACATTAAAAAAAAAACACAGAGACAGTAAAGAGAACATACAATGAAGGACACTAGAATAAAAAATATAAAATGGATGCTGCAGTATTATAAACATTACTGACTTAGGACCGCTAATATATAAAATAATTTATATAAAAGTGGGGTTGGACATGTTTTTTGACCAACCAACCTTCCCCCTTTATGGAAATAATACTGAGCAAAGACCTATTGAAAGTAAAAAAAAAACATGTTCAACCCCACTTTTACGTAAATTATTTTATATATTAGCTGTCCTCAGTCAGCAATGTTTATAATACTGCAGCATTCATTATATATATATATATATATATATATATATATATATATATATATATATACACTGCTGGACAATTGCTAAGGACGGATAACACTATCATCCATAGCAACCACAAAATGAAAGGAAGCAAAATGTGGAAAATTAGAATAAGTACGGGATATTAGTAAGAAGAAGCATGAGTATGCAAATTTTTTTCCACGTCTGTTCATCACGTGATAGCGTTCATAAGAGCTTTAAAGGTTTTGACGCGTGTGGACAGTTGTTGTTTCATGTCAAAGTTTTACAGGAAAGATTTAATAGACGAACTTAAAATTTTTGTCATGTCTTCCCGACATCACATAGATGATTTTATGCGTGGCCGAATTATTGGAAAGATCGAAGAAGGGCGAAAATTAACAGATGTTGCCAGGGAGTTCGACATCGCTCACAGCGTTGTTTCACGGTTGTGGAAGTCATTTAAAACTACTGGAATGTGTAGTAGACGGCAGGGGGAGGTCGTGTTTGAAGTACGACGCCTGCAGAAGACAGATATATCGTCCTATCAGCAAAAAGGAACAGGCGCACCACAGCTCAGCAGGTGACAAATCAGTTTCTTGCTGCCTCAGGAAAGCAGATCTCCCGAAAAACTGTTGCCAGACGTTTGAGGGGAGGAGGACTATACGCACGCAGACCTGTTGTGTGTGTCTCATTGACCAGACAGCACCGAACTGCCCGTTTGCAATGGTGTCGTGAGCATCACAATTGGACTGAATAGGACTAGGCATGCGTACTATTCTCAGATGAGAGTAGGTTCAGTCTGTCATCCGATTGTAGACGCCAACTGATCTGGCGCGAGAGTGGTACTGCTTATCGTCCAGAAAATATCCAGGAAAAGGACCGATATCCGACATGCAGTATCATGGTGTGGGCCGGCATCATGATCAATGGCCGCACGCGCCTACATGTGGTTGCGAATGGGACTATGACGGGCCAACGATACATTGATGAAGTTCTACTTCCTCATGTTCGTCTTTTCCGTGGTGCTGTCGGTGATAAATTTGTTTTTATGTACGACAACGCAACATGTCATCGAACACTCGCTGTTCAGGATTGTCTAGACAGCGAGGGTATTCAACGTCTCGTATGGCCAGCGCGTTCTCAAGATCTAAACCCCATTGAAAATGTGTGGGATGCTTTGGGGAGGCAAGTTGCTGGTCGAAACTATCCTCCGACAAACAAGAACACCCTCATCCGTGCACTCACAGAGGAATGGGATAAATTGCCTCAACACTGCTGGATAATGTTGTGCAAAGTATGGTACGACGTGTGGAATGTTGCATCACACTCCACGGTGGACATATCCCGTACTGATATCTTTCTTTAAGGTGCCTTCTGACTTTTAGATGCATTGTTCCATTTCTCCGTACGCAGATCAAATGAACATTTTTTTTTCTTTCAGATGTTTCACAGCTTTTGTACTTTCCAGAACAATAAATATTCTTTATTCTAATGTCTGAACAGTGTGGCAACTATATTTTATCCTACTAGGCCTCATGTCTCGCTTAATGTTATGCTACATAGCAATTTGTGATCCGTCCTTAGCAATTTTCCAGCAGTGTATATATTTATATATATATATATAGAGAGAGAGAGAGAGAGAGAGATAGATGGAGCTTAAGAAGTTTTTTACTTCAGTCGTGTGGTCTAAAGCACAATCGTTTTTTTTTAAGTGTGGATTTCAATGTGTAGATTTTTCAAAAGACAAATCAAATCCTCTAGTAAAATTTTCAAAATCAAAATTCAACTTAATTATGTCAAATGATCCAAAGCACGAACAACGCTTGATGGAGTGGTTTTTAGATATTCAAATAATTTAAAATCTAAAGTATTTATAACTTATTTCTGCTACCATAAACCTATTGTTTCCTTTATAGAATACAATTAATTCACCATTATGGTTGTATATTTCTCAAAGAATATTCTTTTAAGAGAACAGACATAAATAAATTATTTTATTTGGCAATACAAATATTCCCTGGTTTTTTATTCATCTAATTCCTGAAATAACATCACAAAATTTGAAGTTATCAATTCTATCTTTGATTCATAAGCACACTCTTTTTTTATACTTTTTTGTATTTCTTTTAATAAAGCACTTATTATTTCTTATTTATCTGTATTTATTAAACATACGTAAACTATTTTTAATTTTCCGCGAAAACAATACTTTCATAAATAAATAATGAAAGCACGCAAGACTTTTATTGATTAAAAATGCATCATTATAATACACTGAATAATTTTTATAAAACGTTCATTTCAATAATACATCTGTGATCTTTAGAACAAAACAAAACTGTTTCTTACTTATTAAATTAAGTGGCTTAGAGATGATTGTCACCTTTTACTGTACCTCATACCTACAACAAATAGGAATATTTTCACATAAAAATACGTGAGAAAATATAGATTATTATAAAAAAAGAAAAAAATTATTTTTCCCTTGATATCCAATGTAATGGATAATAATGACACAAAATCTCTCCACTCAAAAATTCATGAGAGAGGATATTTATATAAACTGCAATCCATTTAAAATTATGTGCATTAATATCAATCACTAAGCACTGAACAGAGTATGAATGAAGCTATTTTTATTGGATAAAAATGAAGCAATCTTTCAAATCCACTAGAAAATTTTTCATGTATTCAAAAACTTCCTAAAAAATATTCGTTATAAAATACTTCTTTTCATTTCTGTTTTTTAGAATATAATTCAAATCTAAGAAATATTTTCTATGATCACAAAAAGAATTCTCCCAAAAGAAGAGGATTTATAATAAAGGCATCTATTTTAAAAAAGGCGACCTCCACTTAAGTGCATAAAGGCATGGACGCATTTTTTTAAAAATTACCATTTCCACCTTTATATCTATTCAGCCATCTATTCACGCTTCAAAATAATAAATAATGACCATGAAAAAAGTAAAATATATAAGTCATATTCTGTATTTAACTCTAAGAATATTTTCATATAAAATTGATCTGAAAAAAATGTGCTTAAATTGCATGGCATATATTACATCAAAGGAGTTTTTAAATGATGCGCATACAGAAATATTTTTTTTACATATATTTAATCAAGCGTTGCACAAATTATTGAAGAGATTTTATTAAAAAAAGTTAAATAGTGTTTTCATTTTTAAAAATAAAATGAACACATTTTTTTTAATCCTGAATTTTAATAAAGGATGTGTGTAGTTTACGGATCTTATGTTTTTGTTGTTAAACATCTCAATAATCAAAACTATTTTCCATTCAAAGTTTTATTAGTTATTGCAGTTTTTGAATAATAGAATTATTTTCAGTTGACCATTAATATATTCGATATAGCTAATGTATAGGCAAAAGTGCGCACAAATCCATTAGAGTAAATTCCTGTTAAACGATATAATTTAAAACTTTTATCTATAATATGAGTATGAATTATCAAGGCTTATAAAGAATATATCAGTTAAGAAAACCCTATCAGTGATGAAGATATGTTCCCGACAAGCCAAACATATCTGAAACATTTAGCTTAAATCTCCTTTTTAAATTCCTACAATTATAGCTCCAGTATCTATATATTTATTTATTTATCTTAGTGAATTTTCAATCGTTAATAAAATATATTTTAAGCGCTTAAGGTGACTTGACACCCTTTGAGCAAACTTCTTTATTTACGTATTTAAAAATTATATTTTAACATTTTATACAATGTTTCTATTCAAGAAAATGTTACCAGATGAAAATTTTCATATATTATTCACACAAATTTAAAAATTTAAATTTTTTGAAGAAAATTGGGAAAATTTTAAAATCCTACTCCTTTTGTAAAAATGAATTTTTTGACCTGAAATTTTTTTAAAATTTTCTTATGGATGTTCTTAACAACTTTAGGGATCGATTTTAGAATAACTTCATTCGTTTTCGAGAACAAAATTAAATGTTGATATACAGGCTAAAAATCAACGAAAAAGCCAACATGTCTTACATTGTATTTTTTTTAAAAAAAGTATTCAGTTTATAGCAAAACGGATCCCTAATTTTAATACATGCTTTATTTTTAACACGCAGGAAAAAAATGGAAGTGATTGGTAACTAATTGTCGAAGGAGTAGCATTTTGAATGCACTAAGGTTTCGAAAAACACAAACTGAGAAAATCCACTTTAAAGATTATAATTCTGAAAAAATAATTATTATACGCTTAATAAAACTTACAATACCACTTTAAGATATTACTTATACGCTTTTCTTTAAAATAATTGCATTTTTATATGTTTTCAACCCACACATTTTTATAAATGATCAACTTTTAGAGAGTACTAATTGCACAAGAAAACTCAAGAAAAACATAAAAAAAAAAATTTTTCTGTCACGACAGAAATTTTAGCTGTTTTTCTTCTTATAATATTAAAGTATTACATTTGTATGAAAAATATATCAGGAATAAGAACTGAGAAATTATATAAAATTATTAATGTAAAATGTCTTAATTTAAAAAGTTTACATGCAGACATTTCACAAGGAAGAAAAATTACATTATTGTATTGCCTCGGAAATATTCTGCTTTTAATACTACACATTCTTTTTTATAGTTATTATTTCTATTTATAAAATAAATTTTTCTTATCATAACGCATTTTTTAGCTTTTTTTCTAAAAAGGGGGTGTGGCTGAATTGCCTAATTTGTTTTCAAATGAAGTTTTGTTCAACTTCTTACTTTCCGACATGCACAAGTGATATATCAATCGAAAGATAATAATGCAAAGAATAAGATTAAATGAAAATAAAAAAAAACGATAGGTTTGTGATTTTTAGGGTACCAAGTCCTCTTAATTGAGGTGAAATATTAGATACATGATTATTTTGGATGGCAATGCAATAAATTAATTATAACTAATAAAAATTCATTGATTAAAACTAATTATTTAAAGTAAACAGCCACGTTGGCGATATAGCGACAGTTTGGCGACTTGTGTCAAAACTTTAAAAGGTTCTTTTCTCGCCTTTAAAAGCATTCAGTTGAACTGAAATTTTATATACATGATTGTTTTGGATGAAAATACGATATCTTATTGATAATTAAGAAAAATTAATTCCCACTTAATGTTGTGATTCTTTCGTATGTATATACATATTTATATTAATTGTAATTATTTAATAAAATTAGCTAAAATTAAATTTTTCTTTGTTGATCTAAGTAGGAATTGTCTTAATTTTTTTTTATATTACTTGTTTGAAGTTAACCCCTTAACTGCCGATTAAAATTTGCGCAATTCGCACGGCCAGTGCCACCTTTTTCTTTACATAATGGCGAGTAAGCGGTGTTGGGGAGAGTAGAAAGGACACATAAACAAATTTTCCTCTGGAACAACTATAATCTTCTCGACCACTGTCAAGGTCATTTTATTGCTTTCAACACATTCGGAAAAGTTTTACCTCTAGCAACGCAAGGGGAAAAAATCATATTTCAGCAAGACGTATATAGACGTCCAGGGCGCTCAACGCATTGGTTGAGCCGGATGGATATATACACCGGTAGAAGTTAAGGGGTTAAATCAGTACTTCATTGCTGTATTCCTACAAACAATACTTGATGAATACAATTTTTATTCACCTTTATAGTTTGTGTGAGTGTGTTCCCTAGTACCTTCTTAAAATGTTTTATTTCCATTTAAAATTATGTCTGAAATTTCACAAAAAAACCACATCAATTCTACAGCACTCATCATAGAATAATACCAAAAAATAAAATAATTTAGTTTAAATCTTGATTTTCATCACCCAAACCGTATTGCGATTTGAAGTAAACGATAATCGTAAACGATTTGAACATAATGACGCTAACGTAAAAACCCTCAATAGTATAAAACTTTCGAAGTGTATACTGAAACTGAAATTTGCTCGGAAAGATAAAATGCATTTCTTTTTTTGCAGAAAGGATGAGAAAATGAATTTTTCGCCATTTTTACACTTGGATAATTTGCAGATATATATTCATATGCTCTTTGGAAACTATTCCTCTTTTCTTTCATTTGTTTCGCTCTAGATTCAAGCATGTATAGTTTTTCTTACATGATTTACATCTAAAAAAAAGGAATACATACCGGATTTATATATCATTCTAAAATTATTTAGTCAGTTTTTTTTAAAGTTTTAAAAAATGAATCGGAGTTTTATTTTAAAGACTGATAATTGATAATTGATAATTTTATTGTAAAATTTTGTATAATTCAACCGGCAAACATATAATAAATATGTTGTAATAATGGATCATCGGACAGGTCTATCCTCTCTAATTCAGGTTTCTTCCATTCACCTAAATTAGCACTAAGTTATAGAAACGCCATTCGAAAAACATACACTACTGAGTAGTATATAAGTAGACAGTGAGATATTTCATACTACACAGGTGTGCAAAAATTAAGAACGAAGTCGAAAAATTAGCATATCAGCTGAACGAAGAGGGAGAGCGGACAAAAAGACCAATCAGGAGATTAAGTAAGGTGATGTACGGTAGCACATGCGCAGATATGCAAGTAGACGTAATGGGGGAGTGTCTGAGTAGTATAAAGCATGTTGTCGGTGTAAGATCAGTATTTCTGGCAAAGAGATTGCACGCAGTATAGCAGTTAAAATCACACCGAGTTGCTGACTCAGCGAATAATCAATCTGTTAGATGACATCTGGATGCTTTTACCCGAGGTCAAATCATTGGGAAGTTGGAGGAACGACTCAGTGTGACAAGTGTGGCTGCAGAGTTCGGAATTGCTCACAGCATCGTTTCACGACTTTGGAGACAATTTCAATCTACAGGAACAGCTATCCGGGGGTTCAGTAGTGGTCGTCTACGAGAAACCACACCCGCAGATGACCGGTATATTGTCTTACAGGCCAGAAGAACCAGGCGCAGACAGCGGGAGAAATCGCTAGACACACGACACAGGTGACTGGACGCCCGATATCTCGTTTTACCGTGGCCAGAAGACTGCACGGTGGTGGTCTGTTTGCACGACGCCCTGTACGGTGTGTACCTTTAACGCCTGCCCATCGGAGAAGTCGTTCTCTGTGGTGCCGGGAACACCGGAATTGGAGAGACAATGAATGGGGACGAGTACTCTTTACAGATGAGAGCAGATTCAGTTTAAGTAGCGATTCTCATCGCATACTAATTTGGAGAGAGCGGGGAAGCCGCAATCATCCCTCGAACATCATTGAAAGAGACAGGTATGGAGGTCGCAGTGTTCTCGTTTGGGGAGGCATCATGCTTGGCAGTCGTACAGACATTCACATCTTCGACGCAGGTTCAGTCAACGGGACCCGTTATTGTAACGAGATTCTTCTTCCATATGTGGGTCTTTTTAGAGGCGCTATGGGTCTGCAGTTCCTTTTCATGGATGACAATGCACCATGTCATCGCACAGTAGTGGCCAAACAGCTCTTAGAGAGTGTGGATATTGAACGTATGGATTGGCCGGCACGATTGGCGCTGCAAGACGAATGGGCAGCAATGCCTCAACAACTCATTGACACCCTCATTCTCAGCATGGGCAGACGCTGTGAAACCTGCCTAATAGTCAGTTGAGATCATATCCCCTACTAAAGACCGGATGTTTCTTGCTGGACACCCATCACAGGGATGTTTCGGCCTTCAGTCGCCTTGCGCTCCATGATACTTTTTCAATAAAGCTTCTTTTTATCTCTCTGATTTCTCTTTTTGTAAGTGTTGCTGACATATTACACATGTCCTTACGTATTGGGGATCTTACGGTATTAAATGTGTTGATTTGGAAACTTTTGAACAAAGTTATATTGAAAAAACCGTCTCGTCCTTAATTTTTGCACACCAGTGTATATAGGTGACTAGCCGTTATACCTGTTCATCGCACGGATGAATTGAAAAATTAAACAATACAGATTGAGGGAATTAATTTTATGTGAATTGCGAATTAAACAAAAAAAGCTTTTTGCATATCTCAGTTGAACTCAAAAAAACATATTTGTTAAATTTTATGTTTGTAGATCTATAGCTAATAAAAAAGGGGATTTATTTTTATTAAAACGTCCCGTAACTCTCTTGTGGGTCAATTTTTGAATACACCTTTCTAAGCTGATCTTTCCTTATCAAAAGTAACACATTGTTACAAATTTTGTGCAATGGACGCTTAAAATAGGGTAAATAATTTATATTTAGATGTATAGTACGTTAATATTACTTTCTGTTGTATTTAATTTATGTTAAAATTGTATTATTCGCACAGGCAGTGCCATTCCTTACATTATAATAGCGATTCAATGGAAAAATAGCGAAGTGTTTGCGATAGAGCCAAGTTTGCACTATTTATGGTGCCTCTTGGCAATTGATTAAATGGTGCAGAAGTTGATATGATGCAGCGCCGTCTAGTGAAGAGCTGCAGGAAAGAGGATTGCTCAAAAACATTCTCCACAAAAAAAATGCATATTCATGCCAATTTTCATAGTGATCAGCTGTACGGTGTAGGAATGAAACAATTTCACTTCCATTTATATATAGAGAGAAAGAGAGATTGTAGAAATTCCATGTTAATGACTATATTGCATCATTAATTGGTGCCTGAATCATAGTAGCGTGGCCACTTCAACGGCAGAAGAATTACGGAGGATTTTCACTGTGACAAATCTGAGAGTTTGCCTCTCATTTCAGACAAATATCAATTAATTCTTACGCTTTAGTATAATTTGTCTGCATATAAAATTGCATAGTCATATCTAAGTGTTTTACTTATTAAAATTAAGTTGCTACCTGTTTTTGAATTCCAGCATTGTGAGTGCAATGCAATGGCTTCAGATTTCCCTGGGAATCGAGCTATCCAGCAGATTGATCTCAACCATTATAAGGAGAAGGTATCATGGCAGTAAAATTGCCTTTATCATATTTCCAAGAAATACAACACTTAATATTTAGTTTCAATTGTGTTTAGACAGATATCATTTTTCCTTCTGTTTTTCATTTGGATACGGAAAAAAATGTGTGAACAAATAAAAGCATCTCACTGATTACATTGTCAATCACAGCCTTGATATGATATTTATGAAAATTGCACCGGGTGTTTCAAAAGTCACGCACATCCACATGCTAATCATTGATGCTTAAAAACCAAAAGGGTTGGTTGAGATTTCTGTCACTAGATAGCAGTAGGGGCCCCGTCATAAGTTTTGAACGTAACAGGGGCATCAGTTTCAAAAAACTTGTCAGTTGTAGACAGTTCAGCACAACGGAAGGAGCATGATGTTTCCCCAAGAGAAAAGGATAGCCTTGAATTTTATTTCACTATAAAATCTCATTGTTGTGTGATAAATGCATTTCAGCATAAATACCCAGATGAAACAGCACAAAATGCATCAACGATAACACTTTTAGTGCAACGTTTCCGTGACATAGGATCGGTTGCAGAATGAAAGCGATCGGGTAAGGCATCCATAGTGAAAACGAAAGTTGCAGATGTTGAGACAGCTTTACAAAGAAATCCATTAAAAAGATATTCTACATTATTACGGAATTCATATCCTTGCTGAAAGTGATGAAGGCTATGCTTGGTTGCAGCAGATTGAGCAATGTGATCACAGGACAGTATGGAAGTTTTAAGTGGATTTTTCAATGATCGTGCCATTCTCAAAGGACATTGGCTAGCTAGTTTACCGGACTTGTCAATTCAGAATTTTTTTTTCTTTGAGGATATCTGAAAAATGTCACCTTCAGGAATAATCCCCACATGATTGATGAACTTAAAAGTAACAACCTTCATGCAATATCGGACATTAATTCTCACTCTTCGTAATGTGTCAATTAATCTGGTAAAATGAGTTCGGTTGTGTGTCTAGGAAAACGTACATCGTTTTTAACATTTACTGTTATTTTACCATGTATGACACCTGACCATAAGGACAACCGTTCAACTCTTTTATATCCTTTAATCTGTCTGTTAACATAATTCATCTGTCTTTAAAACTCAACCACAAATGTTGATATGCGTGAATTTTGAAACACCCGGTAGTACAGATCTAGAAGATCTAGAAATGTATCAATTATCTTCAATGATATATTTAAAAAATATACACATTTGTTTATGTATACGAATATATATTGTTGCGTTGATCCAGTGTCCCAGGATTTAAATGCCAATCAGTCGCAAAGAACACGACATTTTTTTAAGAGCGATGAGAATTTACTGTAGAGGAAATTCAATCTTTTAAATACAGGATTCAGCAGCAATGTTCACAAAATAAATCTCAGAAGTCTTCACACATTCAACAGCACGCAAACACATCGGTGACTAAAATTAACTTATATAAAAGATTATTCATAAGTAATCACTATTCACTTCAGCAATCAGATCAATACTAACTGATTGCTAGTCAAAAGCAGACTGACTCACTTTCGGTGAGATCGTTCTCTATTTATATCCCTAGCGGATGATTCGTGAAAAACACGCTTGCGACATAGATCTTGAAATAAGTAGATTTCTCTACAAATTTCTAGAAGAATCCAGAGGGCTCCGAACTCGCCAAAAATGATCACAAACATGATCACCAAGTCGTCAAAATATTCGCCAAAAATGACGCCAAATTGGCTCCATCCCCAAGATTTCGCCAGGTGCCCATTAAATTATCATTATAACGTAAGGGACGGCGTTTGCTTGTGAATATTACAATTTTAATCTAATTTAGAGTAAGATAAAGGCATTAAACACATCCAAATACAAATTATTTACACTTTTTGACACAAAATTCGTAACAATATATATGAAGGGTGTATATGTACATCTAATGAGCGGTCAAAAAAGACATTCAATAATGAGGGACTCTACCTTTATATGTAATTGCAGTCAATGTCCTTGAAATGGATTCAATGAACTTTTGATAGCTTTGCTCAAGAATGAAAACTAATACCGAATAAAAAACGCATGTAAGTCGTGTCAGATTAAGTGATGACATCTCTGAGCTTAGAAACATTTTGCAGATTTAATTTTACAAATGTGAAATAGAAATGAGATGACGGAATTCAGCTTTTAAAGGGACACAGTACGATTCCAATGACAAAAATCGGTCTAAAATCAAATATAATTTTTATAGTCTAAATTATTTTTATATACTTTTCTATAACCTCATAAAATTTGAAAGCTCTGAATTTAAAAAACGCAGAATTATGATTGCTTTTACGTTTGTTTTTATTCACATCCGTATGGGAAATCAAATCTTGAAACTGACTTATCTCAGAAAGATAAAATAACTAGTTTGTCTTCATTTAAAATGCTAATTTTTTTACCTATTGCTAATAATACATGTAACAAAAGATGATATATATTTTTGAATCAAAGCAATACTTATTTTTTTTAAAATATTTGAATTCAGAATTTATAAATTTTTAAGGAATTTTCAATAAGCATTCATAAAAAGAAGTAGTGTACGTATACCAATCATGTTATCGCAAAACCCAAAGCAAATTTTGTTATACATAGTTTGACGTACATGTAAATCAAATTTTATAAATGAATGTCAACTTTTGTAGGGGAGGAGTAGCATTTTAAAATAACTTCACAAATTTTAAGTTTTTTCCTCAAAAAATAAATGGCTAGCTTTTTATGAAATTTTGGACACAGAATCTGTTTTACATAGTATATATACATAGGAGGCAACAAAATTTTTTTTGAAAATCCTTAAAATGTGCGTAATTGTACCATGTCCCCTTAAGGAATCGTGTAGGTTAAGATATCTTGAAATAACATCTTGTAAACCACGCGTGTCAATGTCTTGCTTTGTATGTTGCTCATTGTTTTATGCTTATGCAAAATAAATTGTGAATTTGAAAATACCCAGGGTCTCCATTCTTTGATCGCTGCAACAACCTGAAAAAAAGTAGTACTTTCATATCAGAATGTCTTTCTTAGGGAACTTTACACACACACAAGCACACAAACACATACACACGCACATATGCACGCACGAAGACGCACACACACTAAAGATAATATTTATACAATAATATAACATTCATATAATGAGAAAAAGAGAAGCATGTTAGATGTGCATAATTAAATCATTTTAAGCAAAATAATAAAAGAACACTTTTAAAATAATATATATATATATATATTGCAGGAAATTTTCTTCTTCTGATCGTTACTCTGTTTTACTTTTATAATTTAGCTTTAAATAAGATCCTTTTAATTTTTTCTTTCTGCTTGCTTATATTTGCTTTATATTTTCTTCTTATAAACGTTGAATATTGCTTCCACTTAAGAACAGTTTTATAATTTAAAATATTCTTTGCACTTTTTCTTCTCTTTTAGTATTTTTGGTTATGAGGTTTTCAGTTATACTGCAAAATTTCTCTCCATTACAAAAACACATTTCAATATTTTTTTTGTCGTTCGATATAATTATTACTAGTAGAAAAACCAATTATCATTAATATTAATAATAATAATACCGAAAGATTTACTTGACGAAATACCATTGAAAAGGAAAAGTAGCAAATTAATTTTCCCACAGCGTTAAAAGGATTTTAAAAGCTAATTGAGTGTAAATTTTGCCAATCAGTTTCTTCGTATTCCAGCTAAACTTTAATTAATGTTTTCGTTTAGTTGAGAGTAAAAGTCATCTCCAGAGAGCTTCAATTAAATTTAATATAATTAAACTCTATTATATATTCAGCCAAATGCAATTAATATGCTTTTTAGAGATATGTACTAATAAATGAGCTAAGATATGTTTTAATTAAAGCTTTCAGGATTTGTACAAATCAAATTTACAGGAATGAGTAGCCATGCTCAGATGATTGAATAGTAAAGAAATAAGATGCAAGATTTTATGAAATGATTCATTACTTTTTTTAATTTTTCAATTCTTGTTACATTTACGCATTTCCGAATTTTAAGTAAGGTATGTTATATTACACCAGCAGAAAAAAAGGAGTTAGTAAAATTCGTAGGAAATCGAATTTATTTAAAATGGCGTTTAATAAAATACTGACATATCGAGAAATATGAAGTATTTCCCCTCTTAATGGAATCTCTACTTCTAATTTTAAAAAAAATTGAAATGTATTGATAAAAAAGTGTTTTTCTTTAAAGTTTTACACTTAATATTAAATGTGTCTAATGTTATAAGATGTTTATTGAAATTAATAAACACTTTTATTAATTGTATAAGAATGTAGAAATTGTTACAAGTATTTATATTTACATCTATAAGCAAAATTGCTTTGAATTGAGAAGAAAGTAAACCCCGAAAATTATTTAATCCAATTTTTAAAGTTTCGTACGATATTCTACTACACACACACACACACACACACACACATGCACACACTCACGAAAGCACACGCACACACAAAGGTCTATTCTGCAAGCAATTTATCATTTGAAAGCATTCAAAATAGCCTTAATTCTAAATCAAAAGTGGATGCGCAATTTATGTCATGAAACAACGTAAGAGTTGTAAGGGCGAACCACTTGGGTGCCCTTTTCATAGATTATCTGCGTGAGCTAAAGGGGAAGAAGCTGACTATAACCTTAACATTACTTTATTAAGATCTTAACTTAAACCAATAACATATTAGGTAATAATATGATATGTGAGGGAATCTATACGGTGGCGAAACACACAATATATATAATACCGAAATAACGCAACCCAGACCACTATCAATAACTAACTCGCCTAAGCTCAATTTCAATGTAAACACAGATCCAAATATTAAAATGGTAACCCCTACCTTAATGTCCAACGAATTAGCAATCTACCGGATCCGGACTGAAGTTGTGGTTCACTGGCGTGGAATTGTTCCACCTTGATTAAAGGCTCTCTGTCACGGGTAACCTCTCTTGACGGTTCTTAACTTCTCGAAATATTCTTCACACATGCAACACGCACTATCGTAACACTCTTCAAATGCCACTTCACTTACTCTAAACTTCTGTTATTTAAAAGCTTCTTAATTTGCCTCTTTCATTCACGTTTTACTTCTCGGGTTGGTTGGAAAAGAATTGCCATTTATTCTGGTCCCAAAGAACCCAAAAGGACATGTTCATGAAAAAGCGCGCCCGCCACAGAGTTATTCAACAGGATAAATCATGTGTGATCTTTATGTTACCGGATGCCTTTATTGTGCAAGCAGAAGAATCCTAAAGGGATAAAAAATATATGTTATAATTATTAATATACGTTGTGTAGAATCCAAATAATAGCAAATAGTTTTTTCGAATTACATTTATGTTACTTACAAAAAATGTTCGCAATATTTAATTACTTCTACATAATTAAATGGTAAGTATTAAGGGCATAAATGCATGCGTTTGAAACTGCACTCAGTTCAACAATAGATTTCTGAAATCAACCGAATCAAATGAGTTCTAAGTAAAAGTGATATGGTAGCCAAACAATAAAATACCTTTCGAGTTTGATATGTCTATGAAAAGAAATCCTGCTTAAACAAATATATATATATATATATATATATATATATATATATATATATATATATTTATATATATATATATGTATACATATATATATATATATATATATATATATATATATATATATATATATATATATATAGGTATACATGGAATAAATAAAATGTTGATCTCTTAAATTACCAAGAAATTTTTATATGTATTGCATTCGTATTTAAAAACACTTCAAGTACAAATTTCTTTTAAAATAATGATGCAAACTCGAAGCAACAAACACATGCACAGAAAGTACAACGGACAAAAGTTTTAATTTATTCCTTCCTGAGGGTCTTACTTTCTCTACAAGATCTGATCAAAAAGTATTTAACACCTTCTGTTATACCCATTCTTCGCACAGTTAAATGAAAAATTAAACAATGCATATTGAAGGATAAAGAAGTTTTAATGAGTTAATTTTACGTTAATTGCAAATTGAACAAAAAGAAAGCTTTATGTATATCTCAGCTGAATAAAAAAATATGTTTGTTAAATTTTAAGTATGTAGGTCTAATAGCTGATAAAAAGGACTTTTTTATCTATAACTCCACGTAACTCTCATGTGGATCGATTTTTGAAAACACCTTCCTAAGCTAATCTCTGCTCAGCAAATTAACACATTTTTACAAATTTTGTGTAATAAACGCTTAAAATATTATAACAAATGTATATCTGGAAGTGTAATACGTTAATATTACTTTTTAATGTATTTATTGTATGTTAAAATTATAATCAGCCTCACACTCCGCCTGTTCAAGCTTTCGCAGTTCCTTGC
The DNA here is from genome assembly GCA_019973935.1 of Trichonephila clavipes. NCBI lineage: Eukaryota > Metazoa > Arthropoda > Arachnida > Araneae > Nephilidae > Trichonephila > Trichonephila clavipes. Next base: position 931,766 of record BMAU01019565.1, read on the forward strand.
ACCTGACGTAGACAAAACAAAATGCAAAGTTTTGCTTCACACATAAAAGATACATATATACTTTCGCGGGCTTTTTTTGCAGATGGCACAATTTTTTTCTACTTACTTGACAATTATCGTTATATTTTGGATACTTCAAACAATTTCTTTATAAATTATAGCCTATGTTTATTCTGATGTATGTGAGCTATATTATTATAAAGTTTCTTTAAAATCCATTCAGTTGTTTTTGCGTGAAAGAGTACCAAACGTCCACACAGACTTTCACGCTAATAATATTAGTAAGGATTTTGCCAGAAAAAAATATCTTATTTACTTTGCGGGATTATGATCTAAATCAAATTCAAAGTAGGCTCCTTGCGCTTTCACAAACTCTAATCCCAACATTCCTTGCACAGCCGAAAGTACTTCTGGAAGGCATCTTTTCGAATGGTGTTCAACTCCACCATCGCGTTCTGCCTTCTCATTTCTACTTTGAAAACGGGATATTTTTAATGCATATTCTATTTGGGGAACAACTAGAAGTCGAAAGAAGGCAAATTCAGTGTTGATAGTGTCTATTAGGACTTGTGAAACTGCAAGACGGAGTTTTTGTCTCCATAGACAGAGACTTGGGAATGAATTTCGCAACCATTCTGCCCATGAACACACAAAATTGGATGTGCAGAACCTTTACGGATTTCAATTTGTTCAGAATTCTCTCTTAGAGTAAAACAACGAACTTTCATTATCTGATTTGTCCCTTGTTAACAGCAGCTGCATTTCAAGTGATTTGTGATCTCCCAGAACGTTGGTCACTTTCAAATGTGACCTTTTTTTCAAACCTTCTTCATTTTTGCGCCCTCATTGTATCATTTCCAAACACTTGCTGAATCTTACGAATTATTTCACTTAGAAAATCAACAAGTTTTTGAAAACAAAATTAGATGCAGACTTATGTACAAGTCGTTCAGACACATTTAAAGAAATAACACCTCACTCGAATGCCTGCAGGAAGAGACCGGTATTCTGAAACAAAAGGAACAAAATTCAAGTTTGTTCAATAATTTGTCACTTCCCACTATGCACAGTGCAATTATCTTAGAATCTCTATTGCGTGAGGGGAATTTCACGCTGGAAGATTTTTCGAACATACCTTGTAGATCTATTCTAAAGTTCGACAACTGTCGTTACACACATGTGTTTCTACATCACTCTGAATAGCCACATTCAATGGCTGATGCAATATTGTATCATTCTAACCACAAAATTTAATGATATGGCACTTTTTGAAGAGCTAATGTAGTAGATAAATTGTATTTCTATTAGTCGGGCCAATACAACGAGAAATATAAAAAAAATGTTTAAGTCATTTCCCATACTTTGAATGTATTAATAGAAAGTATTTTATTACGATTGAAAATTTGAACAACACATATATGTATATAAGTATATATATATATATATATATATATATATATATAGGGAGAGTGTGAATTAATAGTAGGAATTCAAAAAAAGAGCATGATTTGTCTGTATTACTGTAACAATGCACACCTTATTTGGCTAGTTTGGCTGATAAATCGGTTTTAATCGCCAACTTTCGTCATTGTTTTAACAGTTACATTGTTATAACAATGGAGATGAATCTAAGTTGGCATCGGAATCCAGTAATTAATTTAATTAATGAATTAATGTTTGAAAAAAATGGATTAACATCAAGTGTCATCCACTACAAGTTTAAGAAAATCTATTTGAGCTTGTGATTGGGTGAACAAAAAGTATTTTATTAACGATTGAAAATTTGAACAAGATAAATATATATATAAATATTTATAAATCAATGTAAATAGAGAGAATGAGAGGTAATGGTAGGCTTGATAAGTAGGACAATATGTCTTGGAGAATTCAAGAGCCTTATGAATAAAGAAGATAAATTTCTAGAATATTGAGGAAACAGAGTCATGGAATAGTTAAAACGAAGAGTCAATTAGGTACAAGAGATGTTGCATATTGTCAAAGCACAAACTCTTAGAGTAAAAAAGAACAGCGATGAAAGCTTGAAAAAGTCAAATCTTAACTGTAGCGAGAGATCTTAGTGTGGAATGCATTCGTATTGTCTTTATTTTCTATAGCATTTGACATTTTCTGAAAAGTAACATTGTTTTGTTTTATACCATAAGAAAAATAAATCCCGAAGTACTTATTGAAAGGACATGTTAAGTGTTCCATGCTAGTATTTCACGGATAATGAAAACATTTTTAATTGATTTCTAAAAATACTTCTAATAATCATAATGCTTCATGATAGGTAAGAAAAACGTAAATGACAATACATTTTAATGTCTATAAATGAAATATTAAAACACGCCATACAAATTTTTGAGAGCTCACATTTTTAAAAAGGAAAACAATATATTGAGCTACATAATTATATTTTATAATGTATAATTTTTTTATTGTACACAAAAAAACTGTTAGTTCAGTGAATAATTTAATAAAGAAAAATAATATTTACCTACTCTTAAGGCCACTTCTTGTTAGTAAACAGAGAAAAAATCCTATCAAATTGAACTAAAATGTTTCAAATGTGCATGAATTTATACACACACACTTTTCGCTAACATTACAAGCAAAATTGTCATATTTTTTCCAATTCCTAATATTAGCTCACAATCTCTATATATTTATTTGTTTGTTTATTTATTTATTTATCTTGATGGTATTTTCAATCATTAATAAAATACATTTTTAAAACGCTCCATTGAGCTGAAATGTTATATACATGACTATTTTGGATGACAATACAATAATTTAATTATAATTAATGAAAATTAATTGATTAAAACTAATTGTTTAAAGAATACAGCCATGTTGGCAACATAGCGAGAATTTTGGCAACTTGTGTCAAAACTTGAAAAGGTTCTTTTTTCGCGTTTTAAAGTATTCAGTTGAACAGAAATTGTATATACACAATTGTGTTGGATAATAATACGATACTTTAATGATATTAAATAAAACGGAATTACCACTTAATGTTATGATTCTGTCCTATGCATAAACATATTTATATTAATTGTAACTATTTAATAAAAAGTAGCTTAAATAAAATTTTTCTTTGTTGATCTAAGTAAGAATTGACTTAACATTTTTTATATTACTTGTTTCATATTATTGTTGTTTTATTGATGATCAACAATGTTATGTTGAACTTTTTCTTACTAGGGTCTTTTTGACAGAGCACAGTGTGTGTTGTGGTACACATATGACTTCACATTTTTCTTGCTGAAGTTTTTAGGTACGATTTGAAAATTTTCCTTTCATCTCGAAAGTTTCATGTTTATCACTTCTCTCAAATTTGATTTTGCAATCATGATTAATATTTATATCTTCAGGTTCTGAGGTTTGCCCTTGCTTCATCAGTTTTAACGTCATCCAATAGAGATCGCACGCTTGTCTAATTCTTTCCTTATACAGGCGGAGGGGGGGTTCAAATTAGTGGTACCAAATTTAGAATAGGTACAGGGCATTGTAACAATAATTTATTGTATAGAAATATATGGGCGCAAGTGACTGGGGAAGGCACAAACACACACACAAAAAAAGCGATAAAAGGAAAGACAAAGTTTTTATTGAAAGCTTCGTTGACAGCTGAGATGTTAACGATAACTGTTCAAAATTGCGTCCATCATCAGCGATACAAATTCGACAGCGTTGGCGGAGTGTGTTTGACACACTCGTTCCAAGATACCAGACATTTAAAGCACACATGAAACAGCTTCGGATATTCGAGCAACGAAATCCTTATCTAAGACAAGTGGAGTTGCATAAACTGGATTCTTCAGATATCCCCATATAAATAATCGAGACTCGATAAATCAGGAGATCAGGATGGCCAAGGAACTGATCCACCAAGTCTAATCCATCTCACCCCAAAACGTGACATCCAAGTAAATGCACACATCAGTGTTGAAGTGGGCTGGCGCAACATCATACTGAAACCACATGCGGTTACGAATGGTGATCGGAATATCCTTCAGCAGTTCTGGTAACACCTTTCCAGAAAATAAGGTAATATTCGCAATTACGTCACGTCAGTAGTATGATCCAAACAAAAAGTCGTTGACAATACCAGTCCACTTATTCTTACAAAATCGTTGTTGATACTCATGTCGTCGGGTTGCATCTGGATTTTCGATTGCCCATACTGAGATGCATCATGCTAAACACGGTGACTATACATCTAATGCCCCCTACAAACAACTCTCAAACAACCGGTTTTTTCATTTTTCTTTCATTTTATTTTCCATGCCTGTGTCTCACCACGTCACTTGCGCCCATACATTCCTAAACAAAAATTGATTTTTACAATGTCCTGTACCTACCAATAAAGTCGGTACCATGAATTTGGGACCACCGCGTTTTACGTTCATTTACTTTAATAAACCATAATGAGTGGTATAACACGGCAGTCCAAACCACTAAGTCATTTTCAGGGGGTAAATGTTACCTGTTCATAGAAAATATGTTGGAACAAAAGGGGGTCTCAAGAGGAACTCAGTCACATCAAGTACCTTGAGATTTTAAGGAAACATTTGTCATCCCTTCAATATGAGGCACATATATGACAAATATTTTTAAATACATGAACTTAAATCTATTGAGAAAAGTAATTTTTAAGTACACGATTTTGTATTCAACGTTTCTATAGGGAGATAGGAGAAAATAATTACTTTTAATAGTTAATTTTTTCTTTAAGCGATATGTACCCAATATTTGATAGAGATTCCTATAAAAGAAACCAGTATTTGTTTTTCAAGGAGATTAAATTCACTGAAAAAAACTTTCTTCCTTTAAGAAAGGACTTAAGAGATTATAGTTAGTATGAAAATTAAATTGTAAAGATAAATTGTAGTTCAACTGATTTATATTTTTTGAAAACTATTGTCATTATTACTTTGTATGTGTTGGGATATCTTACCCCGTTTTCTTTTATCTCTCCTAAGATAAAAGAAAAATAAATAAATAAACTAGAGTTTTTTCTCTGTCCGTCTTCTTTACGTATTCTTACTGCTTTTAACTGTTGTTACTACTTTTTTGGGGGGAATAAAAAAACACTTTTTTCTTTCTTTTTTTTTTTTTTTTTTTTTTGCACTCAAAGTTTATCGTCGTTTTTTGGAAAAAAATCAGGATTGCTAGAATGATTTTATTTGGAACACTATATCAAATGAAATCAGAAAAATCGAAGCTTTTTCTTTTTTGGCTCTCCATTCGTTGAAACAACATTTCTTTAAAAAAAAGACTTTTCACTTGATTTTTTCAATGTGCAGAATGAAAGATCAAGCTATTTTATTGTCAAATGTTGAAATATCCAATTTAATGATATCCGTCCAACAGAGAAGTAAAAGAAATGAAAAATAAAACAAAATGAATTTGATTCCTTCTCCTTTTATTTACTTTTTAGGTGGATAGTTGAAGTGCTGTGACGCGCTTAATTTATTTAATCAATATCACAGAGAAGAATTCATACAGTTTCAATATTTCCATAGGCTTTTTTTTGTACCTCCGATACCTTTAAGTTAACGGATACGTACATTTTTTTCGAATAACATGTGAGTTCGAATAACAATTTTATAACATGTGAGCATTCGAGCTTAATTGAAAAATTTGAAAATTGCTTTAAACTTAAATCGTAATTTTAAACGAAGGAATAAGTTTGAATTCTATTCACAAATAGCGACACTGTAAGCATATTATTTATCTTTACTTAACCTGAATAACATAGTTGATTTGGCGCTGAACTTCAGTGCCAAAGTTTGCAAGTTTGACTCCGCGATCAGTCAATGGATTTTCATGATACAGAAAATCGAGAGCATCTGTATCATGTGATTACATGGCCTGTTAAAGATCCCTAGAATTCCTGTTTGACTTGTGTGTTCTCTGTAAAAGTAAATTTCAAAACTGATTAATTTCGCATCGTTGGAGATCGGCTCCAATCCCTTAAAGTGTAAAAACCGGGCGTTAAAATTACATTGTGGCAATTTCTGTATGAGCTGTATGGTGCCACACTAAACGGTGATACCAGCTTCAAAGAATGTGCTAGGTCAGCAATGGGAAAATATCTACTCGCAACCCCATTTGTTTAAAAACAAATGTCGGTTCTGTAGCTTAGGATTAGTTTGCCCGCTTTTTAAGCCTAAGAGCACTGATTCGAACCCGGCTATCAATTTAGCTCTGATACTCTCGACAAAATTATACCACGGCAATATCTGGGACGATGTGGGTTGAATTTCGCAAAATCCGTTCTTAGGGAATCTCTATCCATGAAAAAAATATGTCTAACAATTGTGTAGTCTGTAGGTGGATAACAGTTAATTGATGAGTGAGTGAATCAATTTTATCCATTATATATATATAGATATATATACTCATGGACAAAAAAATTAGTGCACCAAGAAAAATTGCGGGAACATAACGAAATTTGATATGTATGTACATGTCGGGGATATATGCAAATGATTAAAAATACAGCGTGACATATACCGGTAGAAGGCGTTAAATGTTGTTCTTCGTGGAGTACAACACAGGTAACCAAAGCTTGTATGAGTGTTCTGAATCGTTTACAAAGAAGGATCTGAGGTACACATGCCATTACAAAGACAAAGAAGCAGCTGTCACAGTTTGAGAGAGGGGGAATCATCTTCAAGGTGGAAGCTGGGTGCTCAGCTAGGCTCGTCAATTAGGGCGCTCTGATTATGTTGTGAGGAGGTGATGTTGAGACCAGTGGATCCCAGAGATGTCAATTACACGAAGAGCAGGTTCAGGACGCCCAAGACAGACCATTATTCGAGAAAAGGCCACATTGTAAGAAATCCAAGCGTATAGCCAACTGCTTCATCGGCCGCCATCCAAGCCCCAGTAGCAACATAATTAGGGGTCCTGATGTCTTCTCAAACCATACAAAGCCGCCTGGCCTAAGGACATTTGGGATTGCAACGCCCATTACGTGTGCTTCCATTGTCGCCCACCCATCGACGCATCCGTTTGGAGTGGCGCCGCGCACGAGGAGATTGAACTGCAGTGGAATGGAACCAGGTCGTCTTTAGCGACGAATCCAGATTCAATCTCAGCAGTGATGGAAATTTTGTTCGTGTGAACGCCTAAATCCTGCCTTCGCTTTACAGCGACACACCGCTTTCACAGCTGGTGTGATGGTATGGTGTGCCAATGCGTACAATGCACAGTCACCCCTAGTATTGATTCGTGGCACCATGACAGCCCGGCGGTATGTCCATGACATCATGTAACCACATGTGTTGCCACTCATTCAGCGGCTCCCAGGAGCCATTTTTCAACAATACAATGCTTGGCCTCTCATGGCAAGGTTGTAACAAGACTGTCTCTGCACTGTTACTACCCTTCCTTGACCTGCCTGATCCCTAGATTTGTCCCCAATCGAGCATATCTGGGATCATTGGGGATGGCAAGTTGGGCATCCGACAAGTTAGAGGCAGGCTTATAGCAAATATGGAATGAAATGTCTCAAGGCAGCATACAGTACATGTATGCCTCAATACCCGATCGTGTCGCATCGTGCTTTCCCGCTAGAGGGGGCTCAACAAGGTATTAAATCCTCCGTGCTTTTGCCTTTTTTTCTGAAATAAATGTTCCTTTTTTATTTTCTTATCATTTATTAATATCAAAGTACTCTTTACGTATGTAAAATTACGTTTCATTTTGACGTCTCCTTCTTGGTGAGCTAATTTTTTTGTCCAGTTTATATAAAGGAGAATAGAGACGCACTCATTCATAACGAGATTTTCGTAACTATTATTAGACCTACATACTTGAACTTTGATAAGTATGTTCCACTAAGAAAGAGCTTTGCGAACATCGACTTCCAAGGGGGGAGGGCTGTAAAGGGTTAAGTACCCTTATAGAAGAACATTCTCATTTTGAAATATTAGACCAACATATTTTAAATTCGATAGGCATGCTTTTTAAATGTAATAGAGATTGGTTAGGAAAGAGGTTTGGTAAAAATAGATCCTCACACGAGATATTGAGAGATTAGCTATTAGACCAACAGATAAGAAATTTTGCAGACATGTTCCTTTTTTGAGTAGAGATCCACTGAGAATGGGGTTTGCCAAAATCGACCCCGGGGGAATGCGATGGGTTAAGGTTAAGTGCCGTTATAGGACCCATGTACTTGAAATTTGGAGGGTATGCTCCTTTCATTGGGTAGACATCCAACTAAGAAAGGGATTTGCAAAAATTGATTTCCAGGGGGAGGGATTGCGAAAGCGTTTCATGCAAAAAAAAAAAAAAGTATTTTTTATGAGTAACTAAAAATAAAATAAAAAAAAAATCTACAACTTTGATTTTTTTTTATAAAAATATGTTACTTTGCTGAACCGAGATAAAAAAAGAAATGCATTTTCAAAAATCAACCGGAATGAGTGTTAGGGGGAGTTATAGATAATAAAGAATACCCTTTTTTTAAATATTAAAACAGTCATAAAGTTTGCAAATACGATTTTTTTTTTTTGTTAAGCAGTGATATGCTACCAAAGTATTTTTTGTATGCGTTTAAATTAAAATTCACTGATAATTAACGCATGAAAATTTCATTTATTCTTCAATTTCTATTGTTTTGTTTTTCAATTCACTTGTACGAAATAGGGCAGGTAGTTCAAATAAAAACATATAAGTGGGGGTTTAAAAATATTATTTTTACACTTTCATTTTGGCTCTGCATTGCAAAGATTACTTTGTTATTTTTTACTCACCTTTTTTGCTATACCTTTTTGCTAAAATTAACATTCTTTTCTGGAAGGAAAAATTCACAAGAACCCCTTGAAAAAACCGTTTTGGATAGTCGCAAAATCAAAAACGAAATCAAATAATATAATCCATATTACACTTTTTATTTCCTTGCCACTCTTTGCGGTTGAAGCAGTTTTTGCACGATAAAAAAAAGTATAGCTTTCTTCATTCAGAAAAAAATAGAATCAAAGATAAGGTTATTTTATGGTGGGATGTTAAAGTGTCCAATTTAATGGTATCCATCTTACAGCGAAGATAAAACAAAACGAAGATAACAAAGAAAAACTATTGAAATTTCTTATTAGTTTGTTGTTACTTATTGCGGAAAAAAGACAATGTCTTATGCCCACATTTAATTTATTTATTCCTTGTGATATGAGGATATTTATTTTTCTTCAATTATTTCTTTCCGTTTTTTTTCTTTCGATGAATTTTTTTCCAATATTTTTCGGGCTCTTCGAGTATGTTTTTTCAAAATATTTAGATTGCACCGGAGCTTTTGGCGTATTATATTTCAATGTATTGAAATCTTTTAAGATTTTCTTTGGAATGTTTAGTGAAGCGTGTAAATATTACTTTTTTCATTCTTTCCGAAAGTGTATTTTTTGTTATTAATACAAACGAAATTGATTTGAGCAGTAGGTAGCCGATAAAACGAGATTCGTAAATATAAAAATAAATTAAATATTTATATCTGATAAAGTAATCACAGTGTTAAAATAAGCTACTTAGAGCAAAAAAAATATTTTTAAGCAAGAAGATACCTTTAAAAACACAATTATTCCTTTGAAAAAAATTAACGGAAAACAAACACCTTCTCCCAATTTTTTTTCGACAAAATTAAATTAATTGAACCGGAAATATTATAAAGAAACAACATAATTTAAGCATGAACAGATAGGTAGTGATATAGTTATTTTTTAGCTTTGAATAAATAATTCTCTCAATGTATTGCTGTATTAAATTAGCTTATTCCAGTATATCTATGTTCTTTTAAGCTTCACATCAGTAAGACTACTTAAAACGATGTTTACCGCTCTTCCCATAATCATTTATTATAAATTTTATATTACGAAAGTTTTGTCTGTGAAAAAAATTTTTTCATCGGTAATGTAAGAAAATGCAGAAAATAAAGAACACGTTAAGGAATAAAATGTAACAATACTTAATTAAATATATATATATTTAAATAATTCTTAAAATTAAAATATGACCCTCAAACAGTGAGTGAACACTATCTCAAGTGAGATAAACATACTATTCTTAATAAATAGAAACTGTAGTGCTTAATTAAAATGTATTGGCTACACATTTTTATAAGAGACGCTTAAAATATAGTTGAAATACCATAAGGATAATATAGTTATTTTTCCGTAATAAGTATATATCTGGTAATAACAATATCTACAAACTATATATAAGTAATTTCAGATAGGTACATTAAAAAATGAATAATTTAAGATTCCATAATGTTTAAACAATAAACTATTTGGGATTAACCCTTTAATTGCCACTTACGTATTACTCAACCAGTGTGTTAAGGGTCGCGGAGTATACATACGTCCTTTCGAAATGCGACTATTTTCTTTGCGTTTCTATCTGTAAAACTGTTCTTAATGCTTTGGAATGCAATTAATCGACCTACATATCATTTGCGAATAATTTATTTTTTTCAGAGATTTTTTTTTTTAATTTATACCTTTTCGTTTGCTCCAATATACTACTACATACTATTGATACACACTTGCCTGTGTGAAAAATGGCGGCACTGGAGAGTAAATTGCGTAAATTTCAATAGGCAGTTGAGGGGTTAAAAGTCAAAGTAAATAAAAAATAGCCTGATAATGCAACTGAAATTCTGTATATAGTTTCTTTCTATTAGTTTAAATTCTTACTATTTTTTTCCATAAGAATACTTCTAATAAATATTTCTTTCTAATTATATAATTCTCCATTTCCATCTTTTTTATTTTCTACACTGGTCAAGATTTGTGATTAGTAACAAGAAGGTGTCAGCACACTTATATACATATTCTGAAATTCAATACGATACAATAAAAATTTATTCTGGTGTTAATTTTGATTTACGTCGATTTACAGATCTCAATTTTCATTAGAGTCTAATCTGATAACACTGCTTATATATGTACATTACTTAAGAATAATTTAAAACCGGATTATTGTTAAAAAAAAAAAAAAAGAAGAAAATCTGAAACATTTTTTTGAAACATGCTATGTATGTTGTTTTCCCTACAGTCAGAAATGGAGCTTTACAGGAAAAGTATACTTCCCAGTAAGAACTAAAAGAATGAGATTGTGACAAACCTAGAAGAGTTGATCAGGGTCTTCATGTAATGAAATCTTATACCGCCAAGGATTCAATGAGAACTCTTTGAGATTAACCTTTCTAGAAATTTCCATGATACTTTATAAAGATCTATAGAAATAAGAAGTCTGTAACTTAAAATGACAATTCTGTTTCTGCGTTGACTACGATGACACAGATACTTTATCGATCTGAGTTCCTGCTATCAGAACTGTTCTATACAGCCGTTTCTAAAGAGGCTAAAGCTTGTTTATAACGATATATATATATATATATATATATATATATATATATATATATTGTGTGTATACGCTAATTTGTCTTCGTGTAGTCATTTGTTCATTCCTGATAATTAGCAAAATCTGATATTATTCAATGCATTGGAGTCGTCGGCTACTTTACCCCACGCAAATTTGTTACAATATGCATGATGTAATAATGTTTTTGATACATGTCATTTTCTGTTTATTCATGTTTCTACTAAATACTGATGAATAAGTGTAAAAACTTTTGATGAAACATTTTTCATTTAAATTAACCTATATAATGTATCAGGAAGCATTTATGTGATCTCACGTTCTTCATTGTCAAACATTTAGTATAAATATTTAAAATTATGGTAACTCAAGCGGAACAGGCACTTGTTAGTCATGTTAAACATGATGGATCTTAAAACGCATACTTAAATTTATTAAAATAAAGAAATTACAAATAATATGTAAATGTTGTAAGAGAAAAAAAGAGGGAAATCATTTTGAAATCTTATGGGGTTTATTTTATAAACAAGTGCCACTAAAAGTATGTCAATTTCAATGCAATAAAATCTGGGCATATATGAGAGAAGTAATAAATGGTATAAGGACATTACATCCTCTCTCTCTCTCTCTTGTCTGATTTTTCAAAATATATATTTTCAGACTTGTTAAACATTGGAAACTCATAAAGGGGAGACTGAGGCAACATAACAAATGACTTAATTTTTCCATTTTCCACTAGGTGGAAGTATCAAAACCGTACACTACGGGGTCTCTTATTGGCCGTTCGTTTAATAATAATATAGAGAAGCTGAAATTAACATTTATGTGTGTGTTAGTTGTGAAGCATTGATTGTTACCGCTGCCACGGTATAACTTTTATGTATGTATAAATATTCTATGCTACAGATACAAACAATACCTATAATTTATCTTTAATATTAATCATAACTTAGTTCGTGATACCCCCGCGCCGGGGGCTATTATCTCCTCATCCACGTGATATAGATTTGTAGGGATTAAATTTTGACCACTCAAACCTTCCATAATGTGAATCTAGTTTATTATTATCTCAATTTATATTAAGTAATGCAAAACAAGTCTTAGAGGAAAACGATAAGGAGTGACATGACGAAATTATCAATTCTTTGCCAATAGCGCATTAAATCCTACTCACTATTTTTATGATAAATTAACCTCCAAATCTGTATCTATAACCGATTCCTTAACTATCTAGAGACCGCTCTATAATTAAAGTTTAATAATATATCGCTTACCGATATTTCACTGCGATCCACAAACAATCTGTATATCTTCTATATATTATTATAATCTAACTTAACCCGGCTACTACACAACTTTCAGGCTTCTAACTGACTTCTATATGACTCCTATAATACTCTTCGGCCTCCAGTTGACTTGTTGCCGATCTCTCTAAGACTTACTCGCCAATGCTAAAGCTCCAATATATGTAATCATTCCTAATCTGCATATCGCATTTTCTTCTTGATTTGGTTGGAATGAAATGTCATTCTGGCCCCAAAGAGGATTTTGTGAAAGGGGCGATAAAGCCCTCTCAGAAGTTTAAATACAATCTATTGCCATGAATAATTGTCAATTAAGCGCCTTCTTTCATCGCAAGGAAAACGAATAGTTTTAAACAGACATTCCGGAACAAGATGATGATCCGAAACATGGGGCAAGAAGATAAGCTCGTCGTCTGGCCCCGTGTTTCGAAATTTATTAAACTAACTGTGTTGTTCATTTTATTAAATCCGATAAACGCTTGTTTGTATGTATGTTTATTCGCTCGACCTTGCGCTTCTATCTCCTGTGAGGCCAAGGGAAGCATTGGATCGAGAAATGTGTCATTCGAAAGGGCGCGACCAGTAGAAGATGTTTTTATCATCCGCTAAGCCCTTTCCCCTAGTCCCCCGAAAGAAAAACCCTATGAGGATAAAAAAAAAATGAAATACCTCAAAATCTTCGATTCTAACAGTGCGATTCTTCCGCTACTGGTACTGTTCGATTGGGTTTCACTTTGGTAACACTATTCGAAGTTACAGGCTACGCCCACAATGGTAGTGGCTTTTAAAATATAAAATAATAGTAGCAATCCTCTGACCGTGGTAGTAGAAAACCAACATATAAACTCTCCAGAAGAACCAGAACGGCAAATGCTGATTCCGATGTACCAAAGAAACCTGTTAGTGTTTTTTGTTTCAAACTTTTGCCTAAAGCAACACACGATTTGAGAAATAAGAAGCAAATAAGTGAGCCCAAGCATTCTAACAAGCCATCAAAGAAATTAGAACAAGGAAAAAGGCAGAAGGAAGAACATAAAAATTTCAGAAAACTGAGAAGAAAAGCTTGTGAAGCTAAAAAGGGAGTAAAAAAACTCAAACTAAGTTCCTGTAAGCCTAAGTCTATAAAATCCAGCCAAAACAGTTCAGTTGCATCAACTTCAAATGATAGTGTTATAAGATGTTCTGCTTGTGAAGAGGTATATTGTGACCCTCCTACAGAAGAATGGATCCAGTGCTGTAAATACCGAGAGTGGGGGCATGAGGAATGTTCCAATTATGAAAAGGGCACTTTTATTTGTGACTATTGTTAGCTACAGAACTTAACACGTCCACATTACGTTACAATGCATTATACTTAGTTTGATACTTTGTAAGATGTAAAAACAGTTATCATTTGTTAAACCATATAACATATTTAAAAGATATATATATATTTAAAAGAATATGTTCAACCTTATTCACAGTTGGGGAATTACTGAGGCAAGATGGCAATTTATGAAGGTTATGAAAAAATAAAATTATATATTTTTTTTATTTGAAAAAATAAATGGTAATATATTTAATACTACGAAGGACTACTCTAACACTCCATGTAAAATTAATTTTTTATCCTTTAAAAATTCATTAATAAACAACAAAAAATATTAAAATAATCATCTTGCCCCCGATATATATATATATATATATATACACATATACATATAGATATATATATGTGTGTGTGTATATATATATTGACAATATTCCCTTTTTACATTCACACAAGCCTAAAACTATCATTACTAACTAAAAAAATAGCAAACTTTCCTATTACAATATTATAATAAGAAGTATTTATATTTGTCTAACTTCTGAATAATAATGAAGTAGTAAAATGTTGTCGTGAAACAAACGAAATTCTAAAAAAGTATAAGTGAAGGATATGTTCATTGTTTTCCTGGCTCTTTTTAAAAAAACAATAATTTCATATAAAGAAAGATTTTCCATGGAACATTTTTTTTTCAAATAGTTTTTTTTTATTTTGTATTATTTATCCAGTCTTATCATATTTACTTTTAAAGAAATATGTATTGGCAGAGAGTTTGTAGAATGAAATGCATCATCACTTTATAGGATAAAATTAAGTAACTCATTTCATTTCATCAAATAATTTACAACATCACAACTATAAAGGTCAATATCTGTAGGTCTTATCATGATTTAAACAGAAAGTAATTTTTAAACTATATGGGGCAAAAAAAGAAAAAAAATATATATAAGTTGTAATCATGTTGATTCTTGGACCAGGAATTTCTTCCATGATTAGATTTTAAATTAAAGCTAAATTTGCATTATTTTCATAATGGTTGACGATATTTTTCATATAGGAGGATTAAGCCAATTTTATGTCAATTTCGTAGTCAGAATACACTCTTAGGAAGGGTGTTAATGTACTCAAACGAAACATAATGTTTACTTCCATTCATAACATATTTTCATAAGCATCTTTGGTAGGTAAACATGTTGCTAGCAAGAAAAAGAACGAGTTGACGAGCAAAATAATGCGACTAAAATAAGACAAAAAATGCACAAGTTTATCTCAAAAACATTATTGATTCCTGGAAATGATCAGGAATACACACACATAAACACCATTTAATGCATTCTTCCAGAAACTGAATATTTTTAATGTTAATAACTGAAAAAAATACTTGATTTATACCTAATTATATTTGTTAGAGAAATAGATAGGCATTTAGTGAGTTAATGAAAAACACAAAGTGCAGTATGTCTAAAAGAAAGAAGGAACAGAACCACTTTACATGTTATAAAGTGAGTCAGAACGCAAACAAAAGCATGACATTAGTGAGTCAAGCATTTCCTTATGGTGATGGATATAATCTATAACTCAGCAATATATATATATATAACGAAACTCCGAAACAGGAGACAAATAACAGACTATTATTACCGCAATGCCATTTGACAGCTCTTTTGACAGTAAATAATGCATATTTGCTTTTAATTCTGAGAAACAAGCTTCATAAACTGCAATTAAATTTCAGCAAATTGTTTTATGTTGTCAAAATATGGGAATAATTCTTTAGCTAATGTTTTTTGTAAACTATATAAATAAAAATCCATTTATTTATATATATATATATATATATATATATATATATATGTATATCTGGATTGGGATATATACATTCATGCATGCAAATATATATATATATATATAGAGAGAGAGAGAGAGAGAGACAAAGAGTATTTTTTAGCGGTATAGAACTTTAAATTGCAATAAAACAACGATGTGTTATGCGATTGACATGATTTTTTTTTATTTGGAAGATAATCTTGTGGCATTAAATTTTAAATATGATTTCTGGCATATGACTGCCACGGCTGGCTCGGATATAGTTCAATCTGGACGTCCAATTTTTGATGACTTTTTCCAACATTTGTGGCCGTACATCGGCAATAACACGGCGAATGTTGTCTTCCAAATGGTCAAGCGTTTGTGGCTTATCCGCATAGACCAAACACTTTACATAACCCCACAGAAAATAGTCTACCGGTGTTAAATCACAAGATCTTGGATGCCAATTCACAGGTCCAAAACGTGAAAATAGGCGGTCACCAAATGTGTCTTTCAATAAATCGATTGTGGCACGAGCTGTGTGACATGTTGCGCCGTCTTGTTGGAACCACAGATCCTGGACATCATGATTGTTCAATTCAGGAATGAAAAAGTTATTAATCATGGCTCTATACCGATCACCATTGACTGTAACGTTGTGGCCTTCATCGTTTTTGAAGAAGTACGGACCAATGATTCCACCAGCCCATAAAGCGCACCAAACAGTCAGTTTTTCTGGATGTTTCGACTACACTTGTGGATTAGCTTCACTCCAAACGCGGCAATTTTGTTTGTTGACGTAGCCATTCAACCAGAAGTGCGCTTCATCGCTAAACAAATTTCGCTTATGAAAATCGGGAACAACGGCAATCTCGTTTTGGGCCTATTAGACAAATCTACGCCTTACTTTATGATCGTTTTGATGAATTGCCAAACCAAACTGAGAATAAATCACTTGACAGCTGTTAAATCGGTCGCCATCTTGGAAAGTAATGCCAACTTAAACTTCTATACCTGGAAAAAAACACTCTTTATATATATATATATATATATATATATATATATATATATATATATATATATATATATATATATATATATATATATATATATATATATATATATATATATATATATATATATATATATATATATATATATATATATATATATATATATATATATATATATATATATATATATATGTATATATATATATATATGTATATATATATATATGTATGTATATATATATGTATGTATATATATATATATGTATGTATATATATATATATGTATATATATATATATATATATGTATGTATATATATATATATATATGTATGTATATATATATATATATATATGTATGTATATATATATATGTATGTATATATATATATATGTATATATATATATGTATGTATATATATATATATATATATATATATATATATATATATATATATATATATATATATATATATATATATATATATATATAATACAATGCAATAAGATGCCAAATGAAAAAGTTGTATAATACACAATGCCAAAGAAGAAAGAAATTGGAGTTCAAGAGATATAACAAATGTACATACAAAAAGAGTCTTTGGACTAAAATGGAGACCCATTATGATTTGCAGAGCTGTCTTTGAATTAGGCCAGCGTATATATATATATATATATATATATATATAGGAAAGAAATTTGTATTATATATCAAAAACAAGAAATAATAGATAATGAACATAACAAGAAATAGCGTAATAAAAATATAAAAGCTAAACATGAAGATCAAAATTATAGAAAAATAAAAAAAGAAGAACCTAGCGATTCAGAAAGCAGTTTCGAACTTAGGACCGAATTAGTGGGGTTAAACTAGTTTGAAGGCGCCAACCTTCCCCCTTTGCAACTCGGTAGGAAAAACCAAATAAAATAAAATAAACAAAAATTCAGAGTATGTAAAAACTCAGAGAGTATGATAAAACCACTCACTACTTTTATGTAACAAACTCTCCCAAACTCTTAATGCAGAAAAATCGCAAAACAATTACGTAAGAAAAGTAGGAAAATCCTAAAACAATTACGTAAGAAAAGTATTTTCAAAAAATAATTTAACAAAATTTCTTTACTCACAGAGCTTTTACGAAGAGAATCAAGCGTCTTGACATCAATGAAAATCAATTATTCACCAAGTTAAAAAATTCGAATATACATAAACACATCTTTTGAGCTAACTTTTAAACCAGCCAGCAAAGACAGATATAAAAAAGACGACAATCAAATATGTTAGAATTTGAATTGGTTGATTGTCAAAAATGTAAATTTGCTAGGCTCTAATTTGGTTGGTTGTCAAAAATGTGTAAGATGTTCAAGTTGTGTGTGGAAAAAATGTAAACTTGTAAACTGTGAAATGAGTGTTATGATACAATCTTCACATCAAGACCACTAACATGCTGACTTTGAAATCCTATTTTTGTGTGGAGGTTTTGGAAGTAGCAAGACGGTTAATGTATTTGTGTTGAATATAAGTTCTTAAGAAATTAAAAGGGTATTCATGATCTAAACAACATTGAAAAAAATTTTTATATTATTGTATTTATCTATTTTGTGGACAGTTAAGTTATCATTTCTAAATAAAAAATTCAAAATGATATTTCTGTAAATTGATATATGCAAGTTACTATTCCATACAGGAATTTTAATTATATGGAACTAAAACGAATCTATTTTGTCAAAAATGTTACTGACTGCATTATTGTTAATAGGATGCAAGTCCAAATCCAAGAATTCTACCATATTAGAGTTGAAGTTAGTTTTAAGGAGCTTGAGATAATCAGGATAGAATGTAATATTTGGTTTGTATTCAATATTTTTACCAAAAATTATTAAATCATCTATATAACGATAAATCAAGTAAGAATCATTTACAACATAATCAATTTCAAAAAAATGTAAATACAGGTTCGCTAAACAATTACTAGCTGGACCACCCTGAGGTATTCCTTTGATCTGTTTATAAAGATTCTGATCAAATGCAATGAAATTTTCTTTTAATACGAGGTTAACAAGAATATCAAATTCCTTTTTCATTGAAGTATATAATTCATATTTATCATAAATTAACTATGGAACCTTAATCATATCGTCAATATCTATAGAATTAAAAAGGTCCTCGAAATGAAAGCCATGCATGGAAAAAATTGACATATCCTTAGTAACTCTAGCAATCTCTAAGCTATTTTTAATTATTGCCGTGTTTTGTAAGTTATCAATTAGATTTTGAAGAAGAGATTGTAAGATCTTTCCAGACTTCGTGATGTATTTATTGTATCCATTAGTGATACTACGGAATTTTATAGGGCTTTTATGAAATTTTGGTGTTAAAAAAGTACTTTTGGATATTTAATATTATTTAGATGAATATTCAGTCTTTTGTTCAAAGCTAAAAGACGATTATCATCTTCTCTATTATTGTGAATTGATTTTTGAAATGAATTGTTATTTAAAATGTGGCTACTTAATATTTTACTGTAAAAATATTTACAAATTATAGCATAATTAGCAGAGACTGTCTCAACATATGTAATCACGAAGTCATTTTGGATATTTTCTATTGATGATTTAAGATCTTTATACATAATTTCATTTTCAACATTGAAATCTAGTTTCCGAATTTCTGTTGCTACATAAGATCTAAATTGATTGAAAGCTTCAATAGGCATTCCGTATTTAATTGCAATGTTAAGGTAGAATTTATCTTAATCTTTTATGATTTATTTCATAACGTTAAATTATTTTTTGTGATCATTAGTCTAAAACCGGTACCTTTTCCATAAAATTTCTTAACAAATTATCTTTAACGATGCCAAGGTCTTCCGTGACAACGTGCTGGTGATAATCATCAACATAGTCCCGATATAGATTGCATTTACATGATTCTGAACTTAGGAGCTCCGATACTTGCTTATAATTAAATATAAATCTACCAATTTTCTTGTTGTGTTTGAAAGCCTTTTTAATAATAATATTTTTAATAGGAAAAAAGGATTGATATTTTTGAAATATACTTGTAAAATTAATTTTATTAAAGGATTTATTCATAAATATAATAATGTACAATATTCTGTAGAGTAATTTTCACTTGCATCTAATTTAATATTCATTTTTTGTACTAAATAGTTTTTAAGGTCTCGAATCATATGCATACCATGATAATCCACAAATTTATATATCTGCTTAAACTATCTGTCATAATTTTAATTTCAGTTTTATTCATATATATATATATATATATATATATATTAGGGAACCCGACATATGTTGTCCTGTACACATATTTTATATTTAAAAATTCGAAATTTTTATGAATAAGCTTTAACAATCTGGACCGTTTTGAGTAAAATTTGAGTAAAATTCAGTAAAATTTCAAACACTAATTACATCTGAATGTAATAATTTAATTAACACATGATTTATTTCAACAAAGTAATAACACGAAGTGACAAACTATTTTCCTGAAATGACCACAGCTCCAACTGTCATGACCAACTTGAATTATAATAAAATATTTTTGAATATTCGATACTTCGATCGTAGCGCAGTCTGCCGGATCCAATGTAAAACATTCCAAGCTCAACAATTTATAAATAAAAAATTAATCAAAAAAACATTTCTAAACCGAATTATAAATCTAAACCATTCTCGAGTACACTGGAACAGACAAAAACTTTAATCAAAATCGGCCCAGCAGTTTAGGAGGAGTTCAGTTACATACACACGCACAGAAGAATTACATATATAAAGATTATTTAAAAAGATATTTATTAAAAACGCTAAAAAGCGTGAATCGTCTGCATTTTCGTAAGAATAAAGACCGGGTTTGGCCAGTTTGGCTGAAAATCAATTTTCGACGCCAACTTACGTCTTTTTCAATTCCTACTATTAGCTCAGGATCTCTATACATATTTTATTTGTTTGTTTATTTATTTATTTATCTTGGTGGAATTTTCAATCGTTAATAAAATGCATTTTAAAGCGCTCAATTGAGCGGAAATGTAATGCACATGATTATTTTGGATGACAATACAATAATTAAATTATAATTAAAAAAAAATTAATTGATTAAAACTAATTATTTAAAAAATTACAAATACAACCACGTTGGCGACTTAGCGACCCTGTTAGTGACTGATGTCAAAATTTGAAAAGGATTTTTCTCACGTGTTAAAGCATTCAGTTGAAAGAAAATTTTATATACACGATTGTTTTGGATGACAATACGATATTTTAATGATAATTGATAAAAAATTAATTACCACTTAATGTTGTGATTCTGTCATATGTATATACATATTTATATTAATTGCAACTATTTAATAAAAAGTATTTAAAATAAATTTTTTCTTGGTTGATCTAAGTAGGAATTGATTTAAATTCTTTTTTTTATTACTTGTGTGTGTGTGTGTGTTTATAACAATAGCGTTGTTACAACAATGCAGGTGAATGTTGAGTTGCATTTTTAGAATGTTTTTAATTAATATCTTTTTAACTAATTGCGACATTAGACCGAATTGTGAATCTAAACCATTCTCGAATTTACTTGAACCCACACAAAAAATTTCATCGAAATTGGTCCAGCCGTTTAGGAGGAGTTTAGTGACAAACACACGCACAGAAGATTTTTATATATAAAGATAATGTAGACGATGTATTCGTATAATTTATAATTTATTTTTAATGCTTAGCCATTTTCTGATTACTCAATCTTCTCGTGTATATCAATTATTTCAGTTTATATTGCTTTTCTGAATTAATAAAAAAAATAATTAAAAACCGAGAGAATTTTCCTTTTTTTCAAAAAACTTTAAAAACTTAAGCGCATTAGTTATTATTAGCTATTTTGGTGCTTCGTGTTCTCTGCTGATATCTGTTACACATATTTTTCAAATTATATAATGTAAATATTGAGCGTTTAGTGAGAAATAAAATATAATTAGTTAAACAATTATATGTTTTGAATTACATGTATAAAAATATTTGGGTTTTATAGCTACTAAATATTCGTTTAAGTTATCCGAATATCCTAAAATCATGATTTTCTTTCAAAAATTGACAATTTTTTTTATAGTTTTATTTTATTGTTCATCTTATTAGCTTAATAAAATTAATTTTACCTTCGCTGGAATAAAAACTGCAAAGATTTTAGTAAAAGCAAATGCCATAACTTAACACAAAATGTCAAACTTTAAAATCCCTTTTACACGAAATGTGTTTCTTCCGAAAAGCTCAAACGGGGACAGTGATTGCACAAAAAGTTTTGAAAATAATTGGCTGAAATTTTGTGCGTACGTTTCCTATAACAGTAGATGTGTTTTGACTTTCAGATTTATCTCTCAATCACTGTTTCATTTCAAAATTTACAGTTCTTTATGTGAATATAATCACTGCCTTTTTAAACAATTTCATACAGTATCTAAGATAAAGTGCTCTATTTTTTGTAAAAATTAAAATATATCTTATCCTGAAGGTCATTTCAAACATGAATAACAAAGCAACACATCAAAATTGAAAAATTGAGAATTTGTTCATAAACTATTTTGTACATTTTCACCATTTATTCCCCATTTTAATAATAATAATATTTTTTCTGCCTTCAATTTTAGGATGTTTTCCTTAAAACATACTAAATAAATCTAAAAATCACAAAAAAAAATCCCCATATCTTATTTTTTCCAAAAATAATTTGTCGCAAGTATTCGGATACCTTAAGGTATATGACTACGTTCGGTATAATGGTTTTGGAAAAGCGTATAAATGGATAATATTTATGATATTTTGTGTCGCTTACATTAGAAAACGTATATAAATTTTTTAAGAATAATATTACAATAAAAAATTATTTAAGTATAATATTTTGACAAAAAATGAACATAGAATGACCCATTTTCAAAACATTCTCCTTTTATGAAAAATGCGTCTATTGCAATAATATTTTGCCTGTATATAGCTCAGACCTTTTTACAGAGGCTGGACTAGAATTTTTGAAATATACAACTTAGAAGCGGATTTATTCATATTTTACTACAACAAAGGGGGGAGGGATTTTAAGAAAAAAACGCCGATAATTATTACGATGGATGGTAACTCTGAAAATAATGTGAATTTTTCAAAACTTCTAGTTCGGATTATGTGGAAAAGTTTTTATTTTATATAAGCAAAATATTATTCTAATAGAAGCATTTTTTATAACAGAAGAACATTTCGAAAAAAAATTATTCTGAGTTAATTTTTTGCCAAAATATTGCCCTTAAATAATTTTTTTTTTCTCATAATGTACTTAAAACTATTTTATACATGGATTCTAATCTAAGCGGCACTAAATGTCATGAAAATTATCCATTTCTGAACTTTTTTAAGATCACGGTTCCGAATGTAGTCGGACACTTTAAGGTGTCTGCATTATTTTGTAAAAGAATAATAATAGAAATGAATAAAAAGTAATACCTATCAAAGTAGTTGAATAATTCAGTTTTGTGTGATATAACTGGATACCTTTTCCAAGTCAAGACCAACTCCGTAATTATTACACCAAATCATGTTATTCCTTTTTTTTTGCCATTTGCATCCTTTTTAGAAAAACAAACTTTGCTGTGTCTTGTAGACTGACGTTTTGGAGGTGTAGGAGGAACATAGGACATAAAATTTCCTGACGTTCTAGTAAGATGGTCTACCGGGATTCTTTTGTATAGAAACTGTATCATAATATTTATGTAAGAGCTCTACTCCAACTTGGACTTGAAATTCTAAAAATGTAATACGTTTCCCAACTACATTTTTATAGAGCAAAAAGGAGTTCCAGCGTACCGTTGTCAAGTAAATATAAAAACACAGTCGAACCTCTATATTGTGAACTTTTCCTGAATCCTTGAACATTTCGCGATTTTCTTCGTAAAATTACCTCTCTATAGCAAAGTGCATTTCTATAGAAGGATTTTTTTCCTTTTGTCATTTAATTTTTGTTCCCCCTTTTTTAAAATTATTTCTGAAAATAATTCAAATTGTTCTCTTTTTCACGCATTTCATGGTGGCGATAAATCGTGAACTAGTTTTATTAGATCCTAACACACCGAGAGCAATAGAGTTCTGGACTTTTTATCCAAGAAGTGTACCCTTTTAGCCCCCATTGCACAGTTCACTAGAAACACCTTCGAAATCCTCTTTCACCCTCAATGGAGTTGTCTTGTGTCCCCGTGTTCTAATTATGAAATAATATAAGTTTAATATTTCTTGTATATGGCTTAAATTATAAAATGTCCTTAAAATATATTAAATTTAGTGTAAAATGATTTTCTTAATATTGAAAATAAAGTGAATTCTTGGACATTCTTTTTTCTTGTTTTCCTTGCAGTTTTTTTTTCTTTCTTCCTTTTTTGATATCTAGGATATATATAAAGTAAACATATATTAATTTAAAATATGGTGTGAATGACTACTGTTTTTAATACATAGAGTTTATGAATTTAAAATGTGTTTTATTTGGTTTATATGTACAGTATATTAAAAAAAGAATCTCTATATAACGAATTTTCAATCTCATGAACTTTTTTTCTGGGATTTAGTGACTTCGTTATAAAGAGGTCCGACTGTATCTTTTTTATACTATTTTTCTAGTATTTTTGGATTTTTGAATGAAAGGACATTTACTGTTCACAGATCACCCATTGTAAATTACCCAATAAATTACCCCGTCTATTACTTGGGCGTGACATTGACATTTTGCACTATATAGAGAAGCACTAAAGCCGTGAATAGGATAATCTGGTGCGTGAGAGTTAAAAGGTTCAGAACACTGGAAGAAAAACCCTGTTGAGATAATGACTTAAATACTCTGCAATGTTTATGCTACAAAAGGGGACTCTTATAACTAACTTATCTCTTTATCCAGAACTTCCAACTTAAAGGTACGTTTATACTAGAAAAGAGAACAAGCGTACCTCTTTATTCTCATGAAAAATTCCAAGAACCTCTTTCATATAACATCCACACTATTTAAGAGTTGAATAGAGAATTATGTGAACCCCAGAAACTCCAACTAATCTTCTCGAGTAATGGTGAATAGGAGTTTCTGCATATCCAAACGACCATTGACGAAAGCTTTATTAACTATGTTCAAATGTACCTGCGATTTCAGATCTTGATTCCCCTAGTCTTATCTGTTGGGCAATGAAGTGTGGTTTTTGAATGTCGAATGGAACTTGGATTTTAAGATCTCAAGTGGTGCAGAAATGAAGCGAGGCAGATACAATTTCAGAATTGAAATCGCTTTACAAATGATTCGAATTATAAGATCCGTTGGCCACATTCTTCGAACATCTCTGACATGGCATTAATGAATTCAAAACTTGAAATCTCGAGTGTGCCAAATTTTGAACTAGAAAGATATATATACCAATGAACTGTTAAATTTGCTTTGAAGTATTGCGCAAATTGATTTCATTTTTTTTTCATTCGTCCTATCTATGGATGTGGTTATATAACTTAATTGACAAGTACATTTGTAATTTAATTATTTTTAAAATTCAATTTTTTTAAAATTCATAGCTAAGTACTTTTGCGATTTTTTTCTTTCTAAACCTGTTTAAACATGATTTCGAAAATGATGAAGGTAGTAATTCAGGTAAGAATTTGGTTATACAAACCAAGTAAATTTATGTAAAATGTTTACTGAAAGAAGTGAGTACGTAAATCATACAATTATGTATTTCAATTAATTCGCAAAATTTACTTGCCTTAATTTAATAAGAAACTAATTTCTGAATTTAATTAGCTTGAACAATGTTAATTGATAAATTCAAATAGCCTTAAATTTTTTTAAGAAACAATATTCTGAAACCTTAATTGGCTCATAAAATGTCTTTGGAACATACAATAAAAACATACTAAAATATTTCTAATGAGAGATTTTTGATATAGATTTAGATTTAAAATAGATTTAGCAACAAATTATAGTTTAATATATCATTTCTTCTAAAGTTATATGTATTTAACCTCTAAGAAGATTGATGCTAATGTTATATTGCACTTAATAATAATTATTCGTGCCTAGGTTCTGAGATAGATTTTAATTCCTTTTAAAAAACGGAACATAATTACTGCCTTCTTCATAATTCCTATGTCCTAGTTATTAAGAAATTCTAAGTAATATCAGAATATATAATGAATTTAAAATAAATTGGAAGAAAAAAAGTCTAATACATCATTCATTTTCTTCTCCTCCTTAATATTTGTAGCTCACATATCGTTAAAAAGTCGTTTATGTTAGCAAAGTATTTAAAACTACGGCTCGTAAAATTATAAGCAGAGATGAGGCATTTGTAATCATTGAAGTGATATAGTTCATAAAAATATTTTATAATGGAATTGAAAAAATGGAGAACATCGATAAGAGGATCTGTATTTATATGAACACTTCTAGTGTCCAAGGTAACGGCCTCGTTACCTTGGCCACTAGAAAGCAGGCAGAAGGCCCATGGTAGGCATGTCATGAGTTCGAGCCTAGTGCCGCTGATGGCCCGCCGTGTAGGGGAACGAGGCACGTTCAATCTGTCGAGATCTTGAAGTCGTCTCGTTGTTGTGGTTTGATAGTTAGAAAAGGGGTGTGCCAGCTCAGATGTCGTCCGCATCACCTGACAAAGGTTCAAAACTAAGAAGTCCGTCGCCAAAACTCTCGTGTATCTGAACTGTGTGACATTAATATTTACTCACTCACTGAACACTTCAGCTGTTTACCGATAGTCTTTGAAAAGAAAACTGCCTTACTTATCTGATTGCGTTTGAAAGTTTTTTTTTTCGTGTGTGAAAGAGGAGAAAAACTATACTAAATAGCTAACGTTTTACGTTAAATATATAAATATATATATATATATATATATATATATATATATATATATATATATATATATATATATATATATATATATATATATATATATATATATATATATATATATATATATAAACAATCCGGAGTATACCCGTTCTTACCACGGATGAATTGAAAAATAAAGCAATACAGAGTAAAGCATGGATAAATTTCAATGTGTTAATTTTATGAGAATTGCAAAATAAACAAAGGAAAGACTTATTTTAGAATATTTGTCAAATTTTAAGTCTGTTGGTGTACTGGTAGGAAAAATATTTTTTTTATCTATAACGCCTTCGTAAAACTCATGTGAATCAAATTTTGAAAATCCTCTCAGCTGAGTATGTTCAGTAAAATTAATACGTGCTTCAAATTTCTAGGTTGTAGACTTAGCCATTTATAAAATGTATATTTTTTATATAAAACGCCCTCGCAAACCATGTATTAAAAAAGTAAGTATTCTCATCTTTTTTTGTGAATTAATATTTAAATTTTACCTATAAAAAAAGCAAAACTGAAAGGCGCCTTTGTTCATTTCCTTAAGAACTAAATTTGTATCTTTGAAGTTCAAGCACTTATGTTTTCTCCTTTTCGAGCAACTAGAAGCGAAGTTACAAGTACAGTTAATCAGCACTACAATTGAACTGAGACTAGCTCAAGGACACGAGAGAACTCCACTGAGGGTGAAAGAGGACTTCGAAGATGTTTCCAGTGAACTGGACGATGGGGGTTAAAGGTTGCACTTCTTGGATGAAACTCCCAGAATTATATTGTTCATGGCGAGTTAGGTACTTAATAAAACCAGTCCAAGGTTTATGATCACCATAAAATGAGTTAAAATAGAGAATAATTCGAAGTGTTAAAAACTACTTCAAAAATAGGGAGAAAAACAATTGAATCACAAAAGATAAAAGTTCTTTACGTAGAAAATACAATTTGCTATGCAGAGGTTATTTTACGAAAAAAATCCTGAAATGTTCTTGGTTCCAGGAAAAAGTTCACTATACAGAAAAATTCGTAACATAGAGGTCCGTAATATGGAGGTTCGATATATTTTTCAGTTCAAAATGTCAAACATGTTTTTCAAAAAAGTTCATATATTGAAAATTTTAAATAAACGACCATCCGATATAGTAGTTAGTGACGGTGACTGATTTCTCATTGGACCTGGATTCGAATCCCGGAGAAAGCATAGATATTTATGAATGTATAGTGCTCCGCATGTAAGGTTTTTATAAGGCTAAGAGAGGTGGGGGGAAGCCTCTGACCACCGAAAGGGTTTTCTTCCTCTTAATTGGGGAGGATCCGATTCAAAACATACTGTCTTATGTATGGTGCTCAAAATTACGGTTAACGATAGGTGTACAATTAGCATTGTGCCACGATGAAATTCTTGGGCCTCGATCTGACTACGTGAGACAGGGATCATTTGCAACAACAACAACAGTTTTGTAAATGACAAAAAAGAATTGAACATTTGAAGTATGTGTAAAATTATTGCAAAATGATAAATAATTGCATTCGTTATTTAATTAAAATTTAGGATTAAGTTAAATATAGATTATATACACTGTTTTCATAATAACTCATGTTTTTTCTTTTTAAAAAAATCCTTAAATACTTTTCCAAAATTAGGTTTTAAAATTTATACCGAAAGTAAATACATTTCAAAAGACATATTATTAATATGTCTTATCAAAATTGAACTCCTTGCAAAAGTACTGTTCTAATAAAAACATTTTTTTTCGAATTACAATCTATTATTTTGAAGAATTGGATAAAATGCATTCATGTGAATATTTCCACAGTTAATTTTATTTCAATACCAAGAAGAATTGAAAATGATAATTCACCAAATTAAATTTTTCATTTTACTCTTTTCTTTTAATAACTTACGTATTTTACTTTTGTAGAAAATATCTACAGAACACAGATTTTGCCTCTGTAAGATATCGAATCTTATTTAAATATTTATTATTTCTGATTGGATAACATTAATTATAAAATCTAGAGAAAGCTTTTTATTTAAAATGATAAATGAAACTGTATTATCAGTATAATACAAGATAACTATACAAATTTCTAGAAAAATATATCAATTGAGAAAAGCTTTTCTACATTTATATATTAAATAATGCTTTAATTGAAAAACATTTATACTTGAGATGAATAGAATCAATAAAAAACATTTCTTTATGTGAATTATATTACCATTGTGGATAGACATGTTTTAATACTTATCAACTATTCAAATAATTCTGATTCTACCTATCAGTATAGCAATTGTTCAACAATGTCTTAACTCCTAGTATGAGAAAAAAAAAAGGAATGTATTCCAAAATTTTTATGCATTAAAATTTTTTTTCAACAATAGAAACATATCGATTCATATGATCAGTTCAAGCCAAATCAAATTCTCCTAAATTTTTAGATCGTCTTTTTTAAAATTTCTTTTTTTACAATATTTTGTATAGAGACCAGGTCACGATAACTCGTAACATGAAACTAGTTTAAATCTTAAAATTCAGTCTTCAGCCTGAAATAAAATTTTTACTTGCTGGGATCCATTTTTATGTTTTGTTTTATTTGACTTTTCCAATTCAATGTACATTTTTCCTGGCTACTTTGGTGAATTTCGGAACTGATATTTCCGATTTCAACTCTCTCCTGAATATGGAATTCTGTGAACTCCAGAAACTGCAAATATATAATCCGCTCGAGGAATAGTGAATAGGAGTTTCTGCAAAACCAAACGACCATCAACGAATGCTCTATTAACTATGGAGAAATGAACCTGCTATTTCCCCTTTTTCGATGAACCTGCGATTTCTCTTTCTCCCTCTTTCTACTTATAAATAAATATATAGGGTGTTTTCGAATTGGACCGATACAATCAGATGGGTGATAGTTGGCAAGATGGTGATGACAAATCACAATAGAACATGGAGACGCAAAGGGCGTTTTAGTCGATAAAAATCTCGGTAACTATAGCTATCGGGATGACGATGAGCCAGACGAGGGGTGTGACCAAATGAATAAGGGAATTTGAAACAACGTGGTAGAGTTCAAGAAACCTGTCAATTTTCCCTGTCACCCTAAGTTGTTGCAGGGAGTACCGACCACTGCGAAACACAACATGTGATTCGTGACTGATGGTGTGTTAGCAAATTTTTCGAGTGCGTTGTGTAGTCCCCTCTACGCTACTTATCCTGAGAGGTGGATGAGACGTGGGATCTTTTACTTGACCTCCTCGCTTCGATGACCTCAATATCTTGGATTTCTTCTTCTAGTGCCTCCTGAAATTGCTTGTGTATGAAACGCCGATGTCTACAGTGGAGGATCTTTCGGCATGGATCTCCGTCCCTTCAGCTAACATCGCCAGCACACCAGATTTGTTTGAACGTCACCGACAATCCTTCGTTCATCGGTGTCAATTCTGCTATGTCCTACGTGGCCATAGTTTCGAACAATTCCTGTAAAAATCGCTACTATTTGCGTTTCTGACGTCGAGCCGTGATGCAATGTTCGTTTTGTAAACATGCTTTGCGTCTAACAAATGTATTTCTTACTTCTTATTGAGCCTTTTTGTTTTACTTGACATTAACCTTTCATAATTGTTTTAGTGAATTACATCGACTAAGTGTGGATTTTGACACCATTTCCTGTAACGATTTGCCGTCCCCATGCTACCTACTATTACTCCTCTGATTCGGTCAGTTGATTTCGGCTGCACCTTTTGTATGTAGGTGTCAAAACAGAAATAATGAGGGTTTTTCGATTGAGATCCAACCTCTTTTGTTCATTCTAATATTCTGTTCTGAATTTCTTGCTATTGCCACAGTTTTTGTATTTTGAACTTAAGTATCAAATAAGTTGGCGTTTTCTTTCAAATTGGAAGTCCGAAGTTATCACCAATGAACAAATATATGACCATCATGCATTTTTTAATCTTTTAAGACGCAATTACATCCGAAGAATCCTCATCCTCTCATAACATGTACAGTGGAATCATTCAATTGCATTACACATGTCATCCAAAAACCGTATTATTAGCATCCATGGTAAATTGCAGATAATATTTATATTATAGAAGTTTGTAAAAATTGGAATATACTTTATGTAGCGCTATTTCTTTTTCAATAAAAGATAGACACATTCCCTTTCGTATCTATCTGCAAATACAGACATATACTAAACATAGTATTCATAAAAGTAGATACTTTCTTTTCCCTACCCTCTCTTAAACTTTTCGGATCGAAACCGTAAAAACCGTCGAAGCTTTTACACTCATGTGGCTATGAAGTTATTATGGTCACTGGTGGCAACAGGGCATAAATATGTTGTTAACGTTGTCATAGTCAAATTTGTGACGTAAATAGGACACCCATCTGGTTTTTATCGGGCTCCGGAATGTCCTGTGTTAAATATTCCCACATACAGGGAATCCATTCTAGAAGATATATTAGCATTATAAAGACTTCGATTAGGTAACGGAAAAAAGAGATATGTGGAACAACAAGTTTTTCAGTTTATATTTGTCTGGTAAAAAAAAAAAAAAAAGATCGTAATGCTGAAAGGATATATAATTCATTTTTGAAGAAAAAAATGAATAGTATTTTCCTTCACTTTGTAAAAGGATTTTGTGTTTGTTTAGAACAAATTCTTGTATAAATGAAAAAAAGATAACAACGAGATGTAAGCTTCGAAACTAGTTTATTATCGTTTAAAAATTAAGTGTTTTTAATTTTTTCAAAAAAAAAATTCTCATAACTACTTTGCTTCAAAATCTATAATTTATCTAATAATTTAAATTATTGTGATAAGATTAATTGTGTGCAAAGGAACAATAGCAATATTTTCGTTTTTAAAATGGCTTGAATATTGGACTCCGAATTAGAAAGTACGTATACTATTAAATTTGAAGAAAAGATGTAAAGTTTCAAGAAAACAATGGATTCAAAGAAATTCATTAAATAAGGTACGACTAAGCTTTAACTTACTTGCTACTTTTAATATTAATAATTCCGTCTATGAGATGTAGTTGAAACATTTAAAGCATCTGACGGATCGTAGACCATTTTTTTTTTAAATTGGTCTTCGGAAGAAATTTATTGTTTCAAAAATCATAATAGGTTTAAAGAATCATAGTTATTAAATAAAAAATACCTATCACCCGCTCCACCTCTTTTTTTTATTTTGAAAACCCATTTTTTTAAAAAATGGGTAAAATGTCCGGTGTTAAGAAAAACAGCATAAATAAAAATTTGTTGGTTCAAATGTAATTTTAATTTCATTGAAATACTTATTGATTCATCTGAAGTGTCACAAATCGCAGAGTAAAAAATATATTGTTACGTAGATACGGGGGTTCGAGGATTTTATGGAAAACAATCACAAAGAAAATAAACATTTATTTAAGAGCGATGTGAATTTATTATTGAAAATCCAATCCTTTCAATAAAGGATTCAGCAGGAATATTCACAGGTTAATTATCCGAAGGTCTTCACACCTTCAACATCAATCAAACACAATAACAGTGTTTAAAAATACATGCAAGTAAAGGTTATTCACAAGCACAGCCAAGCTAATCGCTAGTCAAAACAATCCTCACTACTCGCTGGCTTAATCCAGACTCTTCGCCGTATCGGCGAGCATCGTTTTTATAGGCGGGAGCGATAGAAACTTCCAGAAATATAACCGCTCGTGTCATTGAACGTGACACTAGTGGAGAGATCTACTACTTTCTAGAAGATTCCAGAGGGTCCCAAACTCGCCAACATGGTTGCCAATGACGCAAAAATGGTCGCCAAAGTCTCCAACTTGGTCACCAAAAATGATGTCAATTTGGCTCTACGGCCAAGATTTCGCCAAGTTCTCATTGAATCGCCATTATAACGTAAGGGGACGCACTGCTTGTGAATAGTACAATTTTAACATGAAATAAATATAACACAGAATAATATAAGTGCATTAAACACTCAAATACAAATTATTTACACTATTTACACAAAATTCGTAACACTGTCCCCTCCTCAAAGACTGCACGTCCCGGGTAGTACAATCCTTGAGTAAGAGGCATCTATTTACAGGCAAACTACTCACACAATAATCACATTTAAAGTTACAAATGTATTCCACAGCATATATTTACAATACAAATAAATTAAAAGCACATGAAGAAATGTAAACTATATAAATTCCAATATATTAAAATAAAACTAAGGAATTAGAAAAGAAAGAAATAATTTACAATATTTACAAAATAATTAATGACCATGACCTAAACTTAAGGATCTTATTAATCTTGACCAAGATAATGGGCTAACCTATTGTAATGTATTACCTTCGGTTTTTTGAGTGTGGTGATTTCTGTATCCACACCACAACGTCATTCAGTTATTTTAAGACTGTGTAAGGACCTTCCCAGTTGGTCTGTGAAGTTTCGGAGAGAGTCCTTTGCGACGTTCCGGATTCCATAACCACACTTTGTCGCCTTCGTAGAAGTCGTGTCCGGTTGATCTTGCGTCGTATCGGGTCTTCATCTTCTCGGAAGCCCTGCCGATTCTTTCCCTAGCCAGATGATGTATTTCTTCCATCAATGCCTGGAGTTTCTCGATATACTCCTCATGCGCCAAGGGTGCATCTGGTGGCCGGCTGAACAGAAGATCTGCAGGCAGACGAAGATCACGTCCAAAGAGCATCTGGGATGGAGAATAACCGTTTATCTCATGAACGGCACTTCTGTAGGCAAGCAAGAAAAAGGGCAGCTACTTGTCCCAGTCCTGTTGATTACTGGATTCCCGGAGAGAGAGGCTGTTCAGTATGGTTCAATTGAACCCCTCTACCATGCCGTCAGACTGAGGATGCTAAGCTGTTGTCCTGGTTTTGTCGATAGCGAGTATTTCACACAGTCTCTAGCAAATTGCAGAATCGAAGTTTCTTCCTTGATCGAAGTGCAGTTGTAGAGGGACCCCGAATCGTGAGATCCAGGGTTGAACTAGAACCTCTGCAACAGTTGTCTCTTGGTCGGGAATAGAATATAGGCTTCAGGCCACTTAGTGAAGTAGTCCATGACAACCAGGATGTTGTTGTTGCCGTATGATGATCTCGGATGTGGGCCTAGGATGTCAAAAGCTATTCTTTCGAAAGGCACTCCCACATTATACAGCTGCAATCTTCCTCTAGTGCGTTTTCTGGAACCTTTGCGTGCAGCACAGGGATCACATATGCGACAAATTTTTTCCACGTCACTTCGCACATTGTTCCAGTAGAAGCGCTCACGAACTTTTTGTAAGGTCTTCATAACACTAAAATGACCTCCAGTTGGACTGCCATGGAGTTCCTTAAGGGCTGTTGAAACTCTTGTCTTTGGGAGTATTAGTTGCCCCCTGAATGTTTTTCCGTCGTCCGACTCTCATTTTCGATATGAAACACCATTTCTCAGATGGAGAGAGTCCCAAAGAGCCCAGTAACGCATCGTTGTAGGATGGAAAGGGGCGATGTCTTGCCAGCTGGGCTTTTAGTTAGACGAACCTTTGAATTCTATGATTGGTTTTATTTCAGGATCAGCCAGTTGATCTTTTCGGACGCTCTCATCACTCCACGGGTCCAATGCCAATGTTGATGGCGTTGAAACTTGGCGGACTATTGGACCTATTACGCCAAATTTATTTTCGATTCTCGAGCAGTATTTGCAGTTTTCAGGACACGGTCTTCTCGAAAGGGCGTCTGCATTTCCATGTGCTGATCCTTTTCTGTGGTGGATTTCTACGTCATATTCCTGCAGTCTCTGTATCCACCTAGCTATTTGGCCTTCTGAATTTTTAAAATTCAGCAGCCAGGTCAATGAGGCATGATCTGTTCGCAGCAGGAAACTTTGACCATAGAGGCAAGGATGAAAGGGCTCCACAGCTTTTACTATAGCTAGCAGTTCCTTCCTGGTCACACAATAATTTCTTTCTGGTTTGGACAGACACTTGCTAAAATAGGCGATGACACGCTCCTGACCATCTATCTCTTGAGACAATACAGCCCCAATACTCTCATGACTTGCATCCGTATCCAGAATAAATTGTTTCCCAATTTCGGATTATGCCAGGATTGGAGCACATGTTAGTGCGTCCGTAAGCTTGTTAAAGGCGTTGTTACAATCAACTGTCCAAATGAATTTCTGTTTTGCCTCGGTCAGCTTATGGATTGGTCTGGCAATCGTTGAGAAATTTTTCACGAATTTCCGGTAATACGTGCATAAGCTCAAGAAACTCCGGAGCTAGTGGACATACGTCGGACAGTTCCAGTATTTCACAGCCGAGATCTTATCCGGGTCTGTTCGTACACCTTCTGCCGAAATGATGTGTCCGAGTTAGGTAACTTCAAGCCGGAATAGGTGGCACTTGGATTGACTTAATTTCAGGTTAGCTTCTTTCAGTTTTTGTAACACGCGCCTGTTCCTTTTCAGATGTTCTTCGAAGGAGCGTCCCACGATGATAATGTCATCGAGATAAACTAGGCAGGCCTCGTACGAAAGTCCTCCGAGGACTGTCTCCATAAGGCACTCGAAAGTTGCAGGTGCATTGCACAAGCCGAAAGGCATAAACTTAAATTGCCACAGTCCTTTCTCCGTGGTGAAGGTAGTTTCCTATTTATCGTCAGGGTGGAGTTCTACCTGCCAATACCCGCTTTTGAGATCTAGGGTAGAAAACCAGGTATTGCCGGCAAGTGTGTCCATCGTGTCATATATCCTTGGCAGAAGATAGCTGTCCTTCTTGGTGACGTCATTCAACCGACGATAGTCCACACAGAATCTGGTTGAACCATCTTTCTTCCTGACCAAGACGATGAGAGATGCAAAAGGACTTGACGATGGCTCAATAACATCATTATTTTTCATGCCCTCAATGAGCTTTTAAACTTCCTCCTGTTTAGCGAATGGTAGTCTTCGGGGTTGCTGCTTAATAGGAGGATGCTCTCCCTTATCGATTCCGTGTTTCGTTAGTTTTGTTCTTCCAAAGTCCTCAGATGTTCTTGAAAAGAGGTTCTGGAATTCTGTAATCAACCCTCCTGCAGCACATATTTGTTTCTCGTCCATGTTCGTGTTTTGTCGTAAATCCTTGACTAGATTCTCTGAAGAAAGGTCTTGGGTATTGCATTTCCCGTCTACACAAGTGACAGGAGCACAAAATTACTTTCTGTTTAACATAAAAATGGCTGTAAAATATGATAAAAACCTGCAGATTGTTACACTCTGAAGGGCTTATTGTCTAAGTGTAAAGAATTTCATTAAATTTTAATTCATTGCCTGGGAGATATCCCATTTTGAGTGCAGAAATTATGGTGACAGTTTCATTCTTGAAAAAACACTTGTTTATAAATTATTTTACATTATAACCTGCAATCAAAAATTACTACGGCGGCTAACTCAAATAATTTTAATTGGTGGCACATTCTAATTGAGCACAGTTGCAATTACATAAAAACAGTTAATCCTTATACAAATAACGAGGGTTTGCGCTGGTGGACATTGGCACGATCTTTCTTCACCGAGGTAGCAGGCTGACTAATGAAGTGTCCACACGGCCAGGAGATGACGCTCTATTACCATTCGTTACAACTAAAGGTAATATTAAAAAAATAACTTAAGTTTCTAGAATTGTTTTTATATGTTGTTCTTCTTTATTACTTTGTTTTCCTAGTGGTTCTAATACCTAAATTTAAACTTTTTTATGTAATTGGATACTTCATAAGTATCAGATTTGAAAGGTAGAATACTCATTTAAGGCATAATAGGAATTTAGAATTGAGAAATCTAATAAATGTAACTTGATGGAAATAAAAAAGAAATTAAGTCCAGCTTGATATAATATAGAAAACATATAAAAAATAGTATGAAATTCAATCGAATCAGTTCCTAATTTATTTTTTTCTATAAAAACAAAAAACAATTACACTAAACGCAGACTTAACTTTATGAAAGTTTACTCCATGCAGCTACTTTGAGAGAGCAATTCCATCTCTTGTTCGCAATATAAATTTCAATGCAAAATTTTAATGACCTTCCTCATACATGAAATGACCTTGGCAGTCTAGTGATCAGGGGCTCGGATCATGGCCACCGTGCCATACACTCGAGCCCCAGTGAGACTGAAGTTCCACCATAGATATCACATACAGTTTCCTCTTAAATTCTTTTAAGTTAAGTTGTTAAATATATTTTTAACACATTCAGTGCTTATATTTCTGATATTTTAAATGTTGATTTAAACAGTTCTGCTCATTAATGTTTACTTCAATGATAAGTTTAGCTTTCATTTAAGTAAATTACAAACTAAATTTGGAAATGCATCGACACAAAGTTTGAGATAACTTTCAAAGAAGTCTCCCACGAATCAAGGAAACTTAATCTAGACAAACTATTTCTTTGATCCTTGAGAAAGACCTTAATTTCTAGAGCCTAACGTTCAAATTGAGTTCAGTTTAGCAGCTAATTTTATTTTAGAATCCAATTACATTTCTCCGCAGTAGACTTTTAGAAATTGAATAACGCATAACGAAACTGATTTAAATCTGTAATTAGATACTTTTTACAGATACTTATTTAACATTTTAAGTTTTAGATTGATTTTTAAAAAACTTAACCTTCGAATCTTTTCCCGGTAAAAATGTATTCGTTTTACGATTTGATCTCAAGTTAAATGTAAGCTAAATAGAAATCTAAAAAATCGAGCTGTAAATTAAAACTCGAATAAAATGTTTTATACTAAGATTTCATTCTATTTTGTTAATACATTCTTTACTTTAAAATTTATTTTATTGGCTTAGTTTTCTCTTCAAATAATCTATCTAAAGAAATTACCAATTCACAGAAATTACATTGAATAATATTCACTTTTTCCGACTGTAAGATTTTTACAAGCTTTTATTTAACTTCTAATGTAGCTTATTCGCGTGAAATCTTGCAACTCAATTCTGAAGCTGATGTCTTCAACCGAATGAGCTGAAATTTTGTAAACCCGTTTAGTTTGCATGACAATGCATGTTTTGACCATTTATATTCCGATATCGCAATTAGTTAAAAATATATTAATAAAAAACATTTAACCCCATAAGCATTTTATTCCGCCGAGCACCTTATCGGATTCAGCTTAAAGAAGTAAAGATTTTTCGAACTTTTTTTTAAAAAAAATATCTTATTCTTTCTATAAAACTGAGACAAAAAATAATTACATAATCAGAAAGATAATTTATTTCGCCACGATACGGTGTAATTCTTTACAACAGATTATGATATTTTCTATTTCTTACGATTTTTTTTTTCTAAAATGAGTCAAAGTCGTTGCGTTTTCATGAAAATGATTTCTAAATCATTCCGTATGAATTTTTTTTCGTGTTAATGAATCGATATTCTGCACTAAGAAAGTTCAGGCTTTTCTCTTTTAGAAGCAGTCATTTAAAAAAATAAAATGCGAAAAACTGGGTTTTTTTATGAGTTTTCAAAAAATACTCAAATTTTTAGTAAAACATTTAAATACTACGTCGTTTTTAGAGATAATGGCACGAAACTTTTTTTTCCTTTGTAGAGTAATATTATCTAAGTTATGCGCAAAGATTGAAAAAAAATTGGTTTCAAATTACGGATTAATTTTTTTTTATGTTTCTCGCTTTTAATATAGCATTATAGTAAAAGAAAAAAAATGAGTTTTAATGTTTTGCATTGTCCAATGTTGTTTTGGTCTTACGTTTTTTTCTCCCCCATTATTCTGTTGTTGCGCCCCGAGTGAAATATCTATCATATGTATGCGAACTGGCAGGGAAAAGGATTGAGTATCCCTGAGCTGGCCTGTTCAAAATTAACCCACAACCGATCTTAAACAATGATGCGTTGAATGAGATGAACAGACTAAGAAACCTGTCCAGCGATAACTAAAAAGTAAACAATAAATTAAAAGTAAAAAAAACCGTTTTTTTTCAAACCAAGTTTTTATTTAAATGTTCTAAAAAGAATAAAATAAACTTTTCTTTTAAAACTTTTTTGTGTTATCGACTTATAACCTTATTACACAATTTATGATATAAAAGCTTGACGCGAGATTTACCTGTGTAGATAAACAAGCAAATTAAATAATTTTATCTGATTGATTTTAATTTTAAAATTTTCGATTTAAGTAAATACAAGTGCTTAAATCTCACGACAAGCTTTTATATCATAAACTGTGTAATGACGTTATAAGTTGATAGCAAAAAAAGTTTTAAAAGAAAAGTTTATGTTATTATTTTTAGAGCATTTAAATAAGAGCTTGTTTTTAAAAAGAGTTTTTTTATTTTTAATTTACTTAATCTATTCCTACATTCTTCATTTGAAATATATTTTGAAACAGTTTTTTACAATTATTTTTCTGACGATTTGCTACTTCTAGGTCATCATCTTGGATTCCACGTAACTCGACAATAACCGCTGATTCACGCGGTTAACACTTTAGATTAATTAGAATTCTTTAATTACTTATTCAAACTTTATCTTTAAATTCCATTACATTATATGCAGCAAAGGACTAAGAGATAAGCTGAACCCATGTAACCACCCAGTTCTTTCATGAAAGGAGATTGAACTTCCATGCGAGAAGCAGATTCTCAAATAGGAACTTATGCAGTAACTTATATAAGTTGATAGCAAAAAAAGTTTTAAAGGAAAAAATTTATTTTAATCTTTTTAGAGCATTTAAATAAAAGCTTGTTATTTAAAAAGTTTTTTTTTTTTACTTTTAATTTATTTAATATAATAATGTACCAGAATGTCATTGTAATATTTCTTAAATACAAACTTAAAAAAATTAATATAAATAACTCTAATTGTTGATAAATATATTTCTTTATTTAAATTTTATGATAGCATTTACTTTACTAAAATTCTGCAATAATACCTATGCCACAATGTTCCAAAAATTACATTGAAATATACGCTTAAGGTATTCGACTACATTCAGAATCTTGATTTTGTACAAGTGTACTAACACACACACGAATATTTTGTTTAACCTTTTATCTCTATTGAATTTTGATTTATTACAATTTTTTTCATGCAATAGTTTTTTTGTTGAATTACTACATAGAAAATTAAGGTATATACATAAACAAAATACTCGACATTACTGGACATTTAATCTGTGAGAGCTAATCAATTAAATTGGTACACTTTAAAGTACCGTCAATCGGCAAAGGTCTGAAATTTTCTCATTGTACGGAAAAAACCGAATGGTTTTTAAAGCAGTTTTAACTCTTATAAATGCTTAATAACCAGAGAACACTAATATTTTGCTGCACAAAATATTTAATTTTAAAAATTATCAATTGTTTAAAATTTATTTACTTTTTACACATAAAAACAGCTTTTATACATACACTT
The DNA here is from genome assembly GCA_019973935.1 of Trichonephila clavipes. Lineage (NCBI taxonomy): Eukaryota > Metazoa > Arthropoda > Arachnida > Araneae > Nephilidae > Trichonephila > Trichonephila clavipes. The sequence continues at coordinate 971,906 of BMAU01019565.1, forward strand.
AATTTGATCGTATTCACAGAAACATTTTTTCCTTTAATTATTACACAAAATTTCATTACACGTTGTGCATTTTGAATAAATTTTCTATCGAATGTTTTTCAAAGCACATCTGCCTCTGGTAGGAAATACTGTATTTTCTTAACGGGAACTATTACACCTTGATTCTAGTTTAGTCTCTTGAGCGTCTTCTTAAGAATCTAACGAAAATTCCAGCAGATTATTTGCTGGGACTTCTTCATCTGAAAAATCTTCTGTTAGTACATCACTGATTTCAAAAGGTAGTTTCTGTAATAAATCCAAAGTCACTTGAAGAGAAATTGAGCTTCTTTTTTCCAGACATTCTAAGAAAATGAAGTAATAGTAATAATATTTGAATCTTGAGAATCTCCAATTATTCTAAATCTCGTTACACACAAGAAATCAAAATGTTAATTTTTTAATAAAGAATAGATATCTTATTTAATTGTGAGGCAAAAAAAACTCAGAATCAAAGTTTAAAATTCTCTGAAAATTTTAAAATAAAACAATAAAAAAAGTAAAATAAATAAGTTAAGCTAAAAAGAAATGCCAAAAGAAACAAAAAAAGCATAAGTATTCTGCAGTATAATGATAACTGAACAACACAACAAAAAACAGCAATAAGCCACACGGACGGAAAAAAAACTACTTTCTTGCTCTAACATCCAATGCACTGGCAGTACTTATAAGTACCACAACGTTATAATACTGAAAATATAATAATTATGCAAACTGTTCGCTAAAATTAATAGTCAATTTTTTTCTTAAGTCTTAAATATCATAAAAAAGACACATTTTGACATTAACAACTTTTTCAGAACGAAAATGACAATCTTCGTAATCCAATCAAAATGTCAGCTGAAAACGCAACTTCTACTATAAAACTATTCACCTTCCCCACTAAAATACTCACCACAGAACCCATGTTGCTATATATCTAGGAAACAGTGGATTTAAAAGAATATTTCTGCTACATATCGTCAGAGTATTCATAAAAATGGATATTCCATGTAATTTTAAAGTAGGTGGTACTTATAAGTATCTTCGGTAGATAAAGGGTAAATATTAGTTTCACTTAGATTAGAATGAATATATACAATTGGCTTAAATAATATTATTACAATAAAAAATATTTCAAAAAATGTTTTGTCAAAAAGTGAACATATAATTACTTATTTTCAAAACATCACGTTTTATGGAAATGCTTCTATAACAGTAATACTTTGCATATATGTAGCCGAATTTTCTATTCCGTGCCTAAACAGAGTACGTACAGTCACTCAAAAATTATTGGAGTACTTGGCAAGCATAACTGTAAAGCCATTTATTAAAATATTTATCACATTAAAGCAAAAACAAAATGAATTATGAAATGTTTTAACGTTAGGTGTACAGTATATAAGGAAAATTTTATTAGTATTATATAATTATAATTTGATCTAGCTTTTCAAATATAATTCAAAGACACATTGGAGTCAAAAAAGTATTGGGCCACTTTTGAAATGAGAAATGTAACAAATATACAGCACATCAATAGAATTTAATTTCACGCTACTTTTTTAGACTAGAAGTTTAAACATAAACATTTCAAGAGATAAGATTATTTATAGAATAAATGGCGAGAAACAAAGATACATAGGTTGGTGTGCAAAATCTCGTAATAAGTCATTGGAAAAAGAGGAAATCACTTCTCTGTATAGGAAAAATCTTGAAAAATGAAGTAAGTCTACTGTTTTTAACATCATTGACAGGTTCAAGAAAAGAAAAGGTGTTGAAAACAAGCAAAAATCAGGGCGCCCAAGGTTTAATAAAGTTGAAGAGAAGAGAAGTGAATTGTGAGCCAAGCACACATTAATCCAAGAAGTAGTGCAGTAAAAATGACTTTGCAATGTAAAAGTAGTTTCGAAAAATCAGTAAATCCTGAAACTGCCAGAAATATTTTAAGAAAACATAAGTACCATGGTAGAGTACCTCAGAAAAGACCCTACATCATCAAAGCAAATAGGCAAGCTAGGTTGGCATTTATTAAAATGTATGTAAGGCAGCCAAAAGAATATTGGGAAAATGTAATTTTTGTCGATGAAAGCAAATGTAACATTTTCGAATCGGATGGCAAGCAAAAAGTTTGGTGGAAATCAAATACAGCAATGCATGTCAAAAATTTACTGCCTACTATCAAATATGGAGGGTGCAACCAAATTGTCTGGGGCTGCATGGCAAGCTCTAGTGTTGGGAACTTAAATTTCATTGATGGTATAATGAATAAATATGTCTTTTTTGACATTCTCAAGCGAAATTAAAGCAAAGTGCCAGCAAGCTAGAAATCTCAGGACATTTTAAATAGTGCCGAGATAATGACCCAAATCATAGTGCAGATATTTACATGTTATGTGTCCTCTACCACTAACCCAGTGTTATCAAGAGTCCTGCACAAAGTCCAGACCTTAATCCCATTGAACATGTGTGGGATTATTTGCTGGAAAAACTATATGAGCATCAAATTTCTAACAAGCCGGATTTAAGAAAATAGTCGGCCAAAGAGAGGTTGGATCAAAATGAATAGATCGTATTGCAAAAAATTGATCCAATCCACGCCAAATAGACTTCGAGAGGTCATAAAAAGCAAGGGCGACCTAGCAAGATATTAATTTCTAAGTTTGAATTGTTTTTCTTAATTCATCGGGAAGTGGCCCAATCCTTTTTTCAGCCCGTTTTAATAACTCAATTTCTTTTATTTTCAATTCTAACCCTAATTTCATTCATGTATGAGGTTTATTCAAATTATTATTATTTGTATTTACCAAAATAGCATTTGCTTCTTTTTTTTGTTTCATTTGTATGTTTAAGTAAAATACTACGATAAAAATCTATGAACTGGTAGTGTGTCCCAATACCTTTTTGAGTGACTGTATGTATGTACGTTTTTGCAAAATCACGTGTCCGAACATAACTGAATATCTTGAGCAAAACCAAATTAGCCCTATAGGCAAAAAGATTATATCGCAAGTTTTGAACCATTATAAGATAATCAACACTGTATATGTTTGCATGTACGAGTAATATGGTGAAAATAAAAAAATCATTGCAAAAGAAAATGATAGTTGTGGAGTATATACAAAAAAGTCCTTCTCGTTTCGTTATTATTAATTAAATTATCCTGGAAAATTTGCTGCACTCATTTTGTTTCTACAATTCAAGAAATAAATTTCAAGACTAAATTTTATAAAATACAATAGTGTGATGAAAAGAACTATGTTGATAAAATAATAATTGCTATTTTCTATTGTATATTTATTAAAAAAGAGGTAGTTCACTTCATTTTAAGATATCCTACAATGAAACCTTTTAAATACATCGATATAAAAAATAACCTCGGTAAATTCCTCTCAAAACATTCAATATCATGAAAAGTCAAAACATTCCGATAATGATGAAGCGATTCTTTTTAAAGTGAAATAGGAAAAAGCTTGATTTATTGAAATGCACTGCAGCTGCCAATTAATCTCTTTGATTTCATCAAACTACGAAAATAGAGTAATAAATATTTAAGAACATAAATTTAGTTAAAATTAATACATTTGTTTTAAAGTATGATAACATTCGACTGAAATTTAAAAATAAATGTTCTTGTAACAACTCATTTCAAAAAATACTATTAGTACTTTTATAATTGAAATAGTTCCTGTTTTTTAATTTGTTAATAAAAAAAAAATCTTGAAAGAGATCTTCCAGAAAAAGTGACATTGAAAGATTTGTACTTAGTGAAGATAAAAATTATATACTTTAAATATAACACTTTTATGAAGAATCAAACAAGTCTTTAATCCATGTTTAATTTATCTCTACGAAATAGTCAAGATTCTAATCGTCATGAAACAACATATATCCCTTTGATATTTATCACTTGGAAGACAGGAGGGTTAGTTAAAAATTAGTTTCACCCATAAAATGGTCGCTACTTCACTATTATGTGTTATCACTATATATATATATATATATATAACGATTATATATATAATTACAAAAAAAAAAAAATTATCTCTCAATCCTTACCAGCAAGACAACGATAGCAAAATGCATATATTTGATTGATAGAATTTCTTACTACATTTTTAGTGTTTTTCTTAGATTATTGAATTTATTAGTGCAATGAACCATGACCAGAACACTCAGAATGGTCTGGTGGGCCTCGTGTGGCCCACGGGCTGCAGGTTCAGAATCAATGCTTTAGATCTTAACTACTTAAATTTACATAATAAAATCGAAGTTTACTAGTTAGTTAACTTAAGAGTGCGTGACACTTGAGTGAGTTACTGTTTATTTATTTGGGGGTGGAGGAGGTAAATGGAGCAACAAAGGCTATTATCCCCTGAGTAAGTGTGTTATGGCATTGTAAATTCGAACATAAGTCAAATTATAATAAAGCTGAGACGCGTTAGTATGTCGTGACCTCAATCTCTTGAAATCAGTGTGATACGAATGATTAAAACTAGTAATAAAAAAGCCAATTCCTACTTTGAATGGATTAATAGAAAGTATTTTATTAACGATTGAAAATTCGAATAAGATATATATATATATATATATATATAATATATATATATATATATATATATATAGGAGAGAGTGAACTAATAGTAGAAATTGAAAAAGAGCATAATTTGTCTATGTACATTGTTGCAACAATGCACACCCGGTTTGGCTGAAAAACAGGCTTTCAATGCCAACTTTTGTCTTTGTTTTAACAGTTACATTGTTACAACAACAGAGACGAATCTAAGTTGGCGTCAAAAACAGTAATTAATTTAGTTAAATTTTATTAATTAATTAATATTTGAAAATATGTATTAACATCAAGTGTAATTAATACACTACAGTTAAAAAAATATATTTGTACTTGATTGGATAAATAGAAATTATTTTATTAAAGATTGAAAATATGAACAAGTTAAATAAATATATAGGGCGAGTAAGATAATAGTAAAAAGTTACTGGATATCAAAACCTTGCCATCTGAGCATAGCTTACACTTGAGAGGCTTATTAACTAAATTAATTACTTATTTTATATCGACAAAATAAGTTACCTCTGGCAACGTTCCCAAATATAAGTTATTTTATATTCACGTTGTTTCGTCTAAAATATTTTAATTTGAAAAATGTTTCGTTAAATTCATTTTTGCATCTCTAAATTTTTGTCAGACTGGTAATGTTTAAAGAAGAAAATTTAGAAGTTTAGTATTATTTGCACATTATATCGTGAACATACGCGTTTATCAATCACTTCCCAAAAAGTATAAACAAAAGCAAACTGCGAAAGGTGAATATGATGTTTAAAACAATTGGGAAAAACCGAAACAAATCTAACTTCTTAAAAGTTCTTCAGAAAAAATCTAGTTTAAGTTCTTTATTCAAGTATACAGCTGAAATAAATTCAACAATAGGTGCAAATTCAAAATTTCTGGAAAGCAAATGGAAATATTACCTAAAGAATTCTTTAAATGAAAACCTTGTCAATGGTGCTGGTCAATACTACAAGACTTTGAAGCAGGGCAGAAAACGTAATGGCGGTAGGGGTAAGATGCGACCAGCGAAGGATTGTCCAATGCGAATCGGAAGGCGTAAGAAAAGCCAAACCAAAATTCCGCCAAACCAGCGAAGACGAAGTAGCCGTCGAGAACCCAGACCCCCAATAAGATTGAGAAAATTACAACGGAAGAAGAAGAAGAAAAAAGACGATAAACGTCGAAAGAGTCTTGGAATAGCGATGTAATGATTCCATATATTTAAAGATGGACGTTAGCTCAGGTTGGTTCAAATAAAATATGATTTAACACGTAACTACATTGGCCTTTTATCGTATTTGGTGAAAGCTGAAAATAGAAATATCTTTGGCAATTAGCTGATGTAGGCACAGTCCTCGTTTTGGTACTTACGTATTATCACTACAATCGCCAACTCTATTAATAATTCGGTAAGTTGGCAACTCCAATTTCTTATGTGTCGTATGTGCTGAACTGGCAATCAGGCTTCGTTGCATATAATGTCTATGTTGTGATAATATGTAACTACCCTTGTGTTTGTGTGATTTGGAAATAGTGTAAATAAATATTTGGGGGTCAGTTAAATGCTTTCATCTCAATTTGGCGAAAAATTCCCTGGCGTACAGATATCAAATTAGATCTATAAGTAAAAAGGTACTTACTAGGGATTCCAATATCGGACCAAAAGTTCAATACCGTTATTAGGTATTTCTTAAAACTTAATACCGGGATACCGGTTTTATTACCGGTAGTAAAAATTTTCGAAAAATACAGAAAACATTGGGGGCCTCTTTGTTTTACTTACTAGATTTATTAGAGAGTGTAAACATCACAAAGAATAATTTGTAACTTATAGATTATAACAGTATATAAAGAATCGCAAAAAAAGTAAAAAGGAACAGCTTATTTATTTAAATCACTAAAAAGTGTAAATATTTCTATTCAGTCTGTGGTACTATTTATTAGAAATTTTTGAAATGTGATTTTAAAAAACATAATGCATCAATTGTACTGTCATTAAGTCTGGAACGTAATACTGTGCAAAAATTACCAGCTGTAGAAAACGCTCTTTCGGCATCTAGTTGGTGGTATTGTTGGTATACCTTTATTCATTGTAGCTGGGAGATTTATTATACTCATGTTAAATAGTAGTCCAACTCTACAGTAAAGTTAAGAAGAACGAGAAGTTGGTGCTATTTGGTATCATTTTTTTCTATTGTTCTCTACCCAAAGTATGAGCCGAAATTGGTACTTATCGGTTATAGTGAGAGTGACCATAGACTGTAACTGCATTTTCCCGCTATCGCCAACGCGAACACCGATTATATGATACATTCCTTATTTAAACGATGAGGAAACGATTGGGTGACGTGTTTTTTACGCCTTGTTTATTTTTTCTTTGTGGTCCCTATAACGGATCTGGGTATTTACGCATTTTATACCATTACCCGATTTCACCGGTAAAATCCCACTTTAGTTCTCAACTTTGGCAACGGTAAAAAAAATAGAGTAAAATGGCACTAATAGTTCAATTTTCTGTATTGGAATAAGATTGGATAATAATCCAACAGGATGGAAATAAATAAAGGTGGATGGCATTTCGCCAAATGATGCCATCGTATGCGCGAGCAAGAGTATTGTACTTGCACGTATGAAGAAACAGTTAACCGCTGTTCGTTGTCTATCGCGGTAATTGGCGACGTCTTTTCATTTGACGAATTGATCGACGTTATAATATGTAAACATCCCGATAAGTAGCAAGAAGTTTTTTGGAAGTTAAAAAAAAAGCTTAAAATGTACTTAAGTACTACCGCAACAGTGCCAACGTTCAATATAAATCCACAAGTTGGCAATCCCGATGTCGTATGTATCGTACTGCTTAACCGGCGAGCATGGTCTTTATTTCCTATAATGTCGTCAATGCGGTTGTGATAATTCTTAAGCTCCGACTAAAGTATTACTGAAATGGTTAAATTTATTTTTACTATAAATTCGTGTATAGTTTCATTCATTTTAAAACACTTAAAAATTAGTAACATTCAATGATTGTTTCTTCTTTTCATTTTAGCATATAAGGCTTAAAACCTCTTCGGCAATAAATAGAGGAAATGTACAGTGGAACATACGGTAAAAAGAAAATGTATTTTCCGTTAAAAATGTATTATATGCTTGGATGCCAAATTTCATTAATTCTGGGATACTTTTCTATGCGAAAAAGTTATCTTTGTTCATATCCCATTCCTGGTATTTACGTATTGTACCAACCTATTGGTAACATATATGAAACTAAGCACCTAGTTGTCAGTTCAGTGTGGACGACTCATAGGAAACCGGAATTGCCAAATTGGCGAGTTATTAACAGAGTTGGCAGTTGTTGCGATATTACGTAAGTACACCATTCTTTAAAACTGGGAAAAGGTAATCGTAATGCATTACATTTTTACATTTCTTTACAAAGATGTTTTTACGAATCTCTAAATAATATATCATATTTTATTGGGAGGTTAAATTACAATTACAACAAAAATCTTAAAAAAGCATATTTTAATACATAGTACTACATAGCCAATTATATAATATATATATATATATATATATATATATATATATAGGCTTATTTTTGGTACCTACGCACTATCTCAACAATGTCAACGTTTTAGATAAATCGTCAAGTTGGCTACCCCTATTTCTGATGTTTTCGTATAAGCTAGATTGGCAACCATGTTCTTCTTTTCATATGATGTCGCCATTACAGTTGTAATAATACGTATGTATCTATTCGCGGTATACCGCGCACTTCCTTTTTTTACAAAGGAAAGTAAAATGTACGTGTCCAATTTTCTTACGTTTTGAAATCATTTATTTGAAGTATTACACAAAGCGTTTGAAAAAAATAATATACTTCTAGAACCACAACCCTTTAAGTCAAGGCTTCTCAAACTTTCAATATACGCGACCCAATGTTAAATTGTCATTTTCATCCCGTCCCCCTCCATACAATAACAATGTATTGAGAATTCAATAATACTATACTATGATACTAAAGATACTATACCTCTTATGTGCCACCGACGTATATAAACGTCTCACTCAGCCAAAGCATTAATTTCTAGACGTAAATATACGTCTTTTCCAAGTACGATCTTTTCTGTGTAAAATTATTCCGAATGCTTTGGAATGAAGGAAAAGGACTTTGGCAGTGTTTGCGAAGGATTTAGCTATTTCACAGAGGATTTACTCTTATTAATTTCTTTTTTCCTTCCCCTCAAACAACATCAAAATACGCTCGCCTACGTAGTAAATGGTGACATTACGGAGCATATACAAATTATACAAATTATCAAGATAAGTGTTAATACAAGCACATGGGATCACTGATAATTAGCAAATTTGTTCTTATCTTAGTGTTGTTGATTTAATCATAAAATATAAATTGTACGCAACTGATACATTTATAGGTGTATTATATCAGTGGAAATGTGTTTTATATTTGATTATATCAGAAAGTATTTTGTGTGTTTACTTTCAGTAAATTAATAATTTTTAAATAACCTTTTGTTTTCGACTTTTTGATGTACGCACGTTCTCCTCGTAGAATTATCACGCCTCCCCAAAGGGGACACACCACACAGTTTGAGAAACTCTGCTTTAAGTTCATCAAACATGTCATTTCTTTTGAATCAATACTAGTATGATGTATTATGTCTAATTCATTTTGTACGCTTAGCTTTCTCTCCCCCATTTTTAAAGCAATTATTTCCATACCCGACGTATAACGCGCAACCGTAAATTTCGATCTTATTATTTGTGTTATACGCTAGATTTTACGACATATTAACACTTAGAGAACACAGCATGAGAATGTTTGATCCCCTCAAAACCTTAAACTATCAAATTTCTTGATATGAAAACTTTTCTCACATACACCAGAATTTAGTGTGTGAGCCATTTTTTTTAAAAAGTAAGTATATAACATCCTTTAGTGTTAAATTTGATTCAATGAGATATAATTAATATTTCATTTGTTAGTGTTTAAAACTTAGTAAAAAATTCAGACTATTGAAAATTTTCTTAAGACATTTAATTGGTTTTATAACACTTTATTTGTAATTAAAACTCAAGATTTATGTAGCACAATAAACACTATTTACTTCCTTAGAAAATAAGGCAGAACATCATAAAAACACTATTTTTATGATATCGATCTAAGAAAAATATAATGAACAATTTTTATGATCCTTCCAAAAGCTATAAATTCCATCTGCTGTTCTTTAAAAGACCTTTTCTCATCTAAAATAGGTCCCTGACTTTCTATATTAAATTCATGCTACTTAGAATAAACTCTTCGTTGAAAGCTTTAGACTGACCTCATTTGAAGACTTTCATCTTCGCATGGTTTTTGTTGTTCTAAGAATTATAGACTTTGTTTGCTACCACTTATCAATAATTAGAAGAATCAAAATATATATAAATGTTAAGCATTTTGAATAATACATTTTTGAAACTAAGACTTAATCCGCTGTAATACATTCTTTGTTTTTCTACAACTTCTTCACTCGTTATAAGTGTGTATATTATTATTATTTTGAATTCTAAAATGTAGCACACTGCTTTTGAGAATTTAACACACCCACCCACACATAAACACACTCACACATATATACATATAGTCAAAATTCTCAACTAAAGAGAAATAAATACACAATAAGCAAAACTGCAAGATAACCAGACATGGAAGAAAATGATAAATTAAAAATATGGTAGGATTTAAAATATGAAAAACGTATTCTACTGTATTGTAAACAATGCTGACTTAGGACAGCTCTTATATATATAAAAGTGGGGTTGAACATGTTTTGTGGTCAGCTGACCTTCCCCCCCCCTTATGTTAATAGCACTGAGCAGAAACGCATTGAAAATAATGGATTGAATATCTAAATCCATTACAAGAGGTAAAGGTAACTTACCTAAAAATTGCATTCAAAAATACAGAGCACGCGCTAAATCTGAGTAGAATAAACAATTTATTGCAAGATTCTGAATCCAAATGCAAATTCAAAGGCATATATATATGCTTATATGTATTATCTTAAATTGATATCTACTCATAATTTACAACATCTAATTCATAAATTCTAATACCCTACTTCGAAGAGCGTCTCAATTTATCTTTTTCTAAAACATTAAAAACATTGTGTTGGTATATTTATAACTGATTCCTTAGACCTAGAATTTTTGATAGATTTATTGGCGATTCCAAGAAATACAAGGTCATTAATTGTTTCCATGCATCTTTATAATTGGGATTAATATTCCCAAAGCAATGATGTCATTTCTATAAATAATAATTATTCCCTCCACCTAGACACGTGACTAATTTTATAATGCAATTTCCCTTGCTCTTCCCTATATATAAAAACTTGATGTTTGAATAATTTCTTCTCTTGTATTTTGGCACTGTACAAGGGGACTGCTCAAATAAATAATGCGATCAGGAAAAATCCTCTCTATATTTTTCGTCCCCGACCATTTAATCACTTCTAATAAAAATGTTAATTTTCCACACGCAAGTATATTTCATATGTATATATATATACAGGGCGTTCCAGAATCATTGGGATAAACTTTAAGGGAAGGTAGGAGACATTAAAAATATTAAGATTTCTATAGCAGGCATTTTTATCGGAAACGTTTTCATTCAGCGGTAAGTAGCGATGTTCTCAAAAGTGTTGGAAAAAACTGACATGTATCACCGCAGTCATTTGAGCTTTTATCACCTGCAGATGAGTATGGAACAGACAGTTATGCACCTGATTAACGGATTGTCAGAAGGAAATGTACGAGAAGCAGAAAAATTATATCGCGTAAGGTACCCACAGAAAGAAGCCCCGGGCCACCCAATGCTAATTACTTTGCCTTACAGTATCTATGCTAATGGATTATTACGTCACAATAAGCATAGTTAGGGTAAAAAATGGATCTGGTAGCAAGAATAGTCTGTGCTGCTGTGGATATCCAACATAATTCAGTTGTATTCGTACGAGTCGGACGGTGTAACGTTTGCATTGCTGGAAAAGGTGAAAACTTTGAACACCTATTTTTGACATTTTCACATATAATCTAGCACAGGCTATATAATATCTTTGACTCATTTATTGTTCAGATAATCTCAGTCTAGTGTTTCTTCGTTTCTTTTACCTTTCATATTATTTTCCAAGATGGTTTCAACCATGTTTTACTGTACAAATCTGAATTCTTCGGCTGTCCCTACCACTCCTAAAGTTTTTCCCAATGATCCTGGGACAAACTGTATACATATACAAGGGGATCCTATGCTAGACCAACAAAATTCAAGGGTATGTAGGTGGAAAGATAATCACATACGAATCTCATAGAAAATAGGGATCGCAAATATCATTGTTGTGAGCTGTAGACTAAAAAAGCAGAGAAAAATAATTAAAACAGTATTCCGGAAAATTCATTAGATCAAAAAAAAAAAAAAATAAATGCTAATCATGTTATGCACAAAAAAACACTTAAGCTAATGCAACTCTTTTTATATATCATAATTTAACTTATTTCTATAAAATATACTTTAATCAAAGTAAAAGCATTTGGTTACTAAAGAGATTGAGCATGATGTATTGAGAAAATACGGTTTTTTTTTAAAAAAAAATACACTCAGTGGAATTGAAAATTTACGTAATGTAATTGATTATTTAATGATTGCAATATCTCGATCTAACTTCCAAGACTAAGGAACATTTTTCTGAAGTATTTTATAATGTTGTGTGATGAAAAAAAGTTATCTGACAGGAAAAAGTAAGTAAAATATTAAAAATGCATTTGAGCATTTATATTATTTGAAATTATTGAAAACTAATTTTTAAAATTCACAAAATATATTTCCTTGTTCAATTAGGCCAGAATAAATATATATATCAAAACATAGTTAACAAAATTTGGGTAATTATTCTTAACAATAACTATATCTGAGTCGATACTTTTCTTAAACTAACAGTAAAATATTCTATTATAAGAAAAATTACTTTATAAATAAAAAAGGAATATCGTAGCAGCAAAAGATTTACAAAAGTGAAAAAAAGAAAGATATTAATCAGTATTTCTTTTAATTTACCAAAAGTTAATTATAGTAACCAGGACACATTCGAAAAATTGATTTTTGAATTTTAACACTTAACTTCACGTTGTTGCATTTCTGCAACATATGATTTATTTTAATTTTAGAGACTCAATATTTTTTTTAATTACCTACAAATCTCTTTTCTGAGGAAAACAAATCCTGCAACGAAATACACACTAATTTTCCCACTAGATGGAAGTACATTTTTTCCAGAAATCACAATTATAAAAATCTCTCATGCCTCAAGAGCTGTGTTTTTGCTATAAAACGAATCAATTATATTTCATGTTTCATCTTGTTAATTGACAAATATATTACCGGGTAAGAAATTTAAACATTTTATGATAATAATAAAATCCTCATATAAAAAAAAGTTTTGTAGTTTACAGCACTAGTGTGCAATGTTGTACTTCTGCAACAAACAAAAAAATGACTGAAATTCAATTTAAAACTGCTTAATTTTTTTCATATTTTTCACTTTTTTGATTACTTGAGAAATAACTGATATAATTTTTCACAGAAATTAAAAAAATTGCAAAGCTAAGGGTTAATTTTAAAAATCAGTACATATTTTTCTAAACATAAAAAGGTGTAACACTCATATGTTCGTTGCCAAAATAACCGTAAAATATGAAAAATAAAATATTGACAGAAATGTAAGCAAACGTTTACAAATGTTTAGTTTTTTACACTTTTTCACCCAAGTATAATGTTTTCCTTTTAAATACTTTTATAAACACTATTGCACTATATGGAGCTCCGCATTTTTTATACGTCTGACTAAAAACAAAAATAAGACTTTATTATGACACACATTTCTTTAAAAAATTCCAATAGAACTTATATTTTTTGAGTGAAAGAAATTTATATAAATCATTCTGTAGAAATATAAAAATAAATTTTTAGTTAAACCGATTGGTTTTTTTTCTGTTTAATTTAAGTTGATCATAATTTTTGAAATCTCATAATAAATCCTTATATTTAGGTACCATTTCTTTAAAAAAATATCTCTTAGATATGTAAAATAACTTTTGTACATATTTTAAAACAATGGTCAAACTGTAGAAAAATTTTTATAAAATATTAAGATAGTATCCTAAATAAAATTAAATGATTTAGTAATTTTGATAATAAATATTTTCCTTCTTTTCTATACAAAAAAAATTTCTTTTTTAAAAAAGAAAAAGTACTATTTTGACGAAAAAAATAGGTTCACTATACGCTCAGGTATCCTGTACTGAATAGCATATCCAAACTAGCATGTCCTGGTATCCTTAAGAGAGAATGGTTGATTACTCAGAAGAATTACTGCGAGTTTAAAATGCCATCACAATTTAAAAATGTCTTCTTAACATTGAACGTCTGAATCAATATTTGAAAAAAGAGTGATAAAAGCAAATAATATAAGAAAATTTTAATATTTTAAGGCAGTACTTCTGAAACTTTTGCTATATATATATATATATATATGAAAGAAATTTGTATTATATATCAAAAACAAGAAATAATAGATAATGAACATAACAAGAAATAGCGTAATAAAAATATAAAAGCTAAACATGAAGAACAAAATTATAGAAAAATAAAAAAAGAAACTACAAAAAAGAAGAACATAGCGAGTCAGAAAGCAATTTCGGACCGAATAAGAGGGGTTAAACTAGTTTGAAGGCACCAACCTTCCCCCTTTGCAACTCGGTAGGAAAAACCAAATAAAATAAAATTAACAAAAATTCAGACTACGTAAAAACACAGAGAGTATGATAAAACCACTCACTACTATTATGTAACAAACTCTCCCAAACTCTTAATGCAGAAAAATCGCAAAACAATTACGTAAGAAAAGTAGAAAAATCCTAAAACAATTACATAAGAAAAGTATTTTTCAAAAAATAATTTAACAAAATTTCTTCGCTCACAGAGCTTTTACGAAGTGAATCAAGCGTCTTGACATCAGTGAAAATCAATCTTTCACCAAGTTAAAAAATTCGAATATACATAAACACATCTTTTGGGCTAGCTTTTAAACCAGCCAGCAAAGACAGATATAAAAAAAGACGACAATCAAATATGGTAGAATTTGAATTCGTTGATTGTCAAAAATGTAAATTTACTAGGCTCTAATTTGGTTGGTTGTCAACAATGTGTAAGATGTTCAAGATGTGTGTGGAAAAAATGTAAACTGTGATATGAGTGTTATAATATAATTTTTCACAGCAAGACCACTAACATGCTGACTTTGAAATCCTATTGTTGGGTGGTGGTTTTGGAATTAGAAGTAGCAAGACGATTAATGTATTTGTGATGAATATAAGTTCTTAAAAAATTAAAAGGGTATTCATGATCTAAAAAACATTAAACAATATTTTTTATATTGTATTTATCTATTTTGTGGATAGTTAAGTTATCATTTCTAAATAAAAAATTCAAAATGATATTTCTGTAAATTTTGATATATGCAAGTTACTATTCCATACAGGAATTTTAATTATATGGAACTTAAACGAATCTCTTTTGTCAAAAATGTTACTGACTACATTATTGTTAATAGGATGCAAGTCTAAATCCAAGAATTCCACCATATTAGAGTTGAAGTTAGTTTTAAGGAGCTTGAGATAATCAGGGTAGAACGTAATATTTGGTTTGTATTCAATATTTTTACCAAAAATTATTAAATAATCTATATAACGATAAATCAAGTAAGAATCATTTACAACATGATCAATTTCAAAAAAATGTAAATACAGGTTCGCTAAACAATTACTAGCTGGATCACCCTGAGGTATTCCTTTGATCTGTTTATAAAGATTCTAAACAAAAATGCAATGAAATTTTCTTTTAATACGAGGTTAACAAGAATATCAAATTTTCTTTTTCATTGAAGTATATAATTCATATTTATCATAATTTAACTGTAGAACCTTAATCATATCGTCAATATCTATAGAATTAAAAAGGTCCTCGAAATCAAAGCCATGCATGGAAAAAATTAACATTTCCTTAGTAACTCTAGCAAGCTCTAAGCTATTTTTAATTATTGCCGTGTTTTGTAAGTTATCAATAAGATTTTGAAGAAGAGATTGTAAGATCTTCCCAGACTTCGTGCTGTATGTATTGTATCCTCTAGTGATAGTACGGAATTTTATAGGGCTTTTATGATATTTTGGTGTTAAAAAAATACTTGGATATTTAATATTATTTAGATGAATATTTATTCTTTTGTTCAAATCTAAAAGGCGATTATCATCTTCTCTATTATTGTGAATTGATTTTTGAAATGAATTGTTATTTAAAATGTGCTTACTTAATATTTTACTGTAAAAATATTTAAGAATTATGGCATAATTCGCAGAGACCTTATCAACATATGTTATCACGAAGTCATTTTGGATATTTTCTATTGATGATTTAAGATGTTTATACATAGTTTTATTTTCAACAGTGAAATCTAGTTCCCGAATTTCTGTTGCTACATGAGATCTAAATTGATTGAAAGCTTCAATCGGCATTCCGTATTTAATTGTAATTTTAAGGTAGAATTTATCTAAATCTTTTATGATTTGTTTCATAACGTTAGATTTATTTTTTGTGATCATCAGTCTAAAATCGGTACCTTTTTCCATAAAATTTCTTAACAAATCATCTTTCACGATGCCAAGGTCTTCCGTGACAACGTGCTGATGATAATCATCAACATAGTCCCGATATAGATTGCATTTACATGATTCTGAACTTAGGAGCTCCGAGACTTGATTATAATTAAATATAAATCTACCAAATTTCTTGTATTTGAAAGCCTTTTTAATAATAATATTTTTAATAGGAAAAAAGGATTGATATTTTTGAAATATACTTGTAAAATTAATTTTGTTAAAGGATTTATTCATAAATATAATAAAGTACAATATTCTGTAAGTAATTTTCACTTGCATATAATTTAATATTCATTTTTTGTACTAAATAGTTATTAAGGTCTCGAATCATATGCATACCATGAGAATCCAGAAATTTATATCTGCTTAAAATATCTAATATATATTATAAATGTGAAAGTTTGTGAGAATCTTTGTGGGTCTTTCACGCAAAAACAACTGAATTGATTTTAATGAAACTTTACATTAATATAGCTTATATATCAGAATAACACATAGGCTATAATTTATACCATAGGCTATAATTTATATAAAAATTGGTAAAAAAGTGTCCAAAATATAACGTATTTGTCAAGTAAGAAGGAAAAAAATTCTGCCATCTGCAAGCAAAAAAGCCCAATTCAGCATATATCTATCTTTTGTTTGTGAAAAACTTTTTTTGTTTTTTGGCTACGCAAGGGGCTCGCTTTTAATTAATTCCTGTGATCAGAATAATGCCTATTTTTTATTTCAGAATATAACTAAGTTTTGAAGGGAGAGGTTGTTATAAATTTCTTTTTATTTTAATGTTTTTTTTTATGATTTTATTATGCACATTTGGTAGTAAGAAGTTGGTCTATTTTCAAAATAACTACTTTTATCGCTTCTGGTACTTAAAGTAAATAATCTTCCTCTTTCACACTACATCATTTGGACAAACTTTCATCATTTTTTTGTGGTTAGTAGTTAATTATAACGCTGTAATTTAAATTGAATATGCAGATATTGCATTTTTAAGTATAAATCTAATTATAACCACTGCACTGTATTTTTTGCAGTGAGTGAATATTAACGTCACACTGTTCAGCTACACGAGGGCTTTTGGAGACGGACCACGTAATTTTGAACAATGGTCAAGTGACGGGAACGACACTAGAGCTGGCACCCCCTTCTCCTAACTACCATGCCACACCAATTTAGCAGGATTATTCTACCAATACTTAGCTGGAATATTCTTTGAAATCCACTCTTCCAAGATATATGGCAGCACGGGTTCTATGATGAGTATTTTAGTGGGGAAGGCCAACAGTTATGTAGCAGATATTGCGTTTTCAGCGGATTGCAAAGATTATTATTTTTGTCGCAAAAAATAGTTAATGTCAAAATGTAAGTGTTTTATGGTTTTGTCTGTTAATGAAGACCTTGGAAACTGATTTGACTACTTATTTTAAGTGAACGGTGCACATAATTAATTTTACAGTGGAATATCTTTAATTAATTTATTAGCTCTAACGGATTAAATTTTCCGAAGTGGAGAATTTTGTTTATGTATATCCCTTAATTTGTACATGTAGTGATCCAAAAAATATATTGTATGAAAAAACTGCAGTAAATCATAATGCGGTTGGATAAAGTATTAACGTGCATCGCGCCCCTACACGGCGGGTCTTACAAAGCTCTAATAAACCTCGAGCTACGAAAGTAGCTAGGCATTTGCCAACTTGACACTATCATTAACATTTCGCTATGTTTTTCATTGAATCGCCATTATAATTTAAGAAACGGCGTTGCTTGCGAATATTACAATTTTAAAATAAAATAAATACAACAGAAAGTAATATTAATGTATTACACTTTCAGATATAAATTATTTACACTACTTTAAGCGTTCATTACGCAAAACTTTTAAGAATGTGTTACTTTTTCTGAGCAGCGATCAGCTTAGGGAAGTATTTTGTAAAATCGACCCTCAAGAGTGTTACGAGGAATTATAAATAAAAAAAAATCCTTTTTATCGGATTTTAGATCTACATAGTTAAAATTTAACAAAGGTGTTTTCTTTCTTTCTTTTTTGTTTAGCTGAGATATGCAAAAAGCTTTTTTTGTTTAATTTTCAATTCACATAAAATTAACTCATTAAAAACTTCTTTTTCCTTCAATCTGTGTTGTTTAATTTTTCAGTTCACCCGTGGGAAGAACGGGTATACCAGATAGTCTGTCATAATTTTAATTTCAGTTTTATTCATGCCAAACATAAACGATTTAATTAAGCCTGTGTTGTAGTTATCATCAAATTTAACAGCTAATTCTAACATAGAATTTTTGAGGGTTGTCATGTCTCTAGTAACTCTTTTTCTACGTTTTAGCTCTTGAAATTCTCGCAAAACCAATATTATTACTATTATCAATAGATTTATCAAAATTCGGAATATATAATGAATTCTCGGATTTTTGTTTAAAAGTTAGTAAGACACTTTCACCTTTCCAGATAACATTCAAACCATAAGGATAATATGATCTAAATGAACCTATACAAAAGTTTTCGAACCATAATCTTTGTTTAATATTTGGCACTATTCTAAGTATATGTACAGTTATGTTATCGAATCCATGTTTATTAAGGTGTCCTATCTCAATCTTAGCCTGGTTTTTGCTGCAATATATATTCGCGACCCAATATTCAATCCTAATTTTCATCGCGAGTAACGACTGTAGCAAAAACAGGCACGACTGACCGCGGGTTAATTGTCCCCGATGAAAATATATTATAACATGTATTTCAATCAATAATATAAACTTGGGGGGAGGGAAGTTCAAATTTTTAGGAATCCAATATGTTAAATTGATGAATAAAGGAAGACGTGGCGATCGAAAGTTTAAGAACAACTGCTTTAAAATATTTTAGAGCAGTGTTTCTCAAACTGGGGGGGGCGTGGTAACCCTGCGAAGGGGGTGCGAGCATATTGAAAATAAAAGGTTTAAAAAAATAATTTTTTGGAATGAAGTAAAACAAAATGCTTTCTGACATAATAAAAATATACGTTTACACTGATATAATTTATTTTTATCATCTGGTGATCATCAAAAATAAAAGATTCCACTTCAAACACTCATTAGCCTTCTTTGATCCTATAACCAAATTAAAAATTATTTTGTTTGCTTTGCGGTCAATATGAGAACGATGAGAGATTATTTTTTTACGTTTCTTTTAACGATATCAAACGACGAGAGATTTTTTATTACGTTTCTTGTAACCTAAAATATTACTTTCGCTGCCCTTCGAACTTACTGGTATGGTTATCTCCGTCTTTTTTGTAGGGAAGATGTAAATATGTATAATGCATATATTTCTGTTTCATCTTTTTCCATGTGAAAGAGTTTTATGATACATGGATAAGCATGAGTATTCTGAAACATATAATGCATAATGAAAAACGTTTTACACAATTATTTTTTAGAGCATGCTATACTTTCCTTATGAACAATTTTTTAGCTTTGATTGCTGTGTTGTACGACTTATTATGGTTTATAAATGTAAATAAGCAGAATATTTAAAAAAATGGGCATCTGTGATCCCTATTGATGGAAGTGGAAACTGATCAAGCAATTGAAGAACCTACTGAAATAATACATATTAATCAAGATCACGAAAGTAAATATCAGAAAAATGTTAGACATGAAACGTTTGAGTTGATTTGAAATTTTCAAATGTTGCCTAAAGATCTTTATGAAGAAAACTATGAATCCATAATGTAGCACTTCACCTTGTCAAAAAGACACAAGGAAGAAAAAGTTCAAAATGCTCTTTGTAGATCATCAAACAACAGCAAAACTACAAAAACGTGAACAAAATATGACAGTTTAGCTGAAAAATAACGTTCCTGTGTGTTGTTAGCGAAACGTGTCTGTGATTTATGTCCTTTATTAAGGACACGCACATTTGGTACATTTTCTTTAGTTTTATTGGATTTTTTCTCAAATTTTCAAAGAAAAATTGAAAAGTCCTTGAAAGTAGGTAAGTATATTTTCTCTTCATTAAATTATTCACTGGAATTGTGATTTTATCCTGTATAGTAAAAATAACTATGAAATAAATTATAGTTTTAAAACAAACTAAAAAACACCCTTTTATAGAAAATCGAACTAAAAAGTAATAATATATATATATATATATATATATATTATTAAAAGTAACATATACAGAATTTAATACTTATCTTGTTAATTTGCACGGTTTATAATTATCATCATATAGTAGTTTTAGCACAAAAGTGCATTATTATTGAATTCAATACATTATTATTTTTAGGGGGCGCGATAAAAATTATGATTGAAAATTGAGTCGCCAGTAGTGAACGTTTTGAGAATCGCTGTTTTAGAGTATATATCTTTGATTATAATGTGCATACTTCCATATTTATTCATTGTCTAAAACTGGCAATTCATTAACCAACCAGTCTGTCCAGGGCCATCATATTGAATATTTTTTTTTCTTTTGAGGGTCGAAATTTTAATAAAAAGTATAAATGCATCTCATAAACGTCTGTTTATTGTGTTTAACCGAATTCTAAAAGAAAAACGTACTTTTCCCCTTGAAAATAGTTAGTATTGCCAAAACAGGAATATACAAAATAATAAGAAACTGTCTCGAAAATATATTAAGTCCATAAAATTAAATTGTTCAGAACAAACATAACTGCCCCATTAGAAAAAATTACCAGGACATTTTATATTGCACGAGGATGCACTAAGAGTTATATGAATTTGTATGAGTAATTTGTTGTAACATATAGCTAAGTTTTGTAACAAATTTCTGAAATAGATTTAGATACACAAACTAATTTTATTATGGTTTTTAGTAAAATGAAATACACAGATAAATTCCTAAGCGCTACTTTCCATCTTGACCTTTATCATCATCATCATGCTCTACAAAATATTTATGTGATAACTGTTGATAATCAAAAAAAATGTCACTGACTTAAAATAATGTTTTATTTTTTCTTTGAATTATAACACAATATTTTATTGTTACATGTAAAATATGTTTGAAATTCATAAAAGTTATATACTGATATAAATGTACATGTTTAAAAGATATCAGAATGAGTATTTGCTTCGTTTTGAGCTCTAAAATATTAAATGCTTTATTTTATGTTTAGAAGACCAGTTGCTGAGTAGTAGTGTATCGCGCTTCCATTCCACTGGTTCGGAACTCACAGCCCGGGATAGGTAAGTTCATATCAGCGTATCATCTCTTCAGTGGGTACAAACCTTGCTTGGGAAACAAATACTGAAGGGTTCGCTTCAGATTGACCATCTGACCGGAGCCTCTGCTCATGCACCACAATGCTCAAAGTCAGTGACTCTCTGAGACGTGCGTAAAATGCAATGATCCCTATTTGTTTTTGTGTCGCTGAGTTAAGATTTTATTTTATATGCATGCATATTTTGATATGATTTGAATCCCATTGAATTATTTTTTCAATGGGATTGCAGATTGGTATTTTTTACCATTGGAGACCTTAATTCATTCCTCGGGAACTTGTAACACTTTTGAGTGTAGCAACATAGAGGTATATACCAATTGCCACAGTGTAAATTTGACGTTTAGTTTCCTCCCGACAGAGAGGCACTTGAGCTTCTAACGATGCGATCTTTTATGACTTTATTTCAAAACAAACGGACAATAGTGGGATCTTTAACATGCCGCATAATCATTCGACTTGGATGCTGACGATTTTTTGCATCACAAAAATGCCCCAACTTGGACCGGAATTACACCAGCAAACTTGTGTATACACGATTAGCGCATAACAAATGACCTCAACTAATTGGCTCCTAGTGAATTATAGTACAGATAATAAATGAATCACTGCAATATTAATAAACTTAAATACCTGAAAATAAAAATAAAAATAAATAAAACTTTTAATACATGTTTCTTACGTAACTAGAATTGTGCAGCTAAAATGTTAAACAAAACCCCACACTTGAATTGCTGCAGAGTGGAAGAGAAAAATAACTTTCATTTTAATATCATACATCGGAGTTGATGAAATAGATTTAGGTATCATGACTTCCAATTTGATATTGGACCAAAAAATATTACAGAAGAAAACGAACTATCACATTAAGGTAATATTGATTTTGGACTGCTTAACGTTTATAAAAATTACTTCTTAAATAATGTTTCACAAACGAGATGTAATAATCATTTTGTAAGTATTAAAATTTTTATCAATGTTAAAATTCAATACAAAAATTTAAACAGCAGTAGTTAGCATTTTAAATTTCGAAATATTCAGCGAAAGTTTGGAGACGATGCTATAGAGGTATCAAAATTAAGGAACTGACCAACCGGTATGGTGGTTAGTGATTCTGATTGTGGTACCGTTAAACCTGGGTTCGAATCACTAAAAAGGCATGGATGCTTGTAAATGTATAGTACCTTTGCGGCATGGGGTACTCTAAATACCGCAAGTCTCTTCGTGAGGTTGATGGAAGAAGAGAGGATAGACGCCTCTAACCACCTCTAGGGTGATATCCCTCAGAATTGGGTTGGAACTGATACCAAATCGTACTGTTACATGTATGGTGCTCAAAGCAAAACTAACGGCAGGCGAACATTTAGCCCTTTGACGGGATGAATTTCGTGGGCCTCGTTCTGACACCGTCAGACAGGTGGTATTAGAAATAACAACACACTTAACACCATCGTGAATTTATTTCTTCAGACGAATCTCTAATCTATTGCAATTTAACAAAATTGACTTAATTTTAGAAAATAATTGATCCTAAGTAAGATTTAATGATATTTTCAGGGAAACTTCTTTGTCGAGTCACAGCCATCGTTGGAAGAATTAAATGCGTAATCCGGCCAAAATACAAAAGCAAGAAGGGCAAGAGATATCACAGCGAAATTTATTTGGAAGATAACATGCTGCCCACAAAAATCAAACGATTAAAATTACAGTCTCCTGTGACGTGTAGATGATGACAAAATTAGTAGTTAGTGCCCCCGTAATAGCCGCTATAGCCGCTGCCACAACCCTCGGCATAGAAACAAAGAGG
Source organism: Trichonephila clavipes (assembly GCA_019973935.1). NCBI lineage: Eukaryota > Metazoa > Arthropoda > Arachnida > Araneae > Nephilidae > Trichonephila > Trichonephila clavipes. The sequence goes on from BMAU01019565.1 coordinate 995,313, forward strand.
CTTTGAACGTATCCTTGGGGTACAGCAGTCCACACAGCTTCTACATATTACAAAAGCTGATCTGGTGTAGCAGCGGGTGGTGTATCCCGGGCTAGTCGTTGTGCAAGCATGGACCGCACGTTTACGATTGGCAATCGATCGCCACATGTGGTTGCACATTATCCTAATGGAATATGGCTGATGGCAAGCGCTGAATGTATGGGAGGATCATGGGCTCCAATACCTCTGCATGTAGCGGTGACAGTTCATTAAACAGGCAATGCGTACTAGAATGGTGAAGCAATAATATCCAATACCAAACCAAACCATGTTACCAGATGCAGAACCAGTGTGGCGTTGCATATCGCCACGGTTCATCAGCCTCTCACCACAGTGTGTCCAATTTCAAATCCGACCATCGTCATGTTACAAGAAAAGCAGAATTCGTCAGTTAACACAATGTCGTTCTATTCCATAGCCCATGTTCACCGTTCATGGCACTTTTGTTGGAGCAAACACCTGTGTTTTCTAGTCAAGAGTAAACAAAGTAATAGACGCCTTGTAGACATTCCACTCTGCTACAAACGGCGAGTAATCGTACAAGCGTGCACCGAATGATATCTAACAGAGTGAATCTGCTGTGATCTGTTGTTCGTAATGTGGTTGCGCAATCCATCACTGCTGTGCTCATTATTCGCATGTCATCCCGAGCAGTGATGCAACGAGGTGGGTGTGATCGTCGCCGTCGGTATGACGTTTTCTCCTGCATCAAGAGATTACAGATCCGCATCATAGTTTCTTGGTTCCGTCCAACACGTTGATCAATTTCTCTGACGGATAATCCGGAATCCCTATAGGATACTATTCTTCCTTGGTTGAATTCAGAAACTTGGTCAAAAGACACTCAATGCCTTACAATCATAAATAAACTCTTTACACAAATAAAGAAAAAACGCACGAAGAAACAATTGCTGCACTTTAAATCACCAAACTTTTTTTTTCCAATTATACGGCGCTTGCCGTTGGTGCTACGGTCAATCGAGTTGTGCGTCTGCTCTATAATGTGAATGATTTGCACATTTCATTGCTGCCTACGCATGATTTAAACTTCCCATGATTGACATGCTTCCTTCAGGTTGTTACATTTTGTGCGGCCAGCAGTGTATTCAGGGTGTCCAGCCTTAATATGACCCAATAGGTAATTCCCGAACCATTCGGTTTAGATATGCACTTCTAATTTGAAAAAAAGTTCTAAAAAATGTAAATAATGTTTTTAAGGGGCTTTTCATACCAAAAACACCATTCACAAAAAATTACAAAAATTTAATTTTTATACTGTCCCTAAGTCATATCACTAATATTTAGGAAAAGATGCAATACACAAAAACAAAGTAAGCACAAAAAAGTTTCATTTTATTACGATAAAAACTTGATGAGTTATGGAACTTTGAAAACCATACATTTCATCCATTTTCTGGTTGATTTTGAAGAAGCTAGTAAGAGAGAGAGAGAGACCGTCTCGAAAATGAAATTAATTGGAACTCTGCCAGGAAACTTTTGCTTTTGCGCGCCCTCTTACGTATATCGTTTTGAAATTTAAAAGAACATGCATTACGTTAGTAATACAATAATTGAGTACTTAGGAAGTAAAATGTATTCTATGTACGCGTGAACCATAGCCAAAATAAAATATTTTGTACGAAGAAAACATTTCAAACGCAGTTCCAAAAAATAGACTTATTTGCTGCGGTACTGATCATGGCAAACGTTAAAAGTCTGTTGTGTAGTCGCTTGCAATTGCATACAGTATTATTTTAATATTACGAATTCTAGTTTTGGAAAACGAGATGTATGCAAATGAAGAATACTCAGAAATAATACTATTGTATGGGCAGTGAAAACGAAATAAGAGAGAAGCAGCAAGACTTTATGCCATTAAATTTCCCAGTCGAAGACATCCTTCTTATTGTACAATTGCCCGTGCTGTTCAACGCTTGTATAAAACTGGGAGTTGTCAAGACGTATTCCCTTGTCTCGTGCCACGCCTTCAAGCTTGCGGATAGCCGCTGAGGACGTTTTATGATATGCCCTGGCTCATCCTTAAATTAGTATCCGGAATATTAGCAGGGCTTGCTCCTACTCAAAATAGACGGTGTGGAACATATTACATATGTATGTTGCATATCCTTATCGTTCAGTCCAGGTGCAGGAACTAATGCCAGAGACCAGGAGTGTCGTTTTGATTTTTGCAATTTCGTGTTAAACACACTTGATGAAAATCCAGAATTTTTTAATGAAGTTTTGTGGTCGGATGAAAGCCAGTTCTCGAGACAAGGTACTATTAATACACAGAATAGGCATTATTGGTCCCTCGAAAACCCCACATTTAATACGACCGAATCGCCAACAAGTGCATTGGTCGGTGAATGTATGGTGTGGAACATGGAATAGCACCTTAAATGGCCAAATGTAATTCGATTAACCTTTAACATCAGAATTATACACGAAATATTTTATCTGGACCATTAGCCAATTTTTAGAAGATGAAGTTTCCTTACGGGAGTTGTCACGCCTGTGGTACCAGCATGATGTGCACCCGCACACAAATCTGCGCAACCATGTACATTTTTGGTACAGACATTCGACACTCAAATAATCGGCTACTGAGGTCAACGGGAGAGGCCGCCGCGATCACGCGACCTAAGTCCTCTGGATTTCTTTCGCTTGTGCTTCCTAAACCACAAAGTGTACGAACGTGAATCTACGAGTAAATCCGATTTACTGAATCGAATCAGCATGGTATGCAGGTCTGTGATACCAACTATGTTGCACAAGCTACAGGCGGAGTTTCTGACGCGCGTTCGGCATTGCATTTCTGTGGAAGGCAGTCATTTTGAATATTATTTAAGTTAATTTGGTCAATCTGATATAACAAATCCCTTGATTCATGATTGGAGCATCATTCTACACTATGATATAATTTGATTGGCAAATATTGTACTCTTTAGCTGCTATTTCTCAAAGCCAGCTGTTTTAATCTTTTCGGCTCAAGTTGTATTTCTTTAAATTAACTTTTATTGTTTGCCATTCGGCAATACAAATTGTCAATCTATGATGTTTACTACGATGTTTTAATATTACTATTATGTTTTCCATGGGTGATATATAGGCGATACCAATCACTGCCCATTTTCCTCGCAAAGGAAGGTACCTGAGCTCTGTCGATGCGACATTGTACTTAGAAATTTTATTTTTCCGAGAACGCATGAGCCAAACGGACACTTCAAGGAATTTTTACATGCTACATAAGCATACGACATGATCATTGTTGATTTTCTGCTTCATGAATATCCCCCGACTTGAGCCGGAGTCGAACTCAAAACCTAAGGTTAAGACGGCCAGGAACAAACCAACTACATCACAATTTCGGCTCCGATGGTTAAATGGAAGCTGTTAAAATCATACGATTTCCGGTAAAGTCTTTTCTCATTGGTTATGATACTCGGATGTTGCAAAACTGAATCCTCCTATTTTGAAAACACTGAAGTTTTATTTCTTCGGAGACACGATTATGTTTATTCCCTAGACGATTAAACTAGAAATTCATTATGAAGGAAATCTTGAGGGACTCTAGACAATTATGAGTAAAAATCCTCAAGAGAAAATTTGCGAGAATCATCATTATTATTATTATTATTTTATTTTTATTACTTATATTTGTATGTGTGGTTTTATGAATACTTATTTTCATTAAAATTATGTAGCCTATAATAAAAATATTTCTGTAAAAATAGAGAGCTTCAAGATTATGAGTTTAACTTCGGCACTTAAGGAATATCATACTCAAATGAAAGGTTTTGGCGTCTGTACACAGCACTTAAATGTTTTGTCAAGGGACATTTAAAAAGGGATAAGATTTTTCGCAAGAGCTCGTAAAACCTTTACTCTAAGAAAGTTACGCACAGTAGAAAATATCTTTTTTTAGACTTTTTATATTATAAGTTCTAATTTAATGAGGTATCGAAAAATTACGCATCTTACATTACATTATTTTTCCTTCTCTCAATATCTTCCAGATATTTAGATTTTAGTATTTTCATCAGTTTTTGCCAGTGTAAAGCGTTGCACTAAAATTAAAGCAATGTATTACTAAAAACGTTATTTATGTATTAGTTAACTACCATTCACGCACTTAAATGTTATCTAGAAATAAATAAATAAAATTTAGTTCTAGTCATAAAATGAAATTGGGTTCTTCGTATTCGTTTGAAAAAAAAAGGTTATGGCAAATGTCATTGTAATGCATTTTAATAGGAAATGTAAAAATACTGTACCTTATACACGAATACCGTTTTTAAAGCATTAAGTTTAGTAAATTTATAATAGAGTCGCTCAATTATATGCTGTTAATTCAATTGTTAGATATTTTCTGATTTTTGTAAATTTTGATGAAATAAATAATGTGCTTCTTAGTTATTAAAGCAATCCACTCGTTGCATTCTTTTTCAATTCCTACTATTAGCTTACTATCTCTATATTTTTATTTATTTATAAATTATCTTGTTAAAATTTCCAAACGTTAATAAAATATTTTCTATGCATCCAATCAAGTTAAAATAAAAAATTTTAAACTTGTAGTGAATGACACTTGATGTTAATACAGTTTTTTCAAATATTATTTAACTAATTAAATTAAATTTAGTTAATTATCGGTTTTTGACGTCAATTTAATTTCATCTCTATTGCTGTAAGCCTGTTTTTTGCCAAACCGGGTGCGCATTGTTACACCAATACATACAAATCATGCTCTTTATTCAATTCCTACTATTAGCTCCCTCCCTATATATATATATATATATATATATATATATATATATATATATATATCCCTATAGGGACTATATATATATATCCTATTCCAATTTTCATTCATTAATAAAATACTTCATATCCATCCATTCAAAGTAGGAATTAACTTAATTTTGTTATTTTTTATATTACTTGTTTTTATATAGGTCAGTTCGCCCTTTTTTTATAGCTTTTAAATATATATTATAATAATTTAAGGGGCCATTGTGAATAAGTCCGTCTTTTTTCAACATTTGTATACAAAAACATCGAAATAAAAACTAAGCGCTTCTTCATGTTCTTTCTATATTTGTTGGTAATACTGAAAAAACACAAATGCATAGTAACTGTAACTGTAATTTCTACTATTTAGAATTGCTCAAGTTTTATGTGTACGTGCTATCTTTTAATTTGAAATATTTAAACTTTGGTTAACACATAAAAATATTACATTGAAGTGTTTGTGAAAATTATTTTGGGCGTGTTATAAAAACGCTAAGTAAATTTTCTTAAATAACTGTAAATATCTGACTTTTTAAAATAATAAAAAAAGTTATTATAAGGGTATAAACTATAAAAAAATGTCAAGGGAAATAGAGAGTTAACCATATTGATACTAATACATCATCATATAACTAAAATGTACAAATTAATAATTATGACCGGAAAGATGGTCTAAAAAGTAGAAGGAATCCTGGGAAAGGGTCTCGAAATGCTGAAAAACTGCGAAGTATACAAGGTAAACAATATCAAAATATATATAAAAGAATAATTCCTGCAGAGAAATTTGATAATAAACCTTGTAACTAGTTATGGTTTTGTAATGTTAAGATAACCTTTTCTCAAAGAAAGAAGACGATAAAAATTTTTACAAGATAAATGATCATCGTAAGCAAAATAATTTTTAAGGGGGTGGTTTAGAGTTCGAGCTATCAAAAGGCAATGAACCATAAATAACGCCAAGGGACCAAGATCTCAATATTTTGAAAATTTTATTTGATTAAACGGCCAATATTGTGTTTACAAAACATATTTTAAAGAAACATATCAAATAAGTACTGACCGACTATATAATTGCTGTTCAAATTAAGATCTGAAGGACCACCGGGGACAGCATATTCTAGGTAACAAAATAGATGATTCTCATGAAATAAAACATATAAACTCCTTTCCTGCTATTTCGTATGATTATACAGAAGCTCATAATCCCAAAACCTGAATTCAGACCTTTCTTTTGCAGATATGTGTAAATTGTATGTAGAACAATGTAATGAAGAGCACACTGTACCAGTAAAGGAAAATTTTATTACCGTATATTTTCGATAAAATTCGATTTACATTTTACGCATCCTTCAAAAGGTACTTGTGGAAAATGTGATTATTTGGTAATAAAAAAACAATCTAAAATAAATGAAGGAAAAAGTGCGGCTAGAGTTGAACACGACGAACACTTGCAAAATGCAGAAAGTGTTCTTAATACACTGCTCAAAACAATTAGGGGAGCAAGCAAAAAAGTGAAGAAAACCGTGTGAGACAGCCACGTATTGGCATGCAATGCATAGTACACGCATATCAATGCGCAATACATAAAAAAGGCGTAAAAAAATTTGGAATTAAGCTTTAATTCTTTGAAAATATGGAAAAAACATGAAAAGATGATTTAGGGCAACAATTTGGTTACATGTAAACGATAAAAAAGGTACTGTTTAGACATGATGCATAAGTTTTAATAGGGCGTGTGGTCTCCTCGAACAGCTAAGACTGCTGCACACCTGTTTGCCATGGATGCGATGAGGTTATCGATCAGACTTTGGGGAATATTATTCCACTCCTCAAGAAGTGCGATCTCCAAGTCTCGGACAGTAGCAGGCGGCCTTGGTCACGAAGCAATGCGTCGTCCGAGCATGTCCCAAACATGGATTCAGGTTAGGAGAGCACGCTGGCCATTCCATACGCTGTATTGTTTCAGCTTCAAGCATGTTCTCTACCAGAAGAGCTCTATGCGGTCGGGCATTATCATCCTGGAAAACAAAGGAATCTCCAATGGCTCCAGCGTAAGGGATGACATGAGGTCGAAGTATCTCGTCTGCATACCTTCGACCCATCAAAGTGCCATTCCGAATGATATGCAGGTCCGTACGTCCACCTATGCTGATTCCACCCCATACCATCCAACCAGCTCTTCTGTATTGTGACCTTTCACGAACGAATGCGGGGTTATTTCGAGTGCCCCTGTCCCTCCATACAAGAACACGTCGGGTGTCACACTCTAGACTGAATCGGGACTCGTCTATAAACAGCACTTGGCTCCAATCATGTTGCTCCCAATCTCGATGTTCAGCAGCCCATCTTCTTCGGGCCGCACGGTGGCGTGGGGTCAACGGAATGCAGACCATAGGCCTACGTGCATAGAGCCTACCCTCATGAAGCTGATTACGTACTGCTTGACTGGACACCAATCGTCCTGTTGCCAAGAGCAACTGTCTTTGCAGCTTCGTAGTATTCTCTGTTCTGTTTCGACGGGCTGTTAACTGTATATACCGGTCATCAGTTGATGTAGTGGCGCGTGGCCGACCTGCCCCTGGTCGACGTCTAACATTTCCTGTTTCTTGGAATCGATTCCACAGCCCTGCAACAACACTTCTGGCGACTCCAACAGCGTCCGCGACACTACGTTGTGTTTGCCCGAACTCCAGTCTGCCTATAACACGCCAGGCCATGGATTCCGGTAAATGACGTTGTTGAGACATTCTCAAGTAACCTTGTCTCAAAAAGAAATAATGCGCAATCGAATTTCACAGTTACGGCAATAAAACAGACGTTTCTGCAACATCCCGATTTCTGCCCTTATCTCCTTTTTCTGGTTTTTGACGTCATGAACTTTGATTTGCATATAAAGTTTTCTTCTTCCGTTTCCTGGTAGGCTTCACATTATGGATGATTCATTTTATGTTACTTATTGGTATACATCTTTGCTTACTTTTGTTAAAATCATGTGTTCCCCTAATTGTTTTGAGCAGTGTAGCATGGGAAATGTTGGAATAAGAGCTTCAGACGTTTAGTTTTAATTTAGAAAAAGCTTTACCATTTCCAAAACTGTCCACATCAGTGGATTATTACAATATAAACTTATTTGTATACAATCTTCATGGCCATGATTTGCGGACTAACGATGGCTGCATGTATGTTTGGCCTATAATCCAAGAATCGTGGTGTGTTCACAAGAAGTGTCATCGTGTTTAACTAAACACATTTAATTATACGCAAGGGATTTTCTAAAAATTATAATGTATTCTGATTCATGTTCAAGACAAAATCGAAATATAAAGACTATGTTAAGTTTACTGAAATTAGTTCAGAGTGATGATGTAAAAGCAGAATCAGTTGAGCTTAAAGTTTTATTAGGTGGGCACAGTTATTTTCCCAATGACGCTGATTTTGCAGTTATAGAATCTTATGCAAAAGAAATCAGTATAGTTATAATCGTAGTGACTGGTATCTTATAATATGAAATAGTCAAAGAAAAAACCCTTTCAATGTTGTCGAAATGATTCGACAAGATTTCCTTTCCTCAAAATCATTGTGTGGAAGATACTATTATCAACAGAAACAAATTAAATAGTTGACTAACAGTCAGTTGACTTAGTATGCAATGCATAAAACTAGAAAGATCAAACTCAAGCAGCATTAAGTTCAAATATAATTTTGACGAGGATGATACCTTTCATGTAATTGATATTGAAAAAAAAACTTGTAGGCCAGGAAATTTAAAAAACAATAATCCAACAAATATTATATTCTAAAGGTGGAACAATATCAAAAGAAAGAAAAAAAAGACATCATTAATTTATTAAAGTATATATGTCCAATTAAACATGACTTTTACAGGACATCAGGAACAACACGTGGAAATCAAAAAATTTACATTTAAATAACTCGGAAGAAGATGTTTGTTACGATGAATGAACATAAAACGTATGACAACAATTGTTATTATATTATTTTTACATAAATTTCTTATACTTTTCAGCTGCCAAAAGAAATAAGTCCTAAGATTTATAAAATGCTGTTATTGTTCCAATAAATACTTACGTTTATATTTACACATCATACATATATCTTGTTTTTTCAAATTTTGTTTCCTGGACATAACAGCATCGGCTTCTGAACAAATCAACTATTAAGAATCAGAAGTTTCTGTTATTATTTAAGTTATGAAATATTTTAATCGTCTTTTTATTTTATTTGCATTTGCATTTGTTAAAAAAGCAAAGTTTTCCTCAAATTATCTTAAACTATCACATCAATAGCGATAATCTCATCCAACATTTTAGTTTTCTTCTAATATATTTATTATAAATACTTAAAAAAATAAGTTTACAAGAGTCATCACAGAGGAAAAAACTGAAAATTCGTGAATAGAATTTTTTCCCTAAAACTGTTTATTATTCATTATTATTATTACGTTTACGAAAAAATTTAACACTTTTATTTGTTTTTCAAAGATCTTTCTTTAGCAGTACCAACTATCAAAAAGTTCAGCTAAACGCTTGAAGAACAATTTTACAACCTTTGACAACAAAGTTCGGTGAATAGTCCTGTAAAATTAACGTAGATGAAATATCAAGGAAAGTTACCTTACTGCCCTTCGAAATAGTCACCTTCCATAACTATGCATCCCTGAGATCTGCTATTCAAGTCCTGGAAACTTTGTAAGAACTCTTCTTTTGGGATGGAGTTCGAAAGCCTCGTCACGTTTCGTTAGATGATAGAATATCGTCAATATCTCGATAACACGTTTTCCTCATTCCTAAATTCTGGGTAACGATTTGTCGCATGAATCCACGGTTAATTTACAGTTCATCAGCTATCATTTGTACAATTAATTGATGATCTATAGCAGGGGTGGCGAACCTTTTTGGGTCAACTTGCCATATTTAAAAAAAAAAAACGTTTAATGAGTTATAGGCGTGCCATCAAATAATTTTGACTTGTGATTATTGAAGAACAAATAAAACTAAATACGAACAAATCAAAATTCTTTATTTAATACGAACAGCATACATTTTGCACTGTATAGTAGTAAATGTTTTAGTTATACTTGTAATTTAAATTAAAATAACATTAGTGGGATTTCTGCTGTTGTAGATTAGATGACAAATAACTTATATCAGGATTATAAGATGTTACTTTTAGTAGATTGCATGCTGAATTAGAGTCGTCTGTTAAACGGTTTCTAAGCGAGTCTTTGATGCTATTTATCTCTGAAAATAATGACTCGCAGGCATAGGTAGATGAAAATAAGGTTAAAATATCATACACCAACTTCTTCAAACAGTTAAATGCGTCTGGAATCGAATTCCATGTTTCCAAAATTTCGCTACTGGTATTTTTACTTATATTGCTTGTCAATCTTTCTGCCTCAATCCATTCCAACTTTTTCCTTGTTTCAATAAACTTTTGAATCCATATTGAACTAGACTGGAAATCAATCAGTTGCATTTCAAATTCTTCATTTTCCAACCAATCGAATTGAGACAAGTTCAGTTTATCAAACGAAATCACATCAGGGGACAAAATAAATTTGAACGTTTCCGATAATTCCTTGAACTGAGAAAATCTCGCTGAAATTTCTTGGATTAAAGAATCCATTATGGAAATAAAATCATCAATAACCTTTTCTTCATTTCGCTTTTCTTAGGCATCTAAATCTTTGATATTTTCTTTTTCAAGTTTGGGAAGTACTTGTAGTTTTTTGTAATAATATCGTTTCTGAAATGACGATAACTGACGATTCGGGCCTTGAAGCTTTATGTTCAACTGATTGAAATGTTAGCCTATGTGTAAAAAACATAAATTTTAAAAGCCACATAATATCCATCAACTGTGGGTATTGTTCAATTTCGCTTTCATTTTGTAGAAACAGTCTGATTTCTTCCAACCAATCAACAAATCTTTGAAGTACGTTCCCGCGACTCAACCAGCGAACATTGTTATACATTTTTAAGCCATTATACACCGAATTGACTTCATCCAACAAAGCATCAAACTTTCGTTTATTTAAAGCCTGCGACGATATGAGGTTGACTATTTTTGTGACTAAACTTATTACATTATCAAGAGATGTTAAACCACTTTTTGCACATAAGGCTTGTTGGTGAATAATGCAGTGGCATTCAAGAATCGAATGTCCTACGTCTGCTTTAAATAAAGAAATGAAACCATTTTTTTGCCTACCATATTTGGAGCACCATCAGTGGTTACTGAAACAATTTTTTTCGAATCAATTTCTTTCTCAGCAAGCGAATTTCTTACTGCCGTACAAATATCTGTGCCCTTTGTAGTTGTTAACAACGATGTTATCGCAATTAATTCTTCTTTAATGATGTTTCCTACACAATATCGAGCAAAGACAGCTAAACGTGCCGATTTAGTAATGTCAATACTTTCGTCAAGACATAGCGATATAAAAGGAGCGGAGTTAATGTCATTTTTTTGTTGATTTGTAACATTTTCTGCCAATTTCAAGATTCTATCTTTCATTGTGTTTCTAGATAGAGGAACATCTTTGATGCGCTGAATTATCTTATCTTTATTATCAAAATCATCAAAAAGTGAGGGGGCACATGCCAACCAAGCTTCCATCAAAAACTCTCCCTCTTCAAAAGGTTTAACATGCCGAGCAATGGCATTTGCAGCCGAGTAACTTGCCGCACTTCTGTGACAATTTTTGCTGACATATTTAAACATAGACGTCGACTGTTTATTTCTGTCTTTTATTGCACTTGCAATTAATTCTTTTTGCTCTGGTTCGTTTTTTTCACAAAAGGATTTGTGATTTGTTTCAAAATTCCGTTTTACAGACGATGTTCTGCATACCGCTATTCTAAAACGTAAAACACACACCGCTTTGTCGCCTTTATTGATCATGCCATATTTCTCAGCCCACCAAGTTTGAAAATCTCTGCTACACTTACTATCCTGCACTTTTTGTTTTTTTCTTGAACTAGCCATGTTAAATAGCAGTTAAAAATCGTAAATTTAACACAAAACTTTAAATATACAGTTGTGTCGATGAAATTGACTATTCTATGTGATCACGTTTGATTTCCCCCCGCCAAAAAAAACTTTTTACTGACTGCGCACGACTGCGAGTTCATGGACAGATTTATTTGTTTTTAGGAAATTGAGTGCTTGTACGAGATTTCTGTGGTGTCTGCTCTTTCGCGTTTGTCTCAGGTCATTAAAATTTTTAAAAATAAAGCAGTGAGTGTTATTTTATCAATTAGACTTACAAGACAAGAATTGGATCACATTAATAAATTAGAGCTATTAATGTTAAGGTTATGTATACAAGCTGAACTATTAATGTTAAGGTTAGAAAATGTTTTTTAAACAACTTGAATATATTTAGAAATAGTTGCATACACACACTATGCATAGATAAACTTTGCATCATTAGCTATTTATAATTTCCGAAGAATTTACGCAAGACATAACAAACGAGTCTGCTTGTCGACTTTTCGGCGTCGCGAGGGATCCCTTGCGTTTGTTCATAATAATTCAAAGTAAACTTAATTATTTTAAGCTAAAATGCAAATCGTTTTTGATCGATAGCGTGCCCAAAATATTCTGTCGCGTGCCATCATTGGCACGCGTGCCATTTGTTCGCCATCTTTGATCTATAGTGATTAATCACCTCACTTTCTCAATTTTTTTCGTCACTGACGCCAGTCTTCCGCTACGGGGGATGTAACAAATACTTTCCGGGCCTTCTCGAAAACGGTCGAACCACTCCTTTGACAATGCGTGATCTTCATAAACACGTACCAGCATCATATTTTCTTTTGGTGTCATGCCAAGCTTAAAACAAAACTTTAAAATGATCTTGTATTCGTTTACATATTCTCAGTTAAGAACCAACGTACTTAACAAGCACTTTGTAAAACAAGTCTTACAGGGAACACAAATGAAACTCAACTGATCAATGGGGGGGGACAGATGGTCAACATCTGTAATTATGCGTGTGCAGTGTTTTGTTCCTCCAGTGTTGCCAGATCAGCTGTTCTTACTTCACCGAACTTTATCGTCAGAGGTTGTATACATTTTGGAATGTTTAATCATGATAGTAAATATGTTAATAGCACATTGCAGTTAAACACATTATCCATTATTATATTTTAAAATTAATATTAAGCAATATTGTAGAAAAGTGTGTTACTGTATATTCTAACATGTAACTTAACGTTACATGTTAGAAATTTTCAAAAATCGATTCTGCATGAATTTATAATTTTTTATACATCTAATATATAATATTAACATACTATGTAGCTTTTTAATAGTGCTAAGTACAATAAAAATATGATTACAAAGAGAATAATATCAATAAGAAGTACTTCTACAAATGAGCCTGTAGATTTGAGTAATTATTTCATCTTTTTTATTATATTTCTTAATTTTCAGCTAAATATATTCATATATGTCAGCAAGAATTCCAGACTAGTTAAATTTATTTCACAAAAGCATTATAAAAAATTAATAAGACTTTTATAGCTATCGCTAAGAATTTTCTGGCTGTCGAAACAGTTTTTCATCAAGAATCATGGCTTAGGATGGCATCATCTGAAAACAAATATTACTTATTGAACGCATTCAAGGAAGTTGAACTATAGACCCTCACCGTAGACAAATTATTCTTCCTGTATTTCGACAACTTGAGGACGCTTTCTCCACAAGTGTAACTTCCTGTATCATGTCACATGATGAATTCTCATTGACGTGGATGGACAGAATTGCCATTTCTCTCTCTGGTCTACAACCTCAACTCTCTGTCACTGAAGGTGTGTGAACCATTTTCAGGCGTTTGACTCATACTTCGAAGTTATTTTGATTTTCAACTTATTTGGCTTTGGTAGGAAAACTTCAGGGTACCGTGAATGCCTTTATTTTAACCTCCCTCCGCCCTCCCATTAAAAAAATTCTTATGTAGCTTGTACATCACACACACAAATATATATATATATATATATATATATATATATATATATATATATATATATATATTTATATAACGAGCTAATAGTTCTCTCCAATTTTATTCTTAAAGTGTTAGCTATATTAATTAGTAAAGTAGTTATTCTTCAAGCGCATTTTAAGAACTGCATTATTTGATCTAGATTTATTTATCCAACTTAAAATATTTTTTGCTTGATCACATGCTTTTAAGACATTATAACTAACTTAGGTAAACAAATTAAAACAAACAATATATATATAAATACTTAAGGAAAAAATTGGAGAGCTTACACTGTAAAATGTTTCTTGAAATGAATGTAAAATAATTTTAGAAATGAGAGAAGAAAATCTAAACTCATGTAATATGCAATTTCATCGAACAAAAGTCAATTTTACCCCTTTAACTAGAGTAATAGATTGAGGTGTTTACATAAGTAATAAATGGATTAAGATACGGTCACGTACTAGAAGGCTTATAATTATATATGGATATGTATATAAAAATAAAGATCGTATATGGTATAAGATTCAAGTAAAACAAGCCCAAATTGTTTTTCTTCCATACATTATGTAATGCATTTTTTTAAATTTATTCTTATATCCCATTTCATTTATTGTGTATGTATGACAAACACTCCCTAAGGTAGTAATAAATTCCATATGGTCTTGGCTTCAGACGGCTTAATGTGAATATCTTATATTTTCGACAAAATCGTATCAATAATATAGTCTACATGTTCTTACAGGGAAGTGCTGCACAGCGACAAAACTCTTCATTTTTTATTACTCTACAATATTTATCTTTGATATTCGTTGATGTTTGCTTTAAATACGTAAGTATTATGTAAAGAGAAAATGATTTACTTATAAGACATTTTATAATTAAAATATGCAATATAAAGAATAAATAAATGCGTTACAGTCACGCAGACTTAATTTAGTTTGAGCCTTTTTCAATGTATAAATTTGTTTACAATCTTACTTGTTGCATTTGATGAAGGCTTTAATGTATTTTAATTACATTAGATAACTACGACGACTGTTGATGACGCTTCTTGAACTTTAAACTGCAGTCAAATACAGGGAAAACCATACAACCTGTACTTCATCCTGAATATATTCGTATATCCCTAATTTTACACCGCATGAGTATTTGAAAATTTTCAATTTTCAAGCGCATACACTGATAAAAAAATCCCAACACTAAGAAGAATGGTGCAATATATAAACGAAATTTAGTAGGCTTTTTTATACAAGTGATAAATGACACTGATTTCAATAAAGTGTTAGGCGTATAAGTGTGGTGCTTGTAGCGCCTCTATGAACATACAAATTAAGTTTGATTCAAATACAAGCAGTAAAGTTGATGACCCTTATTTGTAGTAGGAATTTTACGTAGAGTTTCAAGCGCATACACTGATAAAAAAATCCCAACACTAAGAAGAATGGTGCAATATATAAACGAAATTTAGTAGGCTTTTTTATACAAGTGCTAAATGACTCTGATTTCAATAAAGTGTTAGGCGTATAAGTGTGGTGCTTGTAGCGCCTCTATGAACATACAAATTAAGTTTGATTCAAATACAAGCAGTAAAGTTGATGACCCTTATTTGTAGTAGGTATTTTACGTAGAGAGTTGATGTTAGTCAAGAATGCTTTAAAAAAACGAAGAAGTCATTGTTTCACAGAGAAGTCTCGCTGAATTTGAACGAGGTTACGCAATAGACCTTAGAAAAAGTGGATTTCTTTCCACTAGTGTGGAAGGACTTGGCAAGAATATGTGTACTGAGAACATGACCCTTTACTGTAGCAGTCAAAGGAATATAATGTCATATAAAGAATGAATTCCTGAAGACCACGTGACATAACTGGCAGGGATGTTGAAACTTAAATTGAAACAGTGCTGGTGTAGTTTTGCTTTTGTATTCACTGAATGTATTTTTAGTCTGTGATGTGTTTTGCCCTTGGGATGTCGAAGCAAAAGTTGTTCATGTATGATTGATTGTTCAACTCATTCTGACAGAAAAGATCTTTTAGTTGATAATTCGAATTATTGAGAATGAACATTTTAACTGTTGAGGTAAGAAATGGTTGGGAATTGAGCTGTTGGTGCCGAAACACGGGAACTATTCTTTTTGATTTGATTGTATACCGTGTATTTGAAGTTGAAACTTTATTTATAATATGAAATAGATATTGAAGCTCTTAAAGGAGCTCGAGAACCAGTCACAAGGAAGGCAACATAAATTTCAAATGTGAGAACAAGAGAATAATACATTATCTTCAATGATCAAAACCAAGTCTATTCTGACGTAATAAAAATAAAATACACATTTACGCTGATACAATACACTTCTACTTTTATCATGAACTGCCAAATGTATTTGATAATTAATTTATCAACTCTAAGTTAAGAACAAGTTTAATAAGTACTTGTGACTCGATGGGCTTGTCACACATGCTATATAAAATTAAATGGAAAATTTAATATTTAACTTGATAGTTTGTATGGTTTATAATTAAAGGCGTATATTGCAGCCTCAGCTTCAAAGTACATCATTATTGAATTCAGTACTTTGCTATTGTGTTCGGAAGTGGAGAGCAATGGAAATTATGACTTCAAAATGCGTCGCAGCTATTAAAAGCTTGAGAAGCTCTAGATTACACAGAATATTATTTAGTATAAAATATAATTTAAAATTCAAAATCGCTTTTCTCACGTTTGCATTAATTAATCAATAATCTTGAAACTTTAACCGAATTAATATAATATCTAGATAAATATGCTCGTATTATGAAAAAATTTTTTAATTTCACTCTTGGTACTGAGATTTTTTCCTTTGGTGTATGCATCAAGAACCTAATTCCTTACATAACACTTCTAAAACACTGTCATTCGATTCTTCAAAATACATTTGTTTTCTATTACAGAGAAATAAGTTTCATAAATATCTTATTCCATCCGGTAATCATTCCTTCAATTCCCTAAATTTTGATGCAAATAAATATTTGAAATATGCCAAATCATAGCTATGACATTTCATAACTTTAAATTTCTTTGCTTAGAATTGACTTTCAAGTAATTCCCAAACAATTCAGTTAAAAAGTTATTTTATAACAACTGAAGTGAATGGACAAATGAATTCAACTTTATTAAAAATATAAAATATGTAGCATATGTTTAGTTTTTGTTCAAAGTGAAATCTTTTTTATCAAAAGAATTCTATGATGCATTGCATTTATAGTCATAAAATTGTACGTATTAAAGGGAACCAATGTCCCACTATTCAAAAATTAGGTAATAAGATTAATATTTTTTTTTTCTATTTAAACATACATGCGTACAATATTACACTTTTTAAAAAATGTTTTAAAAGAACGATGGATTTTATTCTTAAAAAAATCCCAGTAACTACATTTTAATTATTTATGTATTAACTATATTAAATGTTTTATGTTTTATTTTTTTTACATAATCCATTCTGGATTAAATACATATTTTATGCAAATGTTTAAAATTATAACTGCATTTTTGAAATTAGATTACTAAAAAAGTTTTCTTGCAAAGCACTTAGAAAGTTCATTCTTTAAAAAGCTTCCACGAAGTCAATAATTCTTCATCCACACTTAAGAAGTATTAAGTTTCAGTAAAAGGTTCTGCTATATCTAAAGTGCCCTTCAAAGTTTTGCCAACAAGCTTATGAAAAGAGATCCGATTTTCTTCAAGAACATGGGACACATTTTTTTTTACTTATATAATAATGGTAATTAGAAACTCTGTGTTTAACTACATCTTTTGGCATCGCAATTTTTTATTGAGTATATTTATTTTGTCGATTTTTAAATTTTTAAGATTCGTTTATGGTTTTTTGCGTTTAGGGTTATCTTCAGCTACTTGATGTGCTGTCTAAATTAGTTACACGCTATAAATCTGGAAATACTACTAAGTGACTTCAAAAATTAATGTTTTTTATAACAATTTACACATTCATTTCTGTTAACTCCTTAAGCGGTCAATTTTTTTTGCCCAAAATGTTCCAAAAAAAGGTAAATTTTTTATGGCATATAACTAAGCCTAATACTTAACAGAATGCGAATAATTTTAAATTTTAATTTCCAATTTTAAAAGTTGTCACACTATTTTTATTTTATAATTGTGAAATAAACAACCCACCTTCAAGAAGGTTTGATTTTATAAGTATGTGATGTTCCTCCCGTAGGAAGTACATCGCTGCGATAGATAATAGTTTGCACCAGTATCCCGATGTCGGAGGCTCATATGCTTGCTACAACAAATTGCAACACAGTGTAGTTTTTATTTCTTTAAAAAAAAATATAGAATCATTATATATATACAAATTTTACAGTAGTCATCATTTCTATTCAGACTAAAATAAAATTCCAGGTATTTAAATAAGATACAAGGAACTGTGGGTGGTGTAGGATCAGCGAAAGAACTATCATCAAACATTATCTTAATATGACTTTATTAAGATATTAAACTTAAACATTTAACAAATGTGGTTATAATAATTAATATGAGAGAATCTACGATGACTCAATACGCAACACACAATATATATATATATATGTAGGAAAGTTGTATTCTTTACGATTTCGAATAATTAGAATATTTTTAATTTCCAGTGTACTTCGAGAGAGAGATATGTAGGAGATGGTGGCCTCAAACGAACTGAATTGAATTTAGAGGCCAATCGAGGAACTCGGAGCGTCTGACGTCAAACGCATGAGGCATCTCAATGCCCAATCAGGGATTCGAGCGATGACGTCGAGCGCTTATAATCCCTAAGCGCGGGATCGTTTTTTTTTTTGGCTTGCTTGCCTTCACTCGCACACCGGACACGACGGAGTGAGCTCGATCGCTCTTGGCCTTCAGAAACGGCATTTCTTTAAACCTAGAAATGTTTGACGCCCCCATCTCTACAGGTGAATCCTGTTCTCTTTCCGAATTAACTTTTAATCTATTTTCTTGTAAGCAATTTAAATCTATAAATATAATCTGTTTTTTTACTTTAATAAATTGATTTGTTCTTTAAATTTGGTTCATGCTTTCTTTCGTTAAGAATTTTATCATTGCCCCTAGACACCCGTCCCACACACACATATATATATATATATATATATATATATATATATATATATATATATATATATATATATTTATAATATGATCTAATCTAATTCAGACCAATCTCAATAAGCGAACCACCTAATCCTCAATTCTAATAATAAGTAATCAATCCCACCTTATATTATTCCGTAATGCTACTTGTCTTTATCTGCAATGGGATGCAGCTTGACGGCTAACTTCTAGTTAAACACCAATATGTTTATCCACGACACGTAGAACTTAATCAATCTTGTACTACGAACTGCAATAACCATCAACTGCCACAGTGCACATCAATTGTCTAACATTCCTTTACGTTGCCATACCGCTTACTCTAAGATCCTATATTTAAAGTCTGTTTATTTGCATCTCTTCTTCATATCTCATTTCTTGAATTTGGTTGGAAAAGAGTTGCCATTAATTCTGGCCCAAAGGACTTGTTAAAGAAAAGACGCGTAAGACGTCACACTCCTCCAAGAAATAAAACGCGATTTATTCGAGGGTCTTACTGGCACTTAAGAAATTACGTGCCTAAATTTTATTCTAACTGTTAATTTCTAATGCTTCACTTAAATTTTAATTTTCACTATTCATCTCAAGTTTAATTTTTAATATTTCTCCTTAATTTGAATTTTCCACGGCTTCAATAAATTTTACTTAATTAACTAGACTAATATTCATAGTCATGCATTTTAATCACGGTAGATTCTCACATGTGCATAATAAATAGACGTGTCCCATCTGGGTAACAGAGCCGGAGAAAAACCATATATGACTTAAATGGTAGAAAAAACGAGGCCCACACGTCTCTTAACTAACTTTATTCTACCTAAATGTTTACTTAAATTCTAACAATTTTTCTTCTTTACAGCTTCTCATATTCGTCATGAAACACTAGCTCTGTTCTTTGTATAAAGATAAACTTTTCCTTAAATTCCTATACACTTCAGGGTATGTCACCCTGAAAAAAAATCTCTTAAGTGATTTGAAAAAAAAACAAAGTTTTACACATTATGATTACATTTCACAATTTGTATACAGTACATATCACTTTTAAATTATAACTAAATTCTATACATATTTTTCATCTGGTTCTTTCAAAAACTTCCCCTGAAATCGTTCAGCGCTGGTTAGTTAGTAATATTATGTTAGTATGCTATCTACGCCGCGTTTCTCAAAACCAGATGTTCCTTAATATGAAACAATATAACAATACATATATATACACTATACAATTACAAAAATTTTTCAATAAACAAAACAAGCAACCAAAGGAACTGTCGCATCTTAGCGAAGTCATAACAGAAGTAAACAAATGCATTTTTACAGTTGTTTTCTCCAGAATTATACAAACAATTTACAAGACAAAAGCTTTCCGACCACTTGTTCGAATGAATATAAAAAGAAACGATACAACCTGGTTCTTATGACTTGTAGTTGGCGTTTCCTACCAAGACCTCTAGTGACAAGGATTTCTTTGTACACGTTCCTCTCCTTTCCTGGTCTTGCCGTTGTTGATCACCTCCTCGTCTGGCATTCTTGTTGCTTGATCTTGTTCGCTCTTCGATGTATGGACTATCATTTCTTTCTCTGCCTTTTCTGTATCGAACTGGTCCTCCTTGTTGTGTCTTCCTCTCTATGGTCCGTCGGGACTCCTCTCTTTTCTTTTTTCTTGGTCTCAGAATGTAGCCGCTAGTGGTGGGCGTTACCGTCTCTTCTCTTCGGTTTTTCTTTCTTAATCTTGGCAACACACTATTAGAATCGTTAGATGACAAATTTATTTTATTCACTATAAGCTCTGATTCCTTCTGAACCTTCCTTTCTGGTCCTCCTGACCTAGATTCATTTGATCTTTTATATCCTAACCTTTCATTTTTACTTTTTTTAATCATTATACCTTTCTCAGACCAAGAACTAGGTATTGATCTCATAAGTGATCCGAGCGTATTGGTCTTATTTGTGTGTTTCTCACCTTGATCATTTCTAAAACTTAACCCTTTTTCCTCCAACTCACGCTTTACTTCTGACCCTTTCTTTTTACCATCTCGTGACTCATTTGATCTCCGTTGTACTCTGTCAAAACCACACGATTCATGGCGCAAACACCGTTGTCCGAGAACTAACAGTTCCTATCTCCGTCTCGTCACATTTCCTATGACGATATATTCGAACCTCATCTACATTAATCGTTAACCTTTTTTCCGCTTTCCATATCACTACGTTGTTATTCTTAACATTCAGTACTCTATACGGACCTTCAAATTTTGGTTTAAACTTAGCTACCACTTTTCTTGTGGCCGAATTTAAAGGATGCGTTGCTACCAAAACCCAATCATTCACCTTAATTTGCACATCACGCCTGCGTCTATTATAATATTTCTCCCATTTTTCATGTTAAGTTTTTGTATTTCGTCTAGCCTCCTCAAAGAATCTCTCAATATATCCTACTGCAAATTGCGTTCCGTCTGATAACATCACTAATTTCTGAAAAGGCGTGATCAACTTTCTACCTAAAAATAATTCCGCAGGGGTTTTCCTCGTTGTTTCGTTTACAGCCGTACAAATAGAATCACGTAACTCACGTAAGAATTGGTCCCATGTGTCATGTTGCTCATTGACATAATTTGCAATTGTTTGTACTAAATCACGATTTACGCGTTCTGTTCTATTTGCTTGAGGTCTGTAAACAACAGTCTTCACATGCCTTATATGCCTAAACTTTCACTTAATTTTTCAAAAATATCGGAAAAAATTGGGGACCGTTATGACTAATTAATTTTATTGGAGCTCCAAAACGCGATATATAATTATCAAAAAAATTATCTGCTATAACTCGAACAGAGGTTCTTTTAAGGGGTATGATTTCAGCCCACTTGCTGAAATGATCCGTAATTACTAATACATAGCGGTTACGTCTTACTCTCGACACGGGATATGGACCTAACAAATCTAACGTAACTATTTCATTTGGATAATTTGATTTAATTGGTATTAACCGACCAGCTGGTAACGCGTTTTTAGTAGACGTTTTTTTAACGCGTTCACATGTACACTACGCATACCTTGAACAATGTTTTATATATCTTACAAGCATTACTCTCATACTTACAAAAAAATTTCATATCCGTACCTCTTTTTCAAACGGTTGAGGATTTTTTGTGTGAGTGCATATATATATATATATACAATTTAGAGCAGGGTGTAATACTCAGTCTTGCATTGCAATAGAGACAGACATAATGTAATCTTTTGGGGACTATCTTTCTATATATATATATTTTCTTTTTTTCTCAAACAACAAATTGAACATTCTCTTACCAATCCCTGTTCTCGCTTTTTTTTTCAAGAATCTAACTTCATAGCTTCAATGAAAAATTTCTCCCTTACACAAAGAAAATCCAAGAGAAGTATTTCAGCATCAATGGCAAACCGCATGACTTATAAAAACACTAATAATCTCACTATACGAATTAAAAATAAGTGCAAATCAAAGATAGGAAGAAGAAAATATTTGTTCCCATGCAACGTACGGGCAAATTGGTTAAAGGGTTAAAGTTTAATTCCTGTGCAATTCAACTTTAAAAATGTGAATGAATCGTAGTTACTCTCATTTGGTTCTCGACTACTAAATTACTGTTATATTTGTATTTCTTCGCTATCGCTTTACATTAGTCAAGATCAACGAAATAACAATAAATGTACGGAAGTCATTTATATCATATTAGAATATTGTGCCTTTTTTACTATTACTAATTTCCATGTATTTCTTTCAGTCAGTTAATCGAGTTAGTTAACCTTTCAATGACTTTGAATTTCATGGCTGTCTATAATAAAAAAATGTTACGTTTACGCTTAGAAAATAAAAATGTATTGAAAACGTAAATAAATGAATAAATAAATAGGTCTCTATATATAAGGTGTGTTCAGATGAAAGTGTTTTAAACAGTATAACTCTTAAAGACCCGAATTATTTGTATCTTTAAATATTACATTCATCTGGTTATTTATAATGTTTGAACCCCAATGACACTGATAAAGTAATTAAAAAAAACTCCTCCCCCCTCCCCCCTGGAACGTAGTCTAGCCTCACGATAGTGCGGGTTAGGCGTTATCTGTGAAGCAGGACACCTATGAGATTTTACGAGTTATACATTTTTAGTTCTAAGTTGATAGAAGAAACAATCTTAATTCATCTCAAATTGTTACAAATAAGAAATTATTGATGTATAATTAAATATTTTATTAATTCATTATTTATTTACTGTAAAAATCTTCTGTTTTGTTTTTGACAGGTATAAATAACCATTGCATTTTTACTACATGCTTTCAAACTCTGCTTTCGTAGTTATCAAATCTGCACTTACGAGACATTGAAATGTCACCAACACATCAAAAGCGGCTATACATGTAAAGCCTTTTATCCTGAAATGGCCAGGAAAATGCCATGACATGTATAGCAGGTGGGTTATAACGCTTCGGTTCTTTGCGAGTGGAATTACACACAACACGGTTATCTTCATTATCACTTAAAATACTTTTGTTAGTAGGTGCAAAGGCTGATAACGCTTCAACTATCTCTAACTTAAATTTTATGCGATCCATTTTGATTTTTAGAGGAATTTTAATTAATATTGCATCTTGTTTGCACAGAAACCAAGAATTTGCAACAGCTAAATTATTGTAATGAATGTATTCAAGAGACTTTTATGGTAAAGAATGACCCAAAATTGTCTTTCCATTTCAAATATTCCCATGTTTTTCTTCATCTTTCTCATCTGAATTTGATTTTCCTTCCAGTATACGCGATTTATATGTTTTAGCAGCATTGTCATCATCTAAGAGATCACTAAGATCTGATCTAAGTTCAATTTGATTCATTCATAAAATGCAAAATTTCTTCTTCTATGAGAAATGTTCTTCTTTTAGACACCAGAAAAAAGTTTTTGGTTAAAAGTTAGCACAGTATTCCATGAAAAATAGTAAAATGTATCAGAAAGTTTTATTATTTAAAAAATAATAAAAATATTTAAACCACACCACATACTAACTCCCACCAGAAAACCCAGATTTTTTTTTTGGGGGGGGGAGATATGGATGCAGATATTTGTGAAGAGAATACAAAATGCCATACTCTTCAACAAATGTATAAAAAATTCATTGCAAAAAAGAGCGAGAGAGAGAATATATAGTATATATATAAGGGACTCACAACGACACACACACAGTTACACATGGCGACAGCCAATAAAATTTGGTGCTAATTATAAAATTATATGTTTCATATTTATGTAGGCTTTCATCGAAATTATTGAAACAGATAAGAAAATTCGAATGGTAAGTACTTACCATTACAGCTGCAGTGACTCAAGTAACGCCCAACTCGCACGATCGTGCGGGTAAAGAAATCCCGAGTCGTACAAGCAACATTAAGAGAGTATAATTAATATTTATTAATGTAAATTATTTAAATATTAATACAAAAATTTGTATTGAAGCTATTAGAAAGATATTAATAATTACCTTTTTAAGACAGATAAAAATAAGACGTGCCTCCGTTGTATTTGAAAATAAAGCTAGATTTGCCAGCTAAAAGGAAAACATCGACCACATACATCGTCTGCTCATGAAAAATAACACTTTACACTTTCTACATACCAGCTCAAACGTTAGATTCGTGATTTTCTTACGTACGACTATTCACGAAGCAAAAACATATAAGAATATCTAGCCCGCACGATCGTGTGGGTTGGGTCTTACAGGGATACCTATGAGATGCGTAGGATCAGAAATGAGACAGATGCATAGATAGAAACAACACTATTTAATGAGCAAAATGCATGCAAAGTTTGTTAAGGAAATCACCTCTGAGGTTTAGGCAGACGTCTCAATGCTTAAGAGGGTTTTAAGAATTCCGTTCACGAAGAACGATGTTTGTTGAACATGGAACCGGTTCAGAACTACAGCTTTGACGCCATCGTCGGGGTGAAATCGTTGACCCGTTAGGCCACCAGCATCACCTTTCCAACTGACTACTGAGCTTTGATTTTTAAGGTCTATTTGAGTCGGGATGTTTCCATTGCATGGTAATGCCTGGAAGTGGTGACACCAGGTTCTGTGCTTTACCACTGAGGGCTGCACAAAGTCGGCAGCGTCATCCCTGACATGCAGCGTTTCTCAAACTGTGGGGCGCACCCCTGTAGGGGGGGCGTTATAACTCTACGGGGTGGAAGCATATTGAAAATTCGAAAAAAAATATGTTTTTTTTTAAATAATCATTTACTGAAAAAAAACGCTCTGACGTAATAAAAAATAAAATACACATTTACACTGATATAATACACTAATAAATGAATCAGTACTGCACGATGTATTTTATAATTACAAGTTTTTATTTAACTTGTAATGTAAAATGTTCGGGTGGAATCTTGCAACTCAATTTTGAAGCTGATGTCTTCAACCGATTGAGCTGAAATTGTATATACTCGTTTAGTTTGTATAACAATGCATATGTTTTGTCTACTTATATTCCGATATCACAGTTAGTTAAAAAGATATTAATTAAAGTAATTTGTTCGGGTGAAATCTTGCAACTCAATTTTGAAGCTGTTGTCTTCAACCGATCGAGTTGAAAATTTGTATACACGTTTAGTTTGGATGACAATGCGTGTTTTGACGTGTTATGTTCCGATAGACCTAGTTACTGTAACGATCTTGTTCAGGTGTTAAGGCGAGCATGTTTACAATAACACAGGTGTCGACCAGGTGCTTAGGTCATTTGACACAGCGCTCGCTTAGCATGCGAGAGGTACGGGGATCGATACCCTGCGCTTCCAATTGTTATTCTTTCGTGTAAAATGTTTTTGAGATTCGTTTGAATTGTACAACGATATATCTTACAATACTTCCACTCTGCATACGTACAAAGTATGTTATATTTTTACTGTGCTAGAGGAACCACTAATAAAAACATATCTATCAAACTATTTCTATTTACTTTGAAACATTCTATGATATCTATTTACTCGATTCTAGTTTCTCCTGTAACACTTCTTATTGACCTAGTTACTGTAACGATATTGTTCAGGTATTAAGGGGAGCATGTTTACAATAGCACAGGTGTTGACGAGGTGCGTAGCTCATATGGCAAAGCTCTCACTTAGCGTGCCAGAGGTACGGAGATCGATACCCCGCGCATCCAGTTTTTTTTTTCGTGTAAAATATTTATGAAATTCAATTGATTTGTACAACGAGATATTTTACAATACTCCCCCTCTGTATACGTACAAAGTATGTTATATTTTACAAGTTTTTATTTAACTTGCAATGTAAATTGTTCGGATGGATTCTTGCAACTCAACTTTGAAGCTAAAATCTTCAACCAATTAAGCTGAAATTTTGTATACACTTTTAGTTTGGATAGCGATGCATGTTTTGACCATTTATATTCTGGTATCGCAATTAGTTAAACAGACTAGCTGCACGGCCCGGCGTTGAACGGGTTTTCTTTACTTTTATAAAAAATTTCCCTTCCTTCACAAAATCAGCACTTCTAATACCCTTTTATAAAATGACTTCCATACCCCCCTTCCACTTAGCCCGGAGTTGCTCGGGCTTTTACCGAGTATTTAACTTAAAATTTCTTTTTTTTTAATATTTTCTCGCTTCTTTTCTTTGTCAGACAGGTGTATTTCTCCCCGGCGTTGCACGACCATTTTTAATGTATCCGAACACGTTGAAATGGCCAAATTCTGTCAAAAAAACATTTTTTTTTGTTTTTTGTTTTATTGAATAGAGCTATCTTTTAGCGTTCCAAAACATCCTTTGCTTGTTTCTACGTTACCTAGAGGTCAAGTTATAATTAATTTTATAAAATTTAAAAAACCGGAATTGAGATTGTTATATACCGGAAATAAGCATTTAAATGTCTTAAAATCTGTCAAAAGTTAGTTTTAGGAGCTGTTTTTTGAAAAAGCAGTTTTAAAATTCTTGTAAAGAAATAATACAAATAATTTCTTGTCTTAAAATTTAGTGGCAACACTACATTTCTTTCAATAGTTTGGCTATAAAAAATTGTGTTTACAAAATTTTTTCAACCGCTTTTCACTGGCTTTTAGCTCGAGTGGTTTGATTTGTTTTGCTAACAATGTCATTCTTTTTTGCGAAATTGAATTTTATTATTTAAATTTTGTATTCTCTTAAGTTATGGGTAATCGCAAGAATAGAAATTCTACTAGTAAATATAAGTTTAAAGGCAATAGATACACTAGTAAGAACAACACAAATGAGATCAATAAAAATGTCAAACTGCACCCACTGCAAGTGAAACAAAACTTCAAAATGATTAAAAAATATCAAGTACTGTTGAAAATGAAGATAAGAACATAATTTTTAATTTAAAAATTTTAAGTAATGTGATTTCCTTATTATGCTGCCCTCAATGTTTCGAAAGTAAGGTACAACTTTTTCAAGAATCTGTGTTTGGCTTAGCATCTAATATGATACTAAAATGTAAAAACTGTAAATTTTTCAGCTCCTTTTGCACATCCATGAAAGTCAACAAAATGCACAATATTAATCTTTCCTTTGTTTTCGGCTTAAGAACCATTGGAAAGGGTCATTCTGCTGCAAGTAAGCTGTGTTCAGCTCTATCAATATGAACTTTCCTTCTAAGACAGCTTTCGGGTGTCTTGAGAAAAAAGTAGAGCATGTTTCTAATAAAGTTGCATGCAGAATTATGAGATGCTAGTTTGATATTGGGTGTAATAGCGCCGAGTTGTTGTTTATGTTTGCCAAGATGGGCGATAACATTACAATATGGTTACCTTAATATTTTTATCGTCTGTCGATATGGTTGCCATGGGGATAATGTATATTAGAAATAACTTTTATTGTTTTTTCTCGCTGTAATCCTTTTAATTTCAGACGATTTTAATAAAAATTTCTAATTTCTGTAAAAATTTAACCATTTTCAGAGTAATTTTTCCAGTGTTTGTGTCTTATGTATAATTCTGTGCTATTTTCGAATATGGATATTTCTACAATGAGTGAGTACAAGAATATTTTTTCTTAGAAGAATAAGTGTAGTGTTTTTGATTATCGCTATAAACTGTTTGGTATCGTTTTATTTTACGTTTTAAAAACGTTTTTTTAGTTTTTTATCCGATGCAATTTGTTAAAGGAACTTGCAGTGCAAGCTTTCACTACTTTGTAATTAGAATTCTTAATTAATTTTAACATACATTATGTAATTATTTTATTCATAATTTAATCCAAAAATGCTATTACTTTTTAATAATCATCTAATATTCGTTATTTATAATTGTTTTTTTAACATTTATTTACAAATATTATTACATACTTTCTTAATTATTTATAGTTAATACTATTTATTTATAACTATTACTGTTACTTATTTATAATTATTATGTTATTTATTTATGACTATGTTTGTTGTTTAATTAAAGCTATTATGTTATTTATTTGTGATTATGTAATACGAGTAATCTTATGAATTATTTTTATTTTTTTTAAAATGGCCGATTATTCTTTTTTATAATTCCTATTAAATTATATTATATGATTATTATTTCTGATAACTGTTATTAAATCGCACTATATGAATATTATATATAATTACGATAAAATAATATTATAAGGTTATTATATGCTGCTTATAAAACTATTCTTACAGCAAGTTACTTTTTATTACATATTAATTATATTCATTAGTTATTGATTGATCTAGGTTATTCTCAATATCTTTCTATATCCTTTATTTGAAATAGATTTCAATGTATTTCAAAACAATTCTTTAAAATTATTGTGTATCATTAAATTACCGTTTGACCGCCATATTGGATTCCATTCCAACTACAGTAAACGCTGCTAGGCGCGATCTTATCGCGCCAGGCAGCGCTTGGCGCAATTACCCCCGATATCAAATTAGTTCCGAACTTGGCAACGTAGAGGACACTTGTCTTTAAACGGATGTGTTAGTGTCATTTCCACAGATACTGGTAAGGTTTTAGACATTAAAGTCTTTTCGGAAATGTGCAGATTATTTGCGAAGAAAACTGAAGGCAATATTTCACAAAAGTGTGAAAAACATGTTGAGTCATCTGGTGCGATGGAACCTGTCGGAGTATATAGAATATTCAAAAGATCTGATCAGATGAGAAAACTGAAATATGTGCAATTTTATGGAGATGGGTAATCAAAAAGTTTGG
Source organism: Trichonephila clavipes (assembly GCA_019973935.1). NCBI lineage: Eukaryota > Metazoa > Arthropoda > Arachnida > Araneae > Nephilidae > Trichonephila > Trichonephila clavipes. The sequence continues at coordinate 1,024,515 of BMAU01019565.1, forward strand.
AAGCGGTTAAAAATGTTTTTGGTGAAAACTGCGTTAAAAAATTTGAATGCATTGGCCATATTCAAAAGCGTGTTGGCTCAAGGCTTCAAAAGTGGAAGCTCAAACAAAAAGATATTGGAGGTCGTGGGAAATTAACTGATAGTTTCATCGATAAACTGCAAAACTATTATGGTATTGCTATCAGATCTAATGTCAACAACATAGAAAAATGCAAAGTGCAGTAATTGCAGCATTTTTTCATTGCTGTTCCAACAAAAACCAGCCGATAAATGGCCAATAACCAGTTGGGCCCGACAGCGCTGGTGCAAATTTCAACGACCTACATACATTTCATAGAAAGATGCATCTTGATACTGGCAAGGGACTTCCACAAGAAATAATTAAAATTAAGAAGCCTCATTATATTAAGCTATGTGACAAGCATTCACTGAATAAATGGTTGGATGGGAAAACACAGAATGCAAATGAAAGTTTTAATGGCATTTTGTGGAAATTTATCCCGAAAGATATTTTTGTGGAGTTACAAACTCTGATATTAGGATCTCACATGGCTGTCATACCATTTAAGAAAGGTTTTGGACGATTGTTAGATGTGTTGAACCAAGCTCAAGTACAAGTTGGTGTCAATACTGAAAGAGGTTTTGACCCAACTCGATGAAGAGTGCGTTAATGAATCTAAAGCATCATTCATTATCTGAAGTAAAAACTTCCAGAAAAAAATAGGTCACGAAAGAAAAGAAAATTAGCCAAATATGAGATACAAGAGGGCATAACTTACAAATGTGGGGAAGTTTCGCATTTTATAAGTATAATTTATACTAAAACAACAAGAGTTTAAATTTTAAATCATTTTTCTCCAAATTGTTTTTTATGCATAATGTATTCACGGGGAGTCAGATAACTCAAAGTATTATGAATATATTTCTATAAAACTATGTAAACCTGATACTTATATTATTTTCTAGAGAATGTACTAAAATATTTCTTATTGTATGAATAAATTTTGATTTATGGCGAGTTATTTAAATAACGGTCTCATAAAAATTGACACATTTCCTATAATACTTTTTCGATCAGCTCTAAAATATTTAAATTTTAATAAGACTTTAAAAATGTGTAGATACTCTAGATAACAGCACCTAATTTGTTTTAGTAATATTTTACTCATATAAATTAATTACATTTTCTCTAATTGCTTTGAAGTTTTCCAAAAATATTGCTAAAATTTTATTTATAATTGTTATTTTTGTGAAATTCAGATATTTTTAAAAATATATTGATAGTTAAATGTTAGTATTTATTGGTATTCGTCCCTAAAAAGCATTTATAATGTTTTAATATGCTATTTTTTTAAAAAGTGACTCGAACGCGTTTGATACCTTTAATTAAAAACATATTGTCAGAGAAATTCCCCTTCTCCTCCTGCTATCAGAGCTCTAATGGTTTGATCTCTCGCCAGTAAGTGAACATTCACCGATTCTTAAACAGCTTGTCAGGTGCAGCCATCTTGTGGCAGAAAAAGTAATAAATTATTGCACAAAAAAAAATTCATAAAACAAAATTTTCGACATTTTATTTTTTAAATCACTAACTGTAAAAGATCAAAGTATGAGTTTTTAAAAATTCATTTTTATATAAACGCATCGATATTGACTCATTTTGGAAAAAAAAATTCATAAAATATTTAAAGTATCGTTGTTTTGTAATAATAAAAAAACCTTACTGTATCGTGACAAAATAAATTTTCTTTCCAAGTACAAAACTGCTGGCGAAGTTATTAAATGCGGGAATAAAATTTTGAGTATTTTTTTTTTAAAAAAAACCCATATGTACGTAGCGAGGATGTTGTTTCGAACCCGGGTACAAAAGTTATTAATCTAGAGCTATAAGCGATGGATCCACGAAATCTTCGAAAAACATGAAATAAAAGACCTTTAAAAATAAAAGGAAGAGATATTCAATTTCGCATCACGTTATTTGTTAAAGTTAAAATTTATTTTTGGGCTTCATTCTTAAGTTAATGTTTTCAAACTTCATATATCTATTGCAAAAAACGGTATTTTTAAACAAGAAATGTAACAAAAATAATGCTTAAATATTTCTCGCAATAAGGGAGAAAAACGAAAAACACAATTTTTTTAAACCGTAATTTTTAATTATTTTTTTTTCAATTTTTGTACACATTACGGATAATATTGTTCTATTCACGGAAAAAGTTTCATGATATTATTTTTATAAATAAAGAAATTATTAAGTATTTAAAGAAAATTTTGAGTATTTTTTGAAAAATCGTAAAAAAAAGTTTTTGACATATTATATTTTAAGTGACTGATTCTAAAATAGAAAAACAGGCATTTTATTATTAGAGTAGAATATCATTTCATTAACTTGAAAGAAAATGCAATTGGAACGATTTAGAAGTCATTTTTATAAAAACGTATAGATTTTGACTCATTTTGGAAAAAATTGTAAAAAAATAGAGACTATCATTATTTTGCAAAATACATTTTTCCATATCTCGTAGCGAAGTTAATGATCTTTCCGATTCTGAAATTATTTTTTGTCTGAGTATCATAAAAAAAAATAGATCATGTTTTAAAAACCTCTGGGATAAAAAAAAAATTGGAACTTTGCAACCTGGCGGGAAAAATGGCAATAATTATGCGTTTTAAGGTTTTTAATTTTCGTCTTTTATATTAATTGTATTATCCGAATATAAGTGATCAAAACGAATTCTTCGGATCATTCCCGACCTTTTGGTACCTTCGGCAAGTTTATGCGTTGTGCGATTCGTGAGAAGATACACTTAGTCGTATAGTCACATATGTTTGTTTACCTTCTTATTTTAATAGTGCAGATATTAATTAAAGTACTTTTTTCGGGTGGAATTTGTAACTCAATTTTGAAGCTGATGTCTTCAACCAATTGAGCTTAAATTTTGTATACACGTTTAGTTTGGATAACAATGCATGATTTGATGATTTATATTCTGGTATCACAAATAGTTAAAAAGTTATTATTTGAAAACTTTTACCCATGCTGGTTTTTTATTTTGCTCATCAGCTTATCGAATTGAGCTTAAAAAAGTTCCGATTTTTCGACCTTTTTTAAAAAAACATCTTATTCTTTTAAAAAACCGAGTCAAAAAATAATTACCTAATCGGAAAGATAATTTATTTTGCCACGATGCGGTTTAATTTTTTTTAAAAAAATAATGAGTGACAATCGATGCGTTTTCATAAAAATGATTTCTAAATCGTTCCGTAGAAATTTTTTTTTCGTGTTTTTGAATCGATATTCTGCACTAAGAAAAATAAAATAATATGCCTAAAACTTTTTTTTTTGAAGATTTTTCAAAAAAATAATCAATTTTTTAATAAAACATTTAAAAACTTCGTCATTTTTAAATATAATCGCTCTAAAATATTTTTTCGTTTGTAGAATATTATTATCGAAATTCTGCACAATAATTGAAAAAATTGGTTTAAAATTACGGATTAAGAAAAGAAAAATTGTGTTTTTCGTTTTTAAAATAGAATTATAGTAAAATGAAAGAAAAAAAAATGAGCTTTAATTTTTTAATTAATTTTGCTTTGTCCAAAGTTGTTTTGGTCTAACAGTGTTATACCCCCTTCCCATTATCCTCTTGTTGCGGTTCGAGTGAAATATTTATCATATGTATGTGAGCTGGCGGGAAAAAAGCTTGAGTATCCCTTTGCTGGACTGTTCAAAATTAACCGGCAAACAGCCTTACAACAATGATGCATTGAATGAGATTAACAGACTGGGAAACCTTTGTCCAGTGATAACTAAAAATTAAAAAAATAATTTAAAAGTAAACAAAAAAAAACTTTTTTTGAAAACAAGCTTTTATTTAAATGCTTTAAAAAGAATAAAATAAACTTTTTTTGCTATCCACTTATAAAGTCGTTACACAATTTATGATATAAAAGTTTGTCGCGAGATTTACCTGTGTAGATAAACAATCAAATTAAATAACTTGATCTGATTGATTTTAATTTTTAAAATTTTCAAACTAAGTAAACACGAGAACTTAAATCTCGCGACAAGCTTTTATGTAATAAATTGTGTAACGACTTTATAAGTTGATAGCAAAAAAAAATGTTTAAAAGAAAATTTATTTTATTCTTTTTAAAGCATTTAAATAAAAGCTAGTTTTTAAAAAAGTTTTTTTTTTACTTTTAATTTATTTAACAATATTAAGTTAAGAACAAGTTTAATAATTGCCAGTGATCCTATGGGGTTGTCATACATATAAATTTGTATACAAAACTATTAACACTTATCTTAATAATGTATACTGTTTAAAATTAATCCCTTAAATGCTGATTAAATTTGCACGCAATTCGCTTCTCAGTACCACCGTTTACGTAGCACGTGTATGTGATGTATTGGAGGGGAGAGAAAAGGAATAAAAATAAGTAAATCCTTCGCAAACATTGTCAAAACCCCTTGATAACATTCTAAAGTCTTCGAAAAAAATTTGTGGATAGCAGTGCACAGATAAGATCGTACTTCGGAAAGACGTATATATACGTCGGGGGCAATTAATGTTTTGGCTGAGTTAGACGTTTATATACCAGTGGCACTTAAGAGGTTAAAATCTTTTTCTAACTTTAGCGTCAAAATATTAGCATTTAATGTATTGAATTCAATACATTGTTATTGTATAATGAGGGGAGGTGCGATAAAATTATGCCAGAACAGATTTATTCAGCAGACCTCACAATTTCAAAGTCAGTTTTTTGGAATTCGTTTTCTTTTCCCATCACTGAGGGGTTGAATTTCTCAGCGAGGGAGTGCCAAACATTTCCACGCCTGGGGCTCATTGGACTCATAAATTTTGGGGTGCGTCATCAGATTTTCCCGCGCTTCCAAAAGGCAATGAACCTTGTGTGGTAACTCTGCGCTGGTTCCGGACCAATCAGAGGTAATTAAGTGGACAAGGCAAATAGTCCGCGCTAGAATTTAGAAGTGAAGAGTCATAGAACAAAAAGGTGACGCACCCCGATTTGGAGACAGATACACACAGATTGAGCAGATCCTAGACCTTGAGAATCTAGACTCCGCGGGACTCCAGGCGTCAACCATGTCCATACTCCCACCCCACCTCATCTCTCTCTCAAAGCTAAGTTAAATTTTAATCTTGTTGTGAAGTAAATTTATAGTTACTTAAATATGTTATTCAATAAAATTAATTGTTACCACTATACGATCGGACTGTTAATTTAGTGTAATGTTAATTTGTCAATAGAACTTAACTAATTTTAACTTAAGTCATGATGCGATGTTAAATTAAGAAACTGGGTTTGTAAGAAATTATAATTTTTGGTTAAAGATATAAAAATTAAATAAGCTATCATCAGCGTCGCATCATAGATTGAATATTGGGTCACAAGTATTGAAAGTTTGACAAGCACTGCTGCTGAGCAAGAAATTTTGTATGCACAGGTCACCATAAAGTCTTACTCCTTTCCAGTTTTAAAAACTTTATTACAGCTTGCTGATCCTTTTTGGAACCAGTTGCATCTATACCAACCATTATTAAATGAATGGCACGTCCTTATGAAAGCAGTTATCACAAATCTATTTATATTGGTTACATACATTGCAAATTTTTCGTATGTGAAGTTTCAAATCACTTTCATCTTAACACGCCTAATATATTGCGATGAATGTACTGTATTCAAATTAAATAAACAGAAATTAAAACTTATTTAATTAAGTTAAAAATAACAATTATTATTTATCCCTTCCTTCAACAGTATTTTAGTATTAAATATAAATATATATATTTAAACAAAATATATTTAAAAATTATTTCTTGCTGTTGGAAAGATATATATTTTCACAATGTTTCACATACAGATAAAAATATATCTTTATTATCTCGCATAAGATTTCTAAGAGCTTGGCTAAAAATTTTTAGTATCTTCATTAAACAGCATTATGGATACAATAAGTTTAATATCCATCTTATTCCTGCATAAATGCATCAAAGCATATCGCAATTTATTGAAAAATTTAAAAATGATTCGAAACAAGCTCCCATTTCAAAAAAGGATTATAAAAATATAATCTTGTCCGCAACTATTCCAAACTGTCCTCTAAATGATTTATTTCAGATTTCACTTGGATGTATTAGTTCTATGTATACGCATAAACTGGGCTTAAATGCTTAATAAAACCATAACAACATGAGATTCAGAATACTGGTTTCAAAGCAGGTGAATTTGTTAACAAATATATTTATAAATTATAGTTGGGATTCAATATAAATACAATTATTGGTTTTATTTCGTAACTAATGAGGGTTTTAAACATAAAATATACAAGCATAATTTGAAATTATATTCTAAAATCATTTTTGATATTTACAATTTATATCTATATAAATGCGGAATTTTATAAAATCTAATTTAAAGTAAAAATAAATGAATGCATAAAAATATAAGGAATCCTTCTTTAAAACTCGGTTCTATGCGCATTTACTAATGAACGTAAAATAGATAAGACTCCTAAATTTAAAATCTTCTAAAGGTCTTGTGTACCATCAAAATTTCAAAATTATTTTGCAAATAAATAAAGAGCTATAGAAATGCATAACAGTTATTAAAGTTTGCTTTTTAGGTTTATAAATTGAATTAAAAATAAATGAAATGCATTTGTAAGCTCTTTTATGATTCTTGTAAATAAAGTTGAAGTATACTTATTTAAAACACAAGGAAAGCAGCACTATTTTATTTATAGCAAAATTAATAAAGAATGTTGAAAACACAACTAATTTTTCAATTTGAATTATTTTCACATAATCTTTTGACTTTATTTCATGATAGTATACTTTTTAAATATGTAACAACTGAGAATTTCATTTATTTTCTGTAAATATAATTCATATTCAATTCATTGATATCCAAAAGGATTAAAAAGTAATAAGCATGTAATTTGTTTTTCCTATTATTAATGTGTTAATCCAAACGTTGGTCAAAAGTTTTTATATATTTACCTTACAATCGCTACAATGGCACATAATGGATGGTTGTTTTTTTTAAAAAAATTTAGAACCGATCGGTTACATTTAGAAATCATGCCTTTATAGAATATGGAATAGTGTGTTTCCTATTCTATATAATGTATTTGGCATATCTTAAATAATTGAATTTTGCTCTTTAATTCAACTTATAATCCATCTCCTTTAAAACTTTCACGGAAATATACAATTTTAAAATAATTTTATGCCATTTTCCTTCTGACTTTGCGAGGCGCAACAAATTTATCTGAGTGTTTTTTATCTTGTCGAGTTAATTGATTTCGAAACAGAATAACCTTAACAAAAATATGATGCACAATATTTTAAGTGACATGATGACACAAAACATGTATCTACCTACTCCTTGATATATTACACGTTTCATTTATTATTTTTTAAACTAGTGTATTACGTCTAGTCGTACGTACATTACCATTTTTACTTTCTGAAATCAATTATATCTTGTATAATTTTTCTCAATATTCGTCTGCATAATGATTTTAGACTGAACTGTAGGAAATTATAGTTTCAAACGCTCATTATTTAACCTGGTTTCTTAATAATGAATACATGTTTGTATTCATAATTATTTTTAAAGCATAATCATTTTTTTATGTGTCGAGACCAAAAAAAAATAATCAAATGACTTGCTAATATTTCTGTTTTGGAACGATGTTAGCTATATATATGTATATATATATACATATATATACACTGCTGGGCAATTGCTAAGGACGTATATCACTATCATCCATAGCAACCACAAAATGAAAGGAAGCAAAATGTGGAAAACTAGAATAAGTGCGGGATATTAGTAAGAAGAAGTATGAGTATGCAAATTTTTTTCCACGTCTGTTCATCACGTGATAGCGTTCATAAGAGCTTTAAAGGTTTTGACGTGTGTGGACAGTTGTATTTCAAGTCAAAGTTTTACAGGAAAGATTTAATAGACGAACTTAAAATTTTTCGCATGTCTTCCCGACATCACATAGATGATTTTATGCGTGGCCGAATTATTGGAAAGATCGAAGAAGGGCGAAAAATAACAGATGTTGCCAGGGATTTCGACATGATCAATGGCCGCACGCGCCTACATGTGGTTGCGAATAGGATTATGACGGGCCAACGATACATTGATGAAGTTCTACTTCCTCATGTTCCTCTTTTCCGTGGTGCTGTCGGTGATAAATTTGTTTTTTTTATGGTCGACAACGCAACATGGTGTCATTGAACACTCGCTGTTCAGGATTGTCTAGACATGTTCGTCTTTTTCCGTGGTGAGATGGTTTTCAACGTCTCGTATAGCCAGCGCGTTCTCCAGATCTAAACCCCATTGAAAATGTGTGGGATGCTTTGGGGAGGCAAGTTGCTGGTCGAAACTATCCTCCGACAAACAAGAACACCATCATCCGTGCACTCACAGAGGAATGGTATAAATTGCCTCAACAGCTGCTGGATAATGTTGTGCAAAGTATGGTACGACGTGTGGAATGTTGCATGACACTCCACGGTGGACATATCCCGTACAAATACCTTTCTTTAAGGTGCCTGCTGACTTTTAGATGCTTTGTTCCATTTCTCCGTACGCAGATCAAATGAACATTTTTTTCTCTCAGATGTTTCACAGCTTTTGTACTTTCCAGAACAATAAATATTCTTTATTCTAATGTCTGAACAGTGTGGCAACTATATTTTATCCCACTAGGCCTCATGTCTCGCTTAATGTTATGCTACATAGGAATTTGTGATCCGTCCTTAGCAATTGTCCAGCAGTTTATATATGTATATATATATATATATATATATATATATATATATATATATATATATATATATATATATATATATATATATATATATATATATATATATATATATATATATATATACATGGTGTTTCAGCTAAGATGTTACAAACTTCTGGGAGAGGTAGGGGACAACAAGACGACTCGAAGTATATAGGCAATGCTGGGTCGGAAATGCTTTCCTAAAGCTCCACGCGCCGACAAAATTTAGGGTGCAAAACTTCAACTGCTCTTAAAAACCGGAAAAATTGTCGAAACGCTTTGGGTTTTGGTCAAAATTATTGTTATTATTTATTATTTCATAAACAGAATTCTGAGCAATATTGCTCAGACATCGCTATAAAACATCGCTAGAGGGCGCTATAGACTTTGGAAAGCTAGGAAAAAAAATTTCAATATTTTTTTAAGTTTTTTGATGGCTTTCATAAGTTTAAAGTTTAACTTGAATTTTGATACCATATTTGGTAACCTCCGGGGAAAATTGATGCAAAAAATTCAACATTGTTCAGGACTCTTAAAACACAAACGGTGCTAAAAAACGAGCAAAATGTTGGATTTCGGTGTTTTGTGCGAAAGGCATTCTGTTACTGACTAATTTGTTCAAAATAAATTTTGACTTGGTAGCCATTAATCAAAGCCAGAGGGCGCTTTCAGACATTGCAACTTGGAAACTCATTTGGATAATTTTGTGGTTAGGTGTAAACCGAATAATTACTAGCAATTTTTCCTCCTAAATGAGATTCGAGTTGGTCTGTGTTGCAAAAAAGTAATTTTATAGCAAAAAACTTTAGTAAAAGAGGGTAAAAAACACAAGTACCAAATCACAAGAAGTAAAACACAAGGAAATACTCAAAATAGGAGGAAAAAAGCTGTTTACTAACTGCTATGCATAATCATAAAAGAAAAAGTAAAGAAAAGAAGGAAAAACTGCTGTCAAAGGAGGTCTTCGAACTGACGCACGCCGCATGTGATGCGGGCTTCACATCTTCGCTTCATGGAGCGTCGAACATTCGATAACATTTCTGGAGTGTTTCGTAATTCCCCGGCTGCTGCACTGATGCGTGCTACAAGTTCCTCGGCGCTGTTTACGGGTGTTTCGTACACCAAGGAATTTATTTGCCCCCAGAAGAAATAATTCAGACAGGAAAGGTCTGGCGATCGGGGAGGCCAATGCACTGGACCTCCACGGCCAATCCATCGCTTACCACATGTTGCATCCAAGTGATTCCGAACAGAAATACTGAAATGTGCGGGGGGCTCCATCTTGCTGGAACCACATGGAAGTACGAGTCGCAGCGGTAACGTGTGCGCTGTCCAATAATTCTGGCAAAACTTGTTCCAAGAATATCAGGTAGCGTGGACCAGTCAGGCGATCAGGCAGAATGCAGGGTCCTATTAGATGATCCCCTAGAATGCCAGCCCATACGTTAACCAGGAAACGATCCTATGCAGCCCGAGTACGTGTTACATGTGGGTTCGCTGCTGCCCACGAGTGGCTGTTATGAGTGTTTAAAATACCCTGTCTAGAAAAAGACGCCTCATCTGTGAACAACACTGAGGCTGCAAAAAATGATTTGTAATTCGTTGCTGCAAGTACCACTGTGAAAGGCCTGACGAGGTGCAAAGTCACATTCTTTTAGTGACTGGACGCGCTGGTAGTGAAATGGATGCAAGGCACTATCATCGAGAATCCTCCAAGCGCTACTGTATGAAATCCCGATTTCTTTAGCGATACCTCGTGTACTTAAACTGGGAGTGGTCTCTACCATATCTAGTACAATTTCCTCTTTAATTCGGTATGTGCCGTCCGATCTCGATTACGTGCTGCCTTCTGAAATGAACCGGTATAATTGCTGGTGTAGGCGAGCAAACATGGTATGAGCAGGAGTCCGCCTGACAGGATGCCTTTCGGCGTACAACCTCTGAGCGGCTCAACCATTGCAATCTGTGGCCCCGTACGCCAGAATCATATCTGCTTTCTCTGCGTTCGTGTACTCTGCCATCGTACAGACAGTCTGTGTGCGATGGGAATAAAGCTTCCTTCCAGCGGACTCCTTCTTATCGTTCTGTCCCTCTGGCGGCTAAATCAACTCCCGACGGTGAAATTTGCATATTCTACCTATAACACTCTCTCGCTAAAATTTTCGCCGAGAACCCTGCTCGCTTTATTCACTGCCACGACACTTGCAATTCCTGGGCTACGTATCAGGCTTTCGATGTTCTTACTGCTTCAGGAAGGCATTTCCGGACCACCTTTCTTATGTTATTCTGAGTCATCTAGGTGCACTCTACCTCGTTGGTGGAAGAGTACACCTAGATGACTCGGAATCACATAAGAAAGGTAGGTCGGAAATACCTTTTTACTTGTCTGAAGCACCTCTGGTTTTAAATTTGCCAACAATGTCAAAATTTGTTTTGAACAAATTAGTCAGCAAGGGAATGCTTCTCGCGCAAACCGCACCGAAATCCAACATTTTGCTCGTTTTTTAGCACCGTTTGTGCTTTAGGTGCCCTGAACAATGTTGAATTTTTTACATCAATTTTCCCCGGAGATTACCAAATATGGTATCAAAATTCAAGTTAAACTTTAAACTTATGAAAGCCATCAAAAAACTTTAAAAATATTGAAAAATTTTATTTTCCTAGCGTTCCAAAGTCTAAAGCACCCTCTAGCGATGTTTTAGTAGCAATATTGCTCAGCCTTTTTTTATGAAATAATAAATAAGAACAATAATTTTGACCAAAACCCAAAGTGTTTCGAGAATTTTTCCCGTTTTTAAGACCAGTTGAAGTTTTGCACCCTAAATTTTGTCGGCGCGTGGAGCCTTAGGAAAGCATTGCCTATATATATATATATATATATATATATATATATATATATATATATATATATATATATATATATATATATATATATATATATATATACAAATATATATATATATATGCATATATATATATATATATATATATATATATACATGTCATGATTTTGGAGATAGAATCAGATTAATAGTTTGAAAAAGGGACGGTCTTTATTCAATCGTTTGTACATCTGTTCTGATACCGAGAGAGGAGGAAAAAGCACGCCATGGGGGGTTTCAAGTGGATAACACTTGAAAAACATATGGTAAGTATCGCTGCTTTGAAGAGGGTGCTTTCAAGTTAATGCTGACATATGTTGACTATTAAATCTAACGATCTGGAATTAGACATGTTTATTGGCTAGGCCATATGTTCGGAAGAAACAAATGGGTGATTAGTTTGATACTTGAATATGGGGACTGAGAAAGATGAGTGAAGTGCTAGATAGGGAATTTTATTTTTAATCTAATTTAATTATCCTTACATTTGCCCCCAATTTTAAAAGGGAGTCATGGCGTGGTTTTTTCTCTCTTTACAAACTTAATCAATTTTCACCAAACACAAAACAATACATAGTTATTTAGAAAGGCATATTACACATAGTAGAAATATTTAAGCAATAGTAATACTAAAATCAAAAAGCAATACAATAAACGAAACTATAACAACAAACACAGTAATGACACTTCCAAAATATTAATTGATAAAAATGAATTTCCATACATATAATTGAAGATTAGCTTGTTTAAATCTATTCGACATCCAGAAAAAGAGTTTGCGTTTCCTCCTATTCCTTCATAATAATAGATTTATACTATAGCTAGCAGATAATATTTTCAAAAAAAATTATATTGGAAAATAATATATCAAACAATAAGATAGTAAATATAAAAATACATGAAATCATACAAATGTTAAAATAATAATTTTGTATAAAAATCTACTGTGGCGCCATTGATTCACTAAATTTTGCATATATGAAATACATTTTTAAAAAGATAAAAAAACATAGACACCAATAAAATGAAATTATTAATAATATGAAAATGGTGTATAACACACAACGTCTATGCACTATCCAACACAATAAACAATATTTTATTTTATATGCGTTATAAAATGTAAAAATTATAAGAATATAGGAATATAAGAATATAAGAATTATAAGAATATAAGAGAATATAAGAGCACTTTTTTATTATTTTTGAGTCGGAAAAGTGGACTCACTTCTATAATAATATTTAGTATGTATGAAAATTTTCTCAATATTCACTGTAATTTAACAATATCGCATACAATATTTTGAATCTTTCCGTAACCTTCTAAAAATTCGTTTCATAGATAAAAATTCTTGATTTTCTCTTACATCACACATTCACTAATATAAACTGTATCACCTTACTTAATTTTGAACACATCTCTCTGAGAAATCTGCGTCATCAACTCACAGATGTTCAGGGATGCTGATAAGAAACAATGAGAGGTGTACATATCAAACTAAACAAGTTTGTCCTCTTAATGTTTCGAGACATATACAAAATTATAATGATTGTATTCTCCCTTATCCATTGTACAATATCCAAAAATTAGACTTCAAGTTATTAAGTTAATTTTAATTTTAGATATGGAAAATTTCGAGATATAGTGAATCCTGATATATGGCCGGTATATCAAAACACATAATTTCAAAATAAAAAAAATTAAATGACATGCAATAAGATTACTGCTGAATAAAATAATTAACAAAACTATAAAATTCAGTGAAGAAAAAAGAATACAACTTGACTTCACTTTTGTTTCTTATAAAAATCAATATATCTAGTATTAGTTCATTAGTCATTTTTCTAAAAACATAATTTATATCTTTCACTTTAAAACACCAATTTCTATCATAACTCTTAACTCATTCGACATCTTAAGATAAAATTATAAGAAGTATATTAAAATTTCTCAAAATTTTGTATGACTAAACCTATATACTTTGTTTTCTCAATTAAAATATAAAGAAAATATCTCATTTTTAACACAACTATATTATAAAAATTAAATACCATATCATATCATATATTATTCTTTTTCGTAAAGTTCTGTTCAGCAAAACTCAGTTCTTCAATGTTACTAAAATTGGAAATATACAATTTAACTGACCTCCACTTTGCAGCGGCAAAAACCCTTGATGAACGGTAATCCAGAGGTTGTTGTCACTTTATTTTCACTAGTAAAATTTTATTTATTTCGATATTTTTTCCATGTTGATACTTCACTATTTCACAGTATTACCGTGCAGATTTTCCGGCGAAGAAGATTTTTTCCTTTTATTTTTCTGGCGAAAAGGAGTGATGTCTCTCATCACGGAGTTTAGGGGAATTCACGCTTCTCTTTTTGTTTTGTTTCCTTTTTCGTCATTCGAAAGTTGGTTCTTTCATGGCAAACTTGCTGGTCTCTTCAGCAACGGTAGAAATAACGTTCGGCGGTAAACACTGCATTCTTCCGGGGATTACAAGCGCTTTTCTTTTTCTGTAACATTTTTTATTCCGGCAATCCGATGTCTTCAGCATAGGGGAAGTTCCATCAAATTCTCCATTGCATTTATTACTGCAGTTCGGCGTTCGTTTTTATATTAAAATTATTTGATAAAAAAGATTAGTTTTTTACGTTAAGATTTGAAATCCATTCGCAGATAAAAGATCCTGCCGGCTTTAATTCTGCCATGATTTTGGAGACAGAATCAGATTAAAAGTTAGAAAAAGGGACGGTCTTTATTCAATCGTTAGTACATCTGTTCTGATACCGAGAGAGGAGGAAAAAGCACGCCATGGTGGGGGTTTCAAGTGGATAACACTTGAAAAACATAAGGTAAGTATCGCTGCTTTGAAGAGGGTGCTTTCAAGTTAATGCTGACATATGTTGACTATTAAATCTAACGATCTGGAATTAGACATGTTTATTGGCTAGGCCATATGTTCGGAAGAAACAAATGGGTGATTAGTTTGATACTTGAATATGGGGACTGAGAAAGATGAGTGAAGTGCTAGATAGGGAATTTAATTTTTAATATAATTTAATTATCCTTACATTTATATATAAGTAATAGAACTAAAAGGAAAAATAGAGATAAAAATTCATTAAATGACAATATTAGATTTCTTATTGATGATTTTGAAAAAAAAATTAACATCAAGAAGATCAAATACTTCATGTTTGGTCTTAATAAACATGAAATTGCATTGTTATATGAAACCTTAAATAATGATTCCTTAAAGGTTTGTCATGCAGTTCACATTATTAAAGACATTCTTAACTATCTATTTAATAAATTCAATATTAATGTTGAGAAAATTAATAAACCTATTACAAAGTACTGCACTTTATTAATCATGAATAAAACTTTTGACAAAATTAACTTTTCTAATGTATTTAATAGACATTTGTTACTTTTTCCGGTTAGAAAGGTGGTTGTAAAGAAAGCATTTAAATGTAACAAAACGATGGACAGATTTATCTTTAATTACAACAATAGTTCGCCCTCTGATAATATAGAAGATTGTTTATGTAAAAATTATAATAACTTTATTGATGGTCATCATAAGCATGTAGTTACAGGCAACATAGACGAAATCAATGATAATATTTTAAAAGATATAATGAGTAAAAGCACTAGTTTTAGATTAAATGTTTCTAATAACAACAATACTGTTAAAAAACAAATTATTAAAGATATGAATAATTTTATTACAAATCTACAATTAAATTTGGACTTCCTATTGAGGCATTTGATGAGTATAAGTACAATATTTTAAAAGACCTTATGGATTTTAGTTACCATTCTCAATATGAAACTACTTCTAAAGATATAAAACAGAAAATTTATGAATTACAAAAGAATTTTATCATAGTTTACATTTATAAAGTATCTGGTAACTATGCTGTGATTTGTAAGTATTTATATTATAATATTCTTTATGATCACTTTCTAAATAATGGTTCTTTTAAAAAATTAGATTTGTCACTTAATGAAATTAGTAATCGTATTATTGCTATTTATAAATAATTAGGTTTTTGTATTCCTAAAATTAAGTATCCATATATTTTTTTAACTCCAAAATTCCATAAAAGTCCGGTTAAATTTAGAACTGTGACAAATGGTTTTAGAACATATATTACTACTGCAGGCAAATTACTTCATAATATTATACAAAACTTTATTAATCAGCAATGTAATAAAGCTATAATTAAAAATAGTAAAGAGATTATAGATTTTTTCATAATAGAAATATTTATTCAATTCATAGTTATAACTTTGAAGATCTTTTCAATTCCATTGATATATATGATATTATTAAAGTAATTTTAGAAAACCACAGTATGTATAACCTTAATATTAATTTTAACAAATTTAAAACTGTCATAGATTTTGTCTTAAAAGAAAATTACATCAATTTTTTAATGGTTTTTATATAAACAAGAGAAAGGACTCCCACAAGGGGGCCCAGCTAGTAATAGTTTGGCTAATCTTTATTTACATTTTATGAATATAATTATATTATTAATAATGACTACTACATTTTTAGATATATTGATGATTTAATTATTTTTGATAAAAATGATAATTTAAATCCCATTATTAATTTTTATCCGTCTTACTTAAACTTAGTTAAAATTAATAATAATCCAATCAAAACAAATTACCTAGATGTAACACTGTATATTAAGGATTTGAAACTTTATAGTAATATTTATGATAAATGAGATGCCTTTAATTTTAATATCATCAAAGTGCCTTACTGGAATTCTAATTTATCAATATCTATATACAGAAATATTTTTTTAACTATATTTATCGCAATAATGTATTAGTTAGCGATAAAGCTAATATTTTTTTAAATCTTAAAAAAAAATTTTTAATCACTGTATTCAACATGGATATCCCGCTAACTTTATTTGTAATTATATTTATAATGGTTTTTAATGATACAATTTGTATTACTGTAATTATTTACTGTTATTATGTTTTGTAATTATTTTTTTAAATTTATACAATATCTAATTTATTCTACAATAAGTAGATGGCGCCGCATGCTTATTAAAAATTTTAATATATATTTATTGAGTTTTTTTAATATTTTACATTATTTTTTATGATTTTTTAAAAGTATATATATATATATATATATATATATCTTATTAACGTATCGCAATTAATTTTATGCGGTTCTGCTCTCACCTCTCGTATTTGGCGGGAACACGTTACTGCACTCTTGCCATCATTTACATTCCGAATTAGTAGGTTATGTTTTTGTTCATATGTTATTTAGTTTAATGATTTTTTAATATTTAAATTCTACATATATAATTCTTTCCTTTCCTCTTGGTACATACTATGACAAGATACAGGTGAAGGTTGGCCGGCCGCAAAACTTGTTTAAACCTGCAATCCTGGTTCCTAAGGCCAGGAGTTTGTTATTATACTATCTGCCTTCTTCCTAATTTTAGTTATCTTAGGTATATAACTATATGTTTATTTTTATATTTTCGTTTATATATTTGTGTATGTGTATATATATGTATATAATTATATATTGAATTTTTTATATTAGATCATATATATATATATATGTATATATATATATGCATATATATATATATATATATATATATATATATATATATATATATATATATATATATCAGTATCACAATTATCATTACAAATTTCCCTGTCCACGTTTCAAACTTTTTTATACTGATGAACTTTATTTTCCATTACCCTTCAAGGAAACTTAAATAATTTCAGCAACACATAAAGGTAGTTATGCTTGATTAGAAATTTGGTTTTTTTAAAAAAAATCTGTACATTTTAACTTTTTTGTGCCCACTTTTATATTGACAAACATTGATTGCATCAAACTATGAAATTGCATCTGCTGAAAAATGTTCATTTTCACGTTTCTTTATATTGTTATATTTTATTACTTTATATTATTATATTTTATTACTTTATATTATTATATTTTATTACTTTATATTATTATATTTTATTACTTTATATTATTATATTTTATTAGCATTATTTTAACCCATTAAATAGATAGTACTTCTTCGTGAAATGTGTAAAAAATATAGTGTAGACAAGTATTGTGTAACTGAAATTTCTTTCTTTTTGTTTAGTCTTGATTTAGGAAAAAATCACTATGCAATTTCTATATGTAAACAAACAAAAAAAATAACATACATTTGTATCGATTCTAAAGGTACATATGTACATTTTCCTTGCATATACGTGTAAAATATACAAAAAGGGAACAATTTCGAAAAAATATATTTTCTGTACTTAAAAAATTGTGAAATTGCATGCAAATGTTAAAGATCTCTAATTGCAAATGTAGTTTAAAAAACATTTTAAATTAATTTGATCTAGTTGTATAACAAAATGGTTTTGATTGTGGATATTTATTCAACAATAAAATCATCTGAAATTTGTTGATAAAATACAAAAAAAAATCTAATTTGCATGTTATATAGAAAGGAATACACATTTTGTTCTGGGCACTCGTAAATATTCTCAAGATTATAATCATTTAATCCATTTTATTTACAAAATAAAGAAAAAAAACTTCTAATGTATGTGCTTTGAAAATAAAAGCATTTGTTAATCACACGGTGCACCTAATTGTTCTTTAAATAAATGTTAAACTTTAAATGGAAACTCAAATAAAACTATATATATAAAATGTATACTGAATAGTTGGAACAATACATATTATACAAATAACTTTTAAAGTATATAATATTCTGAAGTACAAAAGCGCTTATTTGGTACAAAGAAAATGTCCATTGTGTTCAGCTATAAACTTTTCATTTTCTTTTGGGATAAGATTGATAAAATTTCATTTATTAATACGCAACAAATTAGACTAATTGCAAAAAAAAAAAAAATCTTGTCATTGATATATACTTCAGAAAACACTTTTAAGAGTAGATATAATATATATTATGTTAGATACACAGGTAAAATATTTAATAATAATTTAAAGCATCACAGGACTCTTAATCCATATCAGTGCATTCGAAAAAAACACCCTTCTTCAAACCAATGTAACTTAGCAATAAAACAAAACAATATTTTGAAATTTTTACTACATGATAATCATATATATTTACATTACTTCTCAAATTTTCAGAGAATTTGAGAAAAAAAATTAAAAAAGGTATAAATGAATATAAATTGGACGCAAATTTTCAAAAACATGAAAATCGGTATTTTACACCGCGCAAGATTCTGACGTACAAAATTGATAACAATTTACAAAATAAGTTTTACCTGGTATAAAAATGTGCACTTTTGAAGTCATACTAACTTTTAAGAAATTTAGAGAACAAAAAAAGTATTTTTTAAATACAATTATAACGAAAATTTTCAAAATTTTAAGAAAAAAATAAACTAAAATTCAAATAAAAAAATATATTAATTTTTTTTTTTGAAAATTGATGTAAAAGTTATGATAAGTCTTATTTTGAATATGAGTATGAAATTTCAAATTAATATCATAAATAGTGTTTGAGAAATCCTGCGCGGAAGCTAAACTTTTTTTGTTTTGCGATAGAGGAAGTTATAGGGTTTAAGAAGAGATAGGGTTTTCGTTTAAATTTCAATAGTTATTTCTCAATAATTTTGGTAATTTTCACAGTATCAACACAATTTTGGTATCAAAATTCTCAGAAATGTTAAGGTTTAAAAGTTAATTTTTTTTTCAAAAAATTGAAACATTTTGAATTTAAGAGCCCTGTGAGGTCTTAATGGAGGAAAAAATTAAATCTATTACGATACTGAAAAAATATTTTTTGCTAAATATGGATAATTATATAATACTGACTGTTAAAAAAATTTTTATTTTGTACAGTAAAAATGGGAATATTATATTTGAAATAGCAATACCATATATTTTATAAGCACTTACTTAAAAAACAGAGTCGTTTAGAGAGGTTTTTATGCCTAAAAAAGAAATGATCCTATATTTTAAATGAAACCGTAAGCAATAAAATGATATTTTGACTGTAAATATGTTTACAAAGATAATGAAATACTGTTAAAGCAAATGCACAAAATATCCTTCCAAAAATACTTAAGGTATCTCACTACCCTAAAACCATGATTTTTTTTTAAATTGACAATTTGTTCTGACTTTATTTTATAGACCATTTTATTAGCTTAATAACAATACCAAGTATTTTATTTTCACTCCACTAGAACAAAAACTACAAGTGTTTTAGTAAAAACAAATGCCATAACTTTACACAAGATGTCAAACTTTAAAATGCGTTTTACTCGAAATGTGTTTTTTTCGAAAAACTCAAACGGGGACAGTGATTGCTCAAAAAGGTTTGAAAATAATTAGCTGAAATGTTTTGCTTATATTCTGCATAGCAGTAGAAGTGTTTTGATCTTCAGATTTATCAATAACTATTTTATTTCAAAATTTACAGTCCTTTATGTGAATATAGTCAATGTTTTTTTAAGCAATTTCGTATAGCCACTAAGATAAAGTGCTCTAGTTTTTGTAAAAATAAAAATATCTCTTATCCTGAAGGTCTTTTCAAACAGGAATAACAAAGTAACACATCAGAACTGAAAAACTGAGAATTTGTTCATAAAATCTTTGAACAGAGCGGGTCCCGTTTATGTAATTTTTTTGTACATTTTTACTAGTTTTTTTCCCATTTTAATTATAATAATTTTTTTCTTTTACCAATTTTAGGATTTTTTCCCAAAAATATAATAAATAAACATAAAAATCACAAAAAAATCTCCATATCTTCTTTTTTTTAAAAAAAAAGTTGTCGCAAGTAGTCGGATACCTTAAGTAGGAACTATAAACTTTATTCAATTTTACGACATGAATATAATTTACGTATAAGTTCACATTAGCATATATGTTACGGCATTCTCACGAAATATACTAAAGTGTTTTATCTATATTTAGAGCATGGATTCAAGCATGTGAAAGATTCACCTATGCTATAACAAGAAACATTTTGGAGAAAGTAATTTACAGAAATATATGAACTAAATAAATATGACTATTGTTATGTAGTTAAAGAACATTAAACGTGATATTCAAATCGTAATGTTGAGTTTATTTACTGAGCTTTTGTGGTATAGTCAACAAACTTAAGGTTAACGCCATCCAATATCTAAATAAATATATTTACACATAAAATCTTTATTTCTAAAAACCATTCTTTAAAGCTTATTAGTTTTATTTTAACAAAGGTTTTTAATTTTACAGGTTAATACAGAAAATATGCCACTTTCTAGATTCTTATTAAATATTCAGCACTTCAGTTTTAACGCTACATCAGCTCATACATTTAAATTAGACTGTGAATAAATTAAACATCTTTTGGAAAATTGCAAGTCTAATGTATGTATTAAGTTCCAAATTCCAAACTTCTGGGAAAAGTTGGAAAAGAAAGATGTAAATAGTTCTGTTTTTAAGAAAAGGAATGTAATTAAGTAGCTACTCCCAAAAAAGTAATTAAAATACGAACTTTTTCATTCTATTTTGAGAGTAATTTCCTTTCCTATTTTCTTTGAAGAGAATTAAGTTCAGTTGCATGGTTAATTACAAATGATTCCTTTCGTACCTCTCCATTACATTAATCCCTAAATGATCTTAAGATCGAGTTACATTCAGGTAGTTTCAGACGCAGTATCTTTAAAAGATAGTATGTTTTGACTGATAGTAGCTTAAAAGCAAATTTCAAATCATGAATGTTGTAAATTATGTTGGGTGATAAAAATTTTGCTTACTTTAATGTTATAAGTTTGTAATTGGTTATTTTTCTTATATTTAAAAAAATATTTTTTTAAAAATAATATTTATTTTTGAAAGATAAAACCACACATATATAAACTGATAAATGATACAATTTTGAAAGAATATGTTTTTTTTTATCTTGTGATTTTAAGTTATCCGACTACGTTCGGAGCCGTGATTTTTCAAAAGCGTATAAATGGATAATATTTATGATATTTTGAGTTACTTAGATTAGAAAATGTATATAAAATTGTTTTAAGAATAGTATTAAAAAATTCTGAAGTCATTTTAAAATGCTACTTCTCCTATAACAATTGATGTACTCCAATGAAATTTGATTTTTACGAATACTTTAAACTATTTATGAAAAAGCTGGCATGAGCTTTATGCTAACATAATTAATTTTCGTAGAATTCCTCTTTTTATGAATGCTAATTGATGCAAGAAATGTACATAATCTTAATTCAACTGTTTAATTTTTTTAAAAAAAAATAAGTATATTTATTAATATAAAATACATAATAACTTTAGTTACATAGATAAACAAATTATAAAGCATTTGACACTACAAAAAACCGTAGCATTTTAAATAAAGAAAACTAGTTATTTATTCTTTATGAAATAAATCAGATTAAAAGTTTTTATTTGCCATTGAGTTGCGAATAAAAATAAACACAAAAATGTTCTTTACTCTGGATTGCTTAAACATAGAATTATCCAATTTTCAGACTTTATAAAAAATTATAAAAATAATTTAGGCAAAAAATTTTTATTTGAATTTCTAACTGATTTTTGTCATTTGAATCAGAATCATTCCCCTTAAAGTTATTAATGAACATTGTACTTAAGTTTATTTTTATTATATATATGAACCGCAATATTTTCTTCAACCTTAAAGTTAAAAATTCAACCTTATTTTTTTCAATTATATTGTTGGCAATTTCTGAGAGGATTTTGCGACAAATACATACCAATATGTGATAGTGAAAATTCCACATCTACAAGAAGTAATCCAAAGATCCGTCAAATCTCACTGCAAGCACCTCTCACAAGGGTTAGAACTTGGTACATTATTCAGTCAAAGACTCATCAATGTGAAAATATTTGTGTCCCTTCAGAGGACAAATGTAATAAATAACTAACAAAATCAGACCACCAGCAATAGAGTTTCTGTAAGACGATTTTGTGCAACGCAGGAAAAATGCACTGAAGAAAGATTGGCCTACGCATCAAATCTCAGTTTACTTCCCCTTAAATTCATACATGCAACATCATCTGCAGAAAAGAGGGTTAGAACTGTGAAATGGGGCGTTTGAAGAATGCCGCTGCGTCCAGAATGATTACAGGATACAATAATGATGCTGCACCAAAGAAATAATAGCGTTCCCGGTCGCAAATTTTGACGGCATTCTGAAATATGTGCAGGACATCATTTGTGTGTCGACATGGACAAGATTTATTGTTCATTGTTTGCTTGTTATTGGCAGTTTAAAAGAATTTAATTTTAATCCAACAATACAAACCACTCCAATGACATAGACAACGGAAAGTTGCAAAATAGCGTTTACTGAGAAACATGCAATTCATTTTCAATGACATTCGTCATATACTACTGTGGCTCCGACATGATGACTGTCCAATCATAGCATCTGTGGAAAAGCCCAGTACGCGATTATGCAGTATCATGGTTTGGGGCATCATCGCATACACCAGAATATGTCCCCTGGTTATTATGGAGATGAATTATATTTTGAATGTTATTATACACACACACGCGGGGTTGATGGAAAATGGCCGGTAATATTCATTTATATTTAAGAGTGATATTTGCTGGATACCAGATAGATAACATTTTGCTGCTCATTGCATGCAACAGCCAAGGTGTTCGGTAAGAAGTGCCTTCCCTGGCCGCCCTTTTCTTTTAATATTTCAGCAATCGAACATATCTGGGAGTAATTGGTTGCAACTTGCATGTCCTTCCGCCACTGCATTCAGAAGAGGAAATGTGTCAAAGGTTTGATCTAACCATCATGGTCATCATCATATGCATCATCACTACATACGCTATACATGCTTTCAATGGACTTACATATGGAAACACACTGCTTCGTATATCATTATCAACGGTGACCCAAAAAACCTAATGATTTGACGTTGATCTCATTGTGTGCCAGGGGTATTATTTAATAAATTTTAATTTTAAAAAACTAAAAGGCACGCTTTTATAGTGTATGTGCGAGAATCGAACTAAAAAGTAAAAAAAAAATAATTCTTAATATAGGAATAAAATGATTAACGAGAAAATTAATGTCATTGTGGTAAAAGCATGGGAGGCTCTATATTAATTGTCATAATTTCTTACTATTTCTACACCGAAATACTGAGTTAGTTTAAAAATGTAGCACAATGATCTTAATTATCACGTTAGTCATTTTATTCCTATATTAAGATATTTTTTTTTTACTTTTTAGTTCGATTCACACTATATAAGCGTGTTTTTTAGTATTTTTTAAAATTATAGTTTATTTTTCATTTTTTTGGTTCGATCTACCATGAAAGCCTTTTTTTTTTAGTTTCTATAACTATAATTTATTCTTTGTTGAATTTATCCTTGAGTTTGATATTTGGAGCCGGAATTATGTGGCTGCAGGAACTAGTCTTGCTCTTCAAATGAATATTAATTAATGGGTCTGAAGGGTATTTATTCTCTTCGTTTACCAGTTCTCGGATGAGTCCCATATCATTATATTTCAAAGGTTCCATCTCTATGGATACAGGTTTAACTAATAAAAGTGTGTTAAGAAGAAATATTAAATGTCAATCGTATTATCGCATGTTAAACGGATTGCTATAATGTTAATTCGTATGATCACTTTTAAACATATTGCTTTATCAAAAATAAAAATAAATAAATAAATATTTAGCAGTTAGAGCATAAATTTATCTCCTTTTAAACGTATTTCTATACTGTTAATTCGTATCATAGCTTATAAACTGCTAAAGTCATAAATATTTTTTTATAGAAATAAAAAAAGAAAAATTAGCAGTAACAACATGATTTTTTTTATTCACATGCACGAGTCTTTTTTTATTTCCATTTTCAGAAAAACTACGCATCCACCCGTACCCTTTTTCCCATACTTATTTGTGGCCGCGGTAGCCTAGTGGTATAGGTATCAGATCGTGGCTTGCCTGGTCATGAGTTCTATCCCAGTACCACTAAAGACCCGCCGTGTAGGGCAGCGATGCACGTTAAATCTGTCGAGAGCTAAAACGTCCTCCCGTTGGTGTGGTGTGGTAGTTAGGAGAGGGGGGTGCCAGCTCAGGTGTCGTCCACGTCACTTGACCATGGTTCAAAATTACGTGGTCCGTCGCCAAAAGCCCTCGTGTAGCTGAACAGTGCGACGTTAACATTAAATCAATCAATCCCATACTTATTTATGATGAACCTGATCAGGACATTAATCTGATCTTTTTAAAGTGGGTAAAAATCGCGCTCAAATATTCCATTACATACAAGTGAAACATATGAAAGTGTGTTAAAAATAAACATCAGTTATTTTTTGTTCCTTTTTTGTCTCTGTTTGCAAAGTTTCTTCATTTTCTGGCAATTTCTCTTTCTAACTACTAAGTTAATTTTATTTTGTACTAAACGTTTGATTTTTGCAATAAAAATAAATTGGCAATTGATGCACCTAAATCAAAAATCAATAAATAAATAACTTGAATATAAATAATCTCACAACTGCTATGGCGCAGTATGCTAGAACTTAAAATGATTATTTGTAATTTATTTCTACTATTAATCCTTCATTAATTTTGAAAAGGTACAAAGACAATGCTTAGTTGTGCAATTTAAGGAGTAGAGGTAATATAAATAAAAAAAAAATCTAGAGTCTAAGATATTCCACAGAAGTAGGTAATAGCTAAGATATTAACAGAAAACACACACATATAATTAAATATTTTAAATATCTTCACTAGAAAAATGCTATCAGGAAAAATGTTTCAATATTACTTTACGAATTTAAATGTCTCTTAAAGAAATTACACTGAAAAAAAATCAAACTATAAATATTACATTAACCAGACATGATACAAAAAAATCATCAAACTACCTATATTTTTAATCGGTTTATATGATACCTCGATTTATGTAAACGTTCTTGCAAATTGTCAAAACTTTATCTGAAGCTTTATAAAGTTATGCCTTAATTTTTGGTGCTGGATTAAACAAAATTGCCACACCTACTTTTTAGATTATATGCTAGAAAAATGATTGATGAAAAATGAATGAATTTATTTTCTATCGCGCGCCTCAATGAGACTACCAATTATACAATTAAATATGCAGTAACAAGTCATTTCAAAAAAGAACGCCCAAATTCATTACAAATTCTAGTTTGTGTATTGTGTTTTTAACATCAAATGAATTTGGTCAAGATTTAAAAGTTGTGCCGGGTTTTTATAATATTGTTATGAATGAAATTAAAACTTTAAAACTGATTCTACTAAATCACAAATAATAAATTCATTTTGATAACTCTGATAATTAAGAATCTCATTCGCAAGAATAGCAAAATTCTCCCATTTTTATATATTTGTTTTCGATGATAAATATATATGTGTGAAATGCATTACAATTATTATCAAAATATTGTAAGATATTTATTTAAAAATATGCACAGATGATAAATCATTGGATTTTGATGTATTTTACCCATAAATTGTTATTTGATTTTGATTTCCTTTGTGTATAATATTTAACTTGCGAAGGTTTTTTAAATCATAGAAATAAAAAACGGCATAAACATCTTTAGGACTTATTGTGCATTATTTAAATTGTAAAACTGAGCATGGAATCAGCTCTGATGTGTGTTTATTTATTTTTTTATATTTATTCAGGTAAAGTTTTATAAAAAAAAAAATTTTTAAGTTTTTTTTTCTATATATTCACTATTCCAGTATATAGTTTAATTGTTCTATATTTTGGCAACTTTTTAAGGTAAGCAGTTTTAAATAAGGTAATTAATATCTCATAAAAGTTTCGGATTCTTCGATGAATATTATATTATGCTGTTCACACATGGAATGAAAACTTCAAACAGATATTTCTCCATGTATAATTTTTGGTCATAAACTATTATTCAAGACTAAGGTTTTTTTTTTTTGATAATTGAAATTGGAAAGTGAATTTTTTTATAAATGCTCCAAAATGCATGTTTTGTAGAACTGTTTTATGAATTTAGTTCTAAGATACGTAGTAATTATTTAAATAAAAATTCAAAAGCAAAATTATTGCTTTTTAGATAATTTTTGTATGTTTACAACGGAGATATAAAATTAATGAGCCGCAGCATAAAAACACCCACAGACAGTTTTATATAGTATATTGTAAGGAGCTTCTAACTAAAATTCTGAATGAAAATATACATATTTGAAAAAGACTTAGGGATTTAAAAAATGTCAAATATGACTTAAAAAAATTACAATTTTACAAACATTGTGCGATAAATTTAAAAATTTTTACTCAGAATTATACTTAATAAGGACCTTTATTAAATGCAATTAAAACCAAGTTTCAAAAATTAAAAATAACAAGCAATATAAAAATATTAAGTGAATTCCTACTAGGATCAACAAAGGAAAATTTTATTTTAGCTACTTTTTATTAAATAGTTAGAATTAATATAAATATGTATATGCATAGGACAGAATCACAGCATTAAGTGGTAATTAGTTTTTATTAATTATCATTAAAGTATCGTATTGTCATCCAAAACAATCGTGTATATAAAATTTCAGTTCAAATGAATGCTTGAAAAGTTTGAAAAAAACTTTTTCAAGTTTTGACACAAGTCGCCAAAACGGTGGTCAAAAATTATGCTAACGTCGCTATATTTGTAATTCTTTAAATAATTAGTTTTAATCAATTAATTTTTATTAATTATTATTAAATTATTGTATTGTCTTCCTAAATAATCAAGTATATAAAATTTCAGCTCAAATGAGTGCTTTAGAATGTATTTTATTAACAATTGAAAATTCCACCAGGATAAATAAATAAATAAATAGAGAGTGTGAGTTAATAGAAGGAATTGAAAAATAATTGTAAACATTGTACCCAGTCCTCTTAAATTACTCAGTTTCGTCCGTTGTCATATTTCATCCGCTTAACTTATTTTGTCTTCTGCACTCGGTGTTAAAATTGTAAAGATTCTTTTAAACCCTAAACTCTTACAGAAAGAAAGCTCTCACTAATCCCAAAACTTAAAAGGAGGTTACAGCTATTCTCAACAATTGTCCGGGGGATAAAATTTGTTCTGTTGCTGAAGAGATTATTTTCTATCCCTTTTTCTGTGCGTCTTAATCATATCATTTCCGAACATTTGAAATGAAAGAAGTTTCGCTTAACAAGCATCATAAATAGAAATGACGTGATTAATAGATGGATGCTTTAGACACTAGTTTTTTATTCAATCTAAGCATTAATTGTTTTACTGAAAACTTGAAATTGATTTGTTAAAATTTAAATAAGTCTTTTGTTTTGTAACAACGGGCTTTCCGCTAAGTTTTCTCCTCCCAAATTCGGGTGTTTTACCATCCGGCCAAATTAGCACTTTGAGCTACAACACGTTAACCTTGTATGTGAACATCATAACTAAATACCTTATAAGCGGTCAGTGAAATAGAAACAAGTTGTTCGTAGGTAATGCAGCCACACTAGAGAGTTCACGAATTATACTCCATTAGCTGTTAGAAGATATCGCAGGATATCTCTTTGGAGAGCTTCAAAGATTACATCTCATTTAACCATTTCGTAGGCCATTTATTTCTTTTGTGAATTTCTTCCAGTTTTTTACATGTTTATTAATAATTAAACAATATCATTTTAGGAAATATACTTTATTTTGCCGAATTTTATGCTTACATTTAAATTTTAGGGGTAGGAAGAATACTTCCCAAGGAACATTCACCATTATGAGGAAAATTAACTTAAAAGCAGAGCTTTTCAAGCTTTCAATATTTGCCACCCAATATCCAATCATAATTTCCATCGCCCTCCCATACAATAACAATGTATTGAATTCAATATTACTATACTTTGACGCTAAAGCTACTATACGACATTAACATCTTAAGTGTTCCCGGCATATATAAGCGTCGCGCATTCAGCCAATGCGTCGATTACCCCGGATGTATATATACTACATACATCTTTACGAAATATAAGCTTTTGTGTGCACTGCTGTGCATAGAATTATTCCGAAGGCTTTGGAATGCAATAAAAAAAAAAGGACCTTGGAAACGTTTGCGACAGATCTAATTATTTTGGACAATTTAATTGTTTATTATCCCCTCCCCCAAATACATAGCATACGCGAGCCTACTTGGAAAATGGTGGCATTGCTCAGCAAATCGCGTAACTTTTGATGGGCGGTATAAATTATAACAAATTTAATTTTTTATATAATTTTATTTCTGACAAATGTATGGGGTCATTGGTAATTATTAATATTGTTCTTAACTTAGTATGGTTAAATTATTTATAAAATACATTGGGCAGTACTCATATACTTATAGGTGCATTTTATCAGTGTAAATTTGTACTTTATTTTTTATGTCAAAATTTATTTGTTTACTTTGAGTGAATTAATATTCTTTTAAAACAATCCTTTGTTTTAAATTTCCCAATATGCTTGCCCACCCTCTTGTAGGGTTTAACACCCCCCGGGAGCGCACCCCACAGTTTGAGAAACACTGCTTTAATGGATATTATTTGCCATGAAAAGATGATAATCATGTTGC
Source organism: Trichonephila clavipes (assembly GCA_019973935.1). Taxonomy (NCBI): domain Eukaryota; kingdom Metazoa; phylum Arthropoda; class Arachnida; order Araneae; family Nephilidae; genus Trichonephila; species Trichonephila clavipes. The sequence continues at coordinate 1,053,863 of BMAU01019565.1, forward strand.
AATGCACAAGAGGACATCACATTCTGCACAAATGTCTTTCCTTATCCCTTTCTGCGTCACATTGACTAAGCGCACATTATCCGGATTAGCACACTTCTTTACTTGGAATCCAGCAGGACATCAATTTCTTTTTCTTGAGGAATATTCATCTATTAGCTGACTAGCTAATGCTAGACGGAATGTAAGCTAGTCTAAATTTGTTTCATTTGTTCATCTGCCACAGTATGAAACTATTTATGATGACAACATCAATAAGGAAATAAAAAGTATGATGCCATCATTTTACAGACCTTCTTACTTGGTACCTTTCTTTCTTTGACAGAAGCCTTTGATCTTTCTTTGAGAACTAGTTTTCCCATCGTTATAATAGCAAGTACAATGTATTATAATAGAATTTGCGCTTCTTAAGGCTACAGTGGACAGTAACAAATTTTTTTTAAAATTTTTTACAAACATGCACCAAATTTTTACTGGCTGTATGTAACTTAGAACTAAAACCATATAAAAAATTTGGTGAGAAAAAAATTATTAGTTTTTAAGAAATTTAAAATTAAAAAAAATTAACGAACATTTCAAAATTTCAAAACGTTCCATGCGTTTTGATTTTTTTTTCAATTTTATATTTTCACCTGATTTAACTTCTTTAAGCAATTCTTTACAAATGTATGCATACAATGTAATGTTTTATATGATAATTTACAAAATATGGGTAAACGCAAATTTTTATATAAAAATTTCAAGAATTTTAATGATTTCCTACATAAAAACTTTAATTTCTTCTTTCACCCTATCACTATTACTACAATGCATCCAAGAATTTATAAGTATACATTAGATGAATACTTTTGGAAAGTTTTGTTATAATTCGACAAAAATTGCAACGCATGGAACATTTTGAGTTTTGGTTTCGAGGCAAAATTTTGATTCTGAGAAAAACAGCTTTTTTATTTTAAAGGAAATTAACTTATTTTTTAAAAAAAAAAAATTAAAGAAATAAGTATGAATTTGAAATTTAAAAACACTAATATCATACAAATATAAGATAAATGCAGAATATATATACATAAGGTTCTGCAATATGTATTGTAACAGTCACATTGACACGTGGTGTTTACAGTGATAAAAATTGAAGTAAGCTAGAACTTTCTTATAATATCTGAAGTAAATTAGCAGAATGTATTTTATTTTTTTATCTCAACCAGATAGTATATTATGTATTTCATTAATCATAATGAGTAAAAATAAAGTATTTCAAAGGGATTAAAATACAAAAATTCAATGTTTTCGAGGAAGCTTTCATTTTTAGAAAAACAGCTATTTTTATTCTAAAGGAAAACAGTTTTTTTAAAAACAATTAAAGACATTCATATAAATTTGAAAAATACTAATATCATAAAGATATGATAAACATAGAATATATGTATAAGATTCTACAATATTTATTGTAACAGTCACATTGACATGTAATATATATAGTAATAAAAATTGAAGTAAGCAAGAACATTCCAATAAAATCTAAAGTAAATTAACAGAATGTATTTCATTATTATTTCATCAACCAGATAATATATTACATATTTCATTAATCACAATGAGTAAAAATAAAGTATTTCAATACAATTAAATTACAAAAATTCAAAAAAATAACAAATCTAATTACACATAACAAGAAAACTGTTTGCTAAGTCTGATAAAAAAAATTTAAAAAGCACCGGCACTATAGGCTGCATTTGTGTTCGTGGCATTTCTTTTCCTTTTCTTTTGTTTCGTAGAAATATTCTGAGAAATGCGTCGTTTATCTTGTCTTTCTGCACAATAGTCAAAGAAAAACTGTCATTTAGACATGAGTCCTCTTTCGCTTCAAGAGATTTCACATAGCCCAAATTGTGCTTTTCGATGGCATCTGTTACAGCTATTTCCAGCCTCCTTTTTGAGACGAATACCTCTTTTGGACATTTTCGCCAAATGCAGCTATGCAGACTTTCATTCGAATTTTGCGTCTTGCCTTCTACGCATCTTTCAAGAATGGTGTCTGAAGCTAAACGTTGATAAACAGGCATAATTTTCTCCACTCCTTGTGGCGACAAGTAAGTTCTCATGGAACTGTGTGACCCTGGGGTTTTATTTTTGGCTATAGCTCTTTTATAGAAACACCATGATGATTCCCCTTCAGGACACTTACCATGCATAGGCTTTTTGTCAGTTGACGAGCAATGCATCAGGCTGGCATATATAGCAGTTTTTATTTTATCGGTATCAGGGACATTATCTTTTATTGCCTTTCTATAGTAATTTTGCAACTTTGTGATGTTTTTATCTGTAAGGCTTCCCTGCTTACGCCCACCAAGAGTCACTTTTTTCACCTTCCATTCTTTCACTTTGTTACGTAACGATGTGCCTAGCTTCTTTGCAATATGATTCAGGCACTCTTCCTTTTCGATTTTTATATCAGAACCATATATTTTATTGTCCGACAAAATATGAAAAGTTTTTGAGTCACCATCACTCAGCTTGAAAACGAATCTCATTTGGCAATCACTAATTGATCGCCTCCACATAATTAGTGCAGCGTGCATCTCCATGGCTCCAGAAGTTCCATCAAAATTTTTGTCACACTCATCCGCATGTCCTTTTTGCCATATGTGAAACTCCGCACTATCGACTCCCATATCTCGAGCAGCAACTACACAATTATGACAGTATTTCGACAATACTTCAAAGTCAAGGACAAGTCCACTAAGGATATCGATGATTATTCCTAATCCTAGGTTAGATGTATGTCCTCGCTTTTCCCAAGTACCGTCATATGACTCGCTCACATCAATTATTTCCTGATTTTTTAGAGAAGCATCAACTTTTACGTGAACTTCTCTAGCAGCTTGACGTGACATTTCGAGCATTTTTTTCTTCACCTCTTTGTTTTTCACGGATAAGTTGTGCATGCATTTGGCAAAGGTTTTTCGGTCCATTGTTGGCATGTTGAGCACAGATGAAAACGTTTCCAAAGCAGCATGCCCTTTGCCTATGGATAGGAAGGCACTCACCAGTTTGCTGTTTATATCATGTGAGTTTTTGGCCTCTTCTTGGAAACTTGAAAAAACACTTCCATAGCTTTCATGACATGATTCGCATAAAAGTTCCATCTTTGTAGAATACCCAATGGAATGGTGTTGTTTTATAACAAGGGTACAGTTTGTACAATATTTACAAGGAACTTTCTGCAATAATTCAGAAAACACAGCCTTGTGAGTGAAAATATAGCTTGCCTCAGGTTGGGAAGATGTACTAGGTTCAGACAATGTATCTCTCTGCAATACCATACTATTACTGTTTTTTTCATCAAAAGTTTTAAAAAATTTCTGCCATCGCTTCTTGCTATTTTCAGCCAACATCTTTCTCCTTTTGGTAGGACGACCCTTAGGTTTTCTATATCTCGATGATATAAGATCCATTATACAAATTTTAAATAACAAAGGCAATTTAAAATGAACTTTAGTTCTGAAAAGAACTTTTTGTTTTGGTAAAATCAATATAAAGTTTGAATAAAATTGAACGAAAAATGCAAACGCAAGTTCGAACGAATTGTAAACAAATAATGCCGATTTAGGTTTCAGATACAGTTAAAACTAATTGTTGCCATCCAGATCTTGATAAATTAACATTTAAAAATAAAAATTAGAGAGGCTATGTCTGCAGTAAATAAAATTCGTACTGTCAAAGAGCATGACAGCTTTGTCAGCATGACATCAGAATGTAAACAAAGGGGCGTGGTCATGGATGACTGAATCGGAACTACCCCATAACTCTGTAAAAAATGTATGAAACCAAAAATTTTTTGCGTTTGATAGAGAGGCTAATATAATATTAAAATAAGTCAAAAAAATTTTTTCGATATTTTAGTCAATTTTCCACATTTTAACTGTCCACTGTAGCCTTAAAGGTATGTTTTGTAAGATCATGTAGATGGGAAGTATTCTTCACAAGAACCACGAAAGGGTTGTGGTAAGTACCCATTACTTCTTTCTATTTAGTTTGTCTTATCTGTACATAGCGCAATCTAATCAGGTCTAACATTTAAATTAATAAAAGTAAAGAGTTGCAAATACTTGTTTGTAATCATTTCGTGTACGATTTAATGGTTTTCATTCCTTGCTGCTTTCGGATCTCTCCCAATATCTATTACATGAGCGTGATCTCACCTTGACAAACACGAGGAGGAGGTACTGCGATTGTTTAAATATTTATTTAGCATTATGAGGTCTTTACTAAATATATGATACATAAAATGATAATTTAATGCTATATAAAAATATTTAAATTTGCATTAATTCTAAAAATGTGATTATGTGATTCAAAACATCACAACGTTAGTATTTAGCGTAATATTACATTCGAACTGTTAGAGTAACATGAAATCGTATATTTTAAAATTTTCTGAAAAGTTTTAGCGTCTATTTTCCTTTTATATTAGTAATTTCGATTTATATCATGCAATTGGATATTAGTACATAAAATAGAAACTAATTAATTTTCTTTGCGTTTCATAAAATTGTGCTTTGAGTGTTTAATACTTTTAGGTAATAAATAATAATAAAATGATAAACGGCTTGCCAAAAAAAATATCCTGATTTATGTTTGTTCAGAATCGATTACTTTAAAGTTAATGATGTTTTATTGAGAATCAAAAGGCATTTAATAGAAATTATGGGAAAAAGTTTCCTTTGTAGAAATATTTTAAGAACCAATCCTTGTATTTTTCTTGCTTCACAGATTTTTAATCAGAAAAAGTTCTCCTTATCGCAAGGTAAATAATAGAACCATTTTTTTCCTATTATTCTACCTTAGTACGTATCATATTTGTTCTGCACAGTAAAGGAAAAAAAATTAAATAAAAATAATGTTTTATGAATTATTGCTCAATAAATTCTTTAAATACTACTATTACACAAAGAAAAAATCTTGTAGATTGACCACATGTTACATCTTACCTGGAGAATCCATTGAAAAACATCAAAGATAAAGTGGTACATGTAAGATGGAAGACCGACGTGTTTGGTGTATAGTTGTGGAGTATTGTATTACCTCTGCCGCAGAGTTTTGTACTGCATTTGACAGTACAATAACACTACGAACTGTTAAAAATCGTTTATTCCAAGACAGATCCGACATAGACGCGGGGCTGCGGTAGCCCAGTGGTGAAGGTATCGTATCATGGCAGGCATGCCATGAGTTCAAGCCCAGTACCTCTAAAGATCCGCCGTGTAAGGCAGCGATGCACGTTAAATCTGTCGATAGCTGAAACGTCCTCGCGTAGGTGTGGCGTGTTAGTTAGGAGAGGGGGTGCCAGCTCAGGTGTCGTCCACGTCACTTGACCATGGTTCAAAATTACGTGTTTCATCGCCAAAAGCCCTCGTGTAGCTGATCAGTGCAACGCTAATATCCACTCATTCACTCACTCATCCAATACAGACGTCTTGCACTGTGCATACCACTTGTAGTGTTTCCTCCCTTCACCAGGAGGCGCACTGTGCTCCCCTCGGCAGAATGTGTTTTTTTTTTAGAAGAGAGTCTCTCGGCACCGGCGCGTTAGGTCGGAGGCCATTTTGAAACATTACCCGCGTGGGTACTTTAATTTTAAAATTTACATGTTTATATTGAATAAAAGTGCTGTCCGTAAAATACGTCTCTCTGTTGGGGAAAACTGAAACAACATTATACATTTTACCACAACGTATCACATTGGCGCATCACGACAGGATCTAGAACGCCTGAGGAGTCAAGACATCAAAAGGAACCACGAGGTAGGCAACCCTTTTGTATCGTTTTGAGCGAATTCAGCAAGGTTTTTTTCTCTTTTCTAAATTTTCTGGGTTAATTCATTTGGTATAATTCTTTCTTTCTAATCATGTTTCGCGGAGCTAGAAAGGAGGAATTAATATTAATTACGGATGAATTGGGTGAGAAAACAACCCCAGAAATGAAAGTGCTAGATTTAAAAAATTTAATTTTAAATAGCGAGAAGTATAAAAACAATAAAGAGTTTATGGATGACTATTTAGATTCAATTATTTCGAACAGAATATCGTACGAAGAACAAGCGCGTGCGGACAGAAAATCGAAGGAAGAGCAAGCGCGTGCGGACAGAAAATCGAAGGAAGAGCAAGCGCGTTTAACGGCAGAATCGCAGCTTGAGTTTGAAAGAATAAATCTGGAAAAGTTAAACTGGAAATAGAATTGGGAAAAATAAATTTAGAAAGGGCAAAATTGGAAAGTCAAAGGGATAGCAATGAGTTGCAGCGTACAAATCCCGAAACAAAGCAAACTTCGATAGAAAATTTTATTCTAAGTGTTCGTACTTTAACTCTGCCGATTCCTAAAAAACAAGGGTGGAATTTATTTTTTTCTCTTCTTTAGAACGTTCATTTAAAACCAAAAATGTGCCGGATGAATTTAAAGGAGAAATTCTTTTAAATTTGCTAGGAGAAAAGGCCGAAAATATTTTGGTTTATGTAAAAGATGAAGAAATAAGCGACTATAATAAATTAAAAAGTTTAGTTCTAAGAGAATTTGAGCCAACACCTTTAATTTGCTTACAAAATTTTCAAAAAGCGAAACGAATGCCAAATGAAACGCATGTTCAGTTGGCATCTCGTTTGTTAACGGTAAGGATCAATACTGTAATTTGAGAAATGTAAATGATTTTAATTCTTTAAAGGGAGTTAATTGTTAGCGATAAACTATATGAAACATTAGATAATGAAACTGCCGTTCATATAAATATAAAACAGGAGCAAAATTGGTTCAAACCAATTGAAATGGGAAAAAGAGTGTGACATGTTTTTATGCTTGTAAGGAAAATCATTTTCGGGTTTACATAGAGCATGTCATAATCAGAATGACTCACGCAAGGATTTTAAATATATCCCTCTAACGCGAGACGGGAAGTAATAAATCTCAATTCGAAAGAAAACAAATTTATTAACTCAAAACAAAGTAGGTTAAATAAAAAAATAGAATGCTACATTTGCGGTGAAAACCATTTAGCTCGAGATTGTAATAGAAAGTATTCTAAATTAAAAAATGAGAAAAAAGAGACTTCTCAAGTGCAATATGTACAACCGAAAGTTGACCTTGAGCCTTTGAAATATGTAATTGTTTATATTAACGGGAAAGCAATAAATTGTGTTTTTGGATAGCGGAACCCAGATTTTTATATGCAATTCCGATACCTTTCCAGATAGTTCTAATGATGAATTCGGAAAAATTACTTTAAGCTCTGCATTCGGAGAAAATGTAGAAGCAAAACTAATTAAAACCGCTATAGCTCTCGATAATAATTCTTTGAATCATCCAATGGATTGCTTGGTAGCGATCACAGATAAATTAAATGCTGATGCTTTAATACCTCCTGCTTTATATGAGTCTTTGTGTTCAATAAATGACAAAAATGATAAAAGGAAAAATGAGATTTTGCCGAATCGGCTGATAGTTCTATTACGTTTTCAAATGATGAAAATGGGTAGAGTGTGGGAAAGATATATTTTATGTTGAGAGTGACTCAGATAACATAAATTTTAATTCGGATTACACTAAAATGAAAGATGAGCAGAATACTTGTGATTCTCTTAAAACAGTTCGTGAAGAGTTAAAATTAAACAAAGGAAATTTTTATTAATTGATGGATTAATTTATCACAGGGATAAAATTCTAAATGAACCAGTTATGCAATTAGTTTTACCGCGTTGCAGAATAGATAAGGTAATGAAACTAGCCCATGAGTCAGTTTTGGAGGTCATATGGGGGTTAAGAAACAAAAGAGAGGATAAAATATAATTTCTTTTGGCCAAATATGTCTGGCGAAATTGCTGAATTCGTCCAGACATGCAAGGGTGTCAGCTTCGGAAGCCTGAGAAAATTGGAGATAGAGCTCCCATTACACCTATTGTCCGTCCTGAGCTTCCCTTTGAGATTGTTAACATAGACGTGATCGGACCTATTCAACCGCCATCTGGTAGAGGGCATAAATACGTTCTTTGTATGATGGATCAACATACACGTTGGCCTGAAAGCAGTACCACTTAGATCCCTAACAGCCAAAAATGCATGTGACTCTCTATTACAAATATTTTCGAGGACTGGAATTCAGTATAATTGCCAGTGATCAAGGCACAAACTTCAAGTCGGCTTTAACCCAAATTTACGAAAAGGATTGGATCTAGTCCTAGGTTTTCCTGTCCTGGCTACCCGGCCAGCAACGGACTAGTTGAAAGATGGAATAAGGTATTGAAGGACATGATTCATCACGTTATTCGTGAAGATCCACGAAGCTGGGATCGACAATTACCTTTTTTGTTGTTTGCATACCGTGAAGTACCGAACACTACCACAGGTGTATCACCATTTAGGTTATTGTATGGCAGAGAAGCTCGAGGGCCGTTAGCCATTCTTAAATCATCCTGGGCAGGCGAAATACATCTTCCGACGAACATTTCCCAGTCAGCTGCGGATTACCTTCAGGAAATGAAGATAAATATGGAAAAGGCTGCTGAGAGTGCCTCTTTAGCTGCTGCTCAGAAACAAAAGGCTTATGGAATTACTTCAACAAGAGGTCATCTGTGAAGAATTTTAGCATCGGAGAACAAGTTGTTTTGCTGATACCAGATTCTAGTAATAAGATCTATGCGAGATGGACTGGACCTGGAGAGATAATTCAACACCATCCACCCCATTCATATAAAGTTAAACTGCCCGATGGAACTGTAAGACATGTTCACGTGAATAAGATCAGGAAGTATCATCCTCGTGCACTTGCAGTTGGGGTCATTTTTTGAAGGTGACCACGAATTCGGAGAAATCCATCCTACTCCCTAATTTATCGAGGTCCACATCTGAAGAGTTCTACATGAAATCAATCTGAATCATCTGAAGGAGAGTGAGAGGGAACAAGTGCTAGCGATTGTTCTAAAACACCGAACACTATTCACAAGTGATGTGAAAATAGCCAAAGTAGGGACTCATCGAATTCGCTTAAAGCCGAACATTGAACGTAAAAAGCCGTTCGTATATCGCATACCAGAGTCCTTGAAGATTAAAGTTGATGAGCAGATAGAGGAGCTTGTGCGACTTGATTTAATTGAAGAATCTGACGCAGAAATAGCCTATCAATTGTTTGCGTTAACAAGAAAGACGGTACCCTACGACTTTGCGTTGACTTCAGAGCTCTGAACTCGGAGAGTGTGTCTGATGATTTTCCGATGGAAGATGCAGTGGAGCTCATACATTCTATTGGAAGAGCCAATATCATCACAACGTTAGATCTCTTGAAGGGGGTATTGGGCTATACCCATGGCTGAAGACAGCAAAAATCTTACATCTTTCAAGACTCATCGGCAACAGTACCGTTTCAAGGTGATGAGTTTTGGTTTGAAAAAAATGCCTCTGCCACATTTCAGCGTGAAATGAACAAAGCATTATCGTGTTACAGAGAATTTTTCACGTGCCTACATCGACGACATTGCAATCTTCTCCAAAAATTGGGAAGAACATCTTTTCATCTGGATACTATTTTAACGAAACTTTCAGAGTTAAATTTCACTGTGAATCTCAAAAAGTGTGCCTTTGGAAAGCTCAAATTAAATATTTGGGTCATATTATCGGTTCTGGTAAGCACGAACAGATCCCGAAAAAAGACTGCAGTTATCAACAACTTACCAGTGCCTAAAACGAAGGAGCTTCGTAGTGTACTTGGACTGTGTAATTACTATCGTGAGTATATTCCTAAATATTCAGAACTTGTGTATCCATTGACGGAACTCACCAAAAGAAGTACCTGATTCCATCCCATGGACTGAGAAACATGATTCCTCATTTCATCTTCTAAAAAAGGCTTTAGTGGAAGCACCTTCGCTGTACTCTCCAGTTCCTGATAAACCGTATACCATTCATTCAGATGCATCGCAAATTGGCATAGCTGCTTGCCTGTCACAAAAATGTGGTGATAAGTGTTACCCAATTGCTTATGCAAGTCAAAAATTAAGTAAGACCCAACAGTCATGGTCAACTATTGAACGAGAGGCATTTGCGATTGTGTGGAGCTTAAAAAAAGTTTGAAGTATGGGTATTTGGGACTGAAATTGAATTTTATACTGATCATAACCCTTTACCCTACTTAACAAAAGTGCACCACAATCTGCGAGGGGCTACAACGATGGGCTTTTGCTCTACAAAGTTCAATGTGACAATCAAACATTGTCCTGGTGTAAAAATGCCTCATGCTGATGCACTCTCACGATTAGTGTAACAAATGTGCTTTTCAATTTTAAAAAGAAATTTTTGGATTTAGTGAATAATTATTTTCTTTATCTTATTTTGTGTATCTCATTATATTATTTGTGTGTCTATTTACATTTAAAAATGCTAGTGTTTCTTTTCGAGGTAACAGTTTTTTTTTATATTAATGTTTATTATGTGAATTCCTTAAATTTAAATTTTCTTTATTATTATGGTATAATTAATCATATCAAAATTGTATTCTTAATTTAGTTTTGTGTAATTTGTTATGTATACTTATTTTTCATATTTTTTTTAAAGTGTGAGGTAATACTAATTACTTGTATTTTTAGTGTATTATATGAATGTATATTATTTTTATGCTTTATGATCAGATTGAGTATCATGTGTGACACATCAATCTTGTGTGGGGGGTGTAGTGTTTCCTCCCTTCACCAGGAGGCGCACTGTGCTCCCCTCCGGTAAGAATGTGTTTTTTTATAGAAGAGAGAGTCTCTCGGCACCGGCGCGTTAGGTCGGAGGCCATTTTGAAACATTACCCGCGTGGGTACTTTAATTTTAAAATTTACATGTTTATATTGAATAAAAGTGCTGTCCGTAAAATACGTCTCTCTGTTGGGGAAAACTGAAACAACATTATACATTTACCACAACGTATCACACCACTGATTCAAATCACTGCGATTTGAAAGGTAAATGATCACTGGATGAAGGATCGAAGACCCGTTGTGTTTTCTTTTGTACCTCTGATCTGTATTGCTACCAGTAACGTCTGAATATTGGTGTTAGGAGGCCAAGTTAGTGCCTGCAAACAACCTGTCTGCGGAATAAACGCACTACACTTGAACCTAGAGTTGAAGTACAGGGAGCAATTCCTTCGACAACAGGATCACTCTCCCTAATTATTCCTTACGTCATGAATGCGAAGTCAGTCTGATGATTCAAACCTTTTATGAGCATCATTGAAAGACGTGTTTTCCTACAGGGTTTCCTGCAATCTCGTAGCCTTGTTTTAACATAACATCCCTAATAGAGTGTCTATGTGTGACTTTTTTGGCCTGCTAGATACCAGATCTTTCTCCAATAGGATAAGAATGGGACACAACTTCAGCGTCATCCTAAACCAGCATTAACTCCGGCTGTATTTACCAGCAAAGCGTATCAGGCATAGAACTTCATCCCACAATATGACATACAACACCTGTACGATACAATGCATACTCGTTTGCGTGTTGACATTCAAGATCCTGGTGGATGTACTAAATATTAATGCACCAACATTTCACATTTAAAATGGCTTTACTTGAGCTTACACTAAACTGGGATCTTGAAAATGTTATTTATGAACAAGCAACCTAAGCAAACGCATTGTAGAAATGTCAGTACTGTATTGTAACTTTTGTATTGCTGATGGGATTTTTTTCATTCATGGTAGTTAAGATGGATAGAATCATATATAATTACTTTTGTACCCCTATTTAAAAAATTAAAGTCATTTGGATACTTTTTTTTCTCTCTCTCAAACACAAATATCTTAACTTCTTTTAAATATTTATAATTAAATTCACAGAATTTTTGAGCTAATTTTTTTTTTTTATCTCGTGCTTAAAAATGTATAGATAAACAAATGATAGTAACTCTTTTTTTTTTTTTTCATTTTGCTTCATTACTAAGAACATATACTAAGAAAAATTCATAATGCTTCGATATTCTTAATACTTGAATTTTATAAATAAAATACTCAGAAAAAGCTTTTAATTCTGCAAAAAAATTTTTTTTTTTTACAAAATGCAATATGCTTTTTCTTGAAAAACTTCCCATTTTCGAAGACTTTTATGTTTGAAGATGGCTTGAAATTGTCCCTGTGTACATGTAAGCAAATATTAAAGTGTACATGTAAGCAAATATTAAATTGCGTATATTTACGAATTTGCTGATTTTGCACTTCTAGTGAAAAATGTAATATTTCATATTACTGCTTTTCTATTATTGGATACAGTTCACAAATATTTAAATATAACTTTGAAGAATTTCTCTTTGATTTAAATATTTGGATTCATAATTGCTATAGAGTTGTCAGATTTGTACTCTTAAACTGTTATATACAGTAAAACCTATTTTTGAGGTACCACATAAAAAACCGCACATCAAATATTCGAAAATTTCATGAATTCTTGTATATAACAAAAGGAAATTCGTTGACATACAGTAGATTTTTAAGCAGCTGCGAGGGGACCGCACAAAAAAAAACGTCGCACTTAGAAAACACTTCAATTACTTACGAAATGTATGAGAAAGTACCTCCTTAACAAAATAAGCAATTAAATTCAAATGGAAACATTTTAAAAACATTAAGTTTCTTATTGTATACTTGGAAAAGTTTTCAAAATGCACATACATAATTCACTGCTACCCAACGTAATCTAAAGCGTGCAACTTCCTGTGACGAATTAGTTCTAAATCCCTTCCGTCACTTGAAGTTACAATTTCAATAATTTATTTTTTATATCATAAGCTAAGTGATAAGTTTTTCGCAATGAAGGTCGGTTTGGAGAGTTGCTTATTAACGTCACAATAAGCAAATGCTTATTACATAATCTCTATTTTGGAGTTTGAAACTCCTTTCTGAGATAGCATCTATTTTAAGAAAATGCTTTTCTCAATTTGTTGGAAATCTGGATCTTTGCATGTTTTATTCGCTCTCAAAAATCTGATTCTTCTTGTCCGTTTTCATAATCTATTAAATTATTGATATTGGCACTGTCGTTGTAAGTTGCGTCTTCAATCTAGCGTGGGATGCTGGCGTATTGAGACAAAACAACTAAACGCGTTGTAGGGATATTGTTTATAACAAACGAACAGAATGTCTTGAAGTATATATGTTGCGGGAAATGATGAAGTTAGGAATTTGATCAAATTCCGAAGGGATGTGATTAATTCAAGAAATATGTTAAAATGACGTCTCGAGAAGGTCATTTTTCTAATAAATATTAGTGATTTGATCTATTTCCTGAACTGTTTCAGTGAAAAGATGAAATAGGCAAGTCAGGATTCACTTTACAGCTCTATTTTCGCTTGTTACCACTACTGCCACTACCACTATTTCGCTTGTTACCTACATTGAGTGAGTGTAGGGTTTTATGGCGCAAGAGCCAATTTTGGCTATACTACGCATAAACATTTGTTAAAAAACTTAAAATGTTTTATAAGAGGAAAAAAAGGAAACGCAATCAAAATGTAAACCATAATATTAATAATAAATTAGAAATTTTCCAATAAGGAAAAAATTAATCAATACATGTATACATGTAAATTTTAAAATATTTATATGTGGTCTAGACGGGAAAATAAATAAAGAATGAAGTGTATGACAAGAAGGAGGGTCGAAAATATAGAAATATCACTAGAATTTACCCCAGATTTGTGATACCCATGTTTACCAAAGAGAGTAAATCCCTTGGAAAAAAAGGAAAATATCACTAGGGCACCTCGCGATTGTGACACGTACTTAATATGTTATAAAAGCACCATATTTGCTAAATAAACTTTTAAAACTCTTCACAATATTATTTCATCATTTCACTGAAGCAGTTCTGGACTTTGATCAAATCACTAACTTTCATCAACGAAAATGACCTTCAAGAGACTTTTTTTTTAACATCTTCCGTCAGTTGATCATATCCCTTATGGATTTGATGAAATTCCTAATTTCTTCATTTCTCTGCGACATATATATATGTACATTGATAAAAAAAACATTACATTGGCGCCAAAGCCATTGAAATTGATCTAATGCATAAAAAAGATCTCACAGAAAAGATCACACAAAATAGATCACATAAAAAAAGACCGTACAAAAACTGGTTCTACTGTATTTAAGAAACTTACAATATCGATCTCGAAGATTTAAAAAAAATAAAATTTAATTCATTTTGTTCCTTCAATTAATTTTATCTCAATTTCCATTTATTTTTATTCTTAAAAACAAGAAAATATAGTGAAACGTGTTCTATTTGTTTTTCCTTTTCATCAGATTTTCAAGGATCTTACAAATGACCATAGCAAATTTTATACAAGGTTTCAGTGCACTAAAATCTTTAAGCGTACAACTCATGAATAAAATCAGGAATAGACGAAAGTTTCTAAGTAAATATTGAATTTAAACTCATGTGAAATGAATATTTCATACTTTTTTTTACTGTAACTAGTCAAAATAGATCCACTTAATGTAAGAAGTTATGAACACTTAACTGTACACATAAACATCGGGCTGTATCTTAATACATTCGAAAATTTGTTTTTCGGAAGATTCTGAATAATACATGAAGTCAAAATATATCTTGGAAAGTTTAGTAGTTCCATATTTTATACAAAAGAACATTTACATTTTGATCGAGGACAAATATTTATTACTGAGAAATTTCATGTTGTTGGTAAAAAGGATGAATCTGAAAATTTTGGCGATCTAAGCCAATCATAAATATATTGCTTACTAATAGAGTTCAATAATGGACACATAATCTTGCAGTAAATATGTTTACAGTAAGTATACTTTATCTGTAGTACTGCTTCTGTGAGTCATTCTAAAAAGTGTTTATGAAAAATAAAATTTATTGAAAACTATCTGGTATACCCGTTCTTCACACGGGTAAATTGGAAAATTAAACAATACAAATTGAAGCATAAATTATTTTCTTAATGAGCTAATTTTACGTGAATTGCAAACTAAACAAAAAAAGCCTTTTGCATATCTCAGCAGAACAGAAAAAAAAAACATATTTTTTAAATTTTAAGTCTGTAGATCTACAGCTGATAAAAGGAATTTTTATTTATTTTTAACTCTCCGTAACTCTCTTGTATGTTGATTTTTGAAAACACCTTCCTGAGCTGATATCTGCTCAGCAAAAGAAACATATTGTTCAAATTTGTGAAATCAATGTTTCCATTAGTATGGATAATTTATATTTGGATGAGCAATACGTTAATATTACTTTTGTTGTATTTATTTTATGTTAAAATCTGACCACCACCTCTCCCTTCGAAATATAATGTTAATATGAAATAAAAAAATGGTGATTGCACTGATCAAAGGAATAAATTGAAAGCGAGCACTCACTGAATCATGGTGTAGACAAAACGAACAGGGAAAGTTTTGCTTCACACAAAAAAGATAGATATATGCTGTCGCGGGCTTTTTTGCAGATGGCAGATATTTTTCCTACTTTCTTGACAATTGTCTGTATATTTTAGAAGCTTCACACACTATCTTTATAAATTTTTGCCTATGTGTTATTCTGAAGTATAAGCTACATTATTGTAAAGTTTCATTAAAATCCATTCAATTGTTTTGCCGTGAAAGAATAACAAACATCTCTCTCTCCATACAAACTTTCGCGTTTATATTATTAGTAAGGATTTATAGACTACATTTCATGATTATATTATCTCTATTTCAGCAATTTTATATACTATTTTAAATATTTAAATGGCATGATTTATAAGGGATTTTAATCTATAACATGTTATATACATATTAGGTTTGAATTCATTAAAAATGTGTGTATAACTTATGTACTGTGTGCAGGTTTTAATAAAAAAAATATTTGATATTTGAAATCAAATAATAGCCATTTCAAACTAAAAATGCACGATGTATTCCTGCATTCATACATTTACATTTCAAACAATAATTTATCAATAGTGGTATAGAAAAGACGTATAAGGGACTTTTTTTCAAATTTACATGTACCCTACGAACGTTGTTATCATGATTCATTTTAAATGTCTCATATGTTTTCTACACATTAGCATCAAAATACGGCTCATGATATGAACATTAAACATTTTATTGAATATAAGGACTATATATTTGTAATACTGCTTTTTTACCCATAAATGTTGAGATTTTAGCTAAAAATTCATGTACTAGATTTCTCGTGAAATTATCAGATAATTCAATAACTTTGTAACAAAATTTATATCAAAACTATTCCTTAAAAATCCATTAAGTAAAATGTAGATTAATATAGATTCAATAAAAATCTACAGTGTCCCAGGATTATTGGGTCCATTTTTAAAAGGAAGTATAGGACATCACAAGGATTCATATTAACATAGCAAATTATGGTCTGAAACATCTTCGTTTAGCTTTAATCTGCTTTTTTTTACAAAATTATTACAGGAAAAAGACCGGAATTACCGCAGTTTTTTGAGCTTGCATCACCCGCAGAGAACAGTTTTACGACAGGCAGATATGCACCCAGTGGCGCAACGGAAAATGTTAGAGTCTTAATGCAAATATATGTCTTGGGCCTCAAACCCGATCTTACAAAGGACTGCAACTTGGCGTCAGTCAGGCTTCGGGTCTCATAGAATCCTAAACTCGCCGTTATGCATATGTAGAGGGGATGTATGTAACGCCACTGTATGTACCAGATTCACGGATTGGTGGAAGGAAATATACGACCAGAGCAGAAAGATTGTTTCACGAAAGGTACACACAAGGAGATTCACTGGATCATCGGATGTTTACTAATTTGCATCACAATTTGTGTGAATAGGGATCATTACGAGGTAATAGATATAGTGAGGATGGTCCATGAGAGACTCGAAGTTCAAGTATAGAACAAAATGTGTTGCATACCGTTCAAAGAAATTCGAGTACCAGCGTAAGAGCCATCACTGCTGTCGTAAGAGGATCTTGGGTAAGCGTTCATCGTGTTACACTCATACCATCTTCAAAAAGTACCGTTACGAGTTGTGATGCAAAATAATAAACATCCATTGATCCGGGGCATATCTTTGTGTTTAATGTCACGTTACAATATTTCTGCTACTAGTGCATTTTCTTCAACCGATCCATAAATCAGGTGCATATATGCCAGCAAAGTGTTCAAAAAACTGTTTCATACTTCTCAAAGGGCAATGACCACTGGAATGCAGGTGTGTTTCCTCCAATGATCTTGGGAATAATGCTACCTTGCATCGAACGAAGACTTTTCCAAACATGGGTAGCTTTGTAAATATGAATCCTATATCCGCTACTTTCCTTAAATTTTGTCCTAATAATTCTTCTACATCCTGTATATTAGTAAGACTATCTACTTTTATTTGTATATAAAATATATTTATACAAAAATAAAAATCATACATTTATCGCAATAAAATTAAATAATTTTTTAGAAAAACTACTCTTTAGAAATTATTGAATTCAACTCAAAGCTTTTCAAACTGTCAATATTTGCGACCCCGCATTCAATCATAATTTTCATTACCCCCCCCCTCCTACGATTACAATGCATTGGATTCACTAATAATATAATTTAACGCTAAAACTGCAATACGACTTTACCCTATTAAGTGCCATCGAGGCATGTAAACGACTCGCACTCAGCCAGTGCTGTTATAGCAATGGACGTATATATACGTCTATCTGAAGTACGACCTCTTCTGTGTATTGTTAACCATTAAATTATCCCGAAGACTTTGAAATGCAATAATAGCACCTAGAAAAGGTTTTCGAAACACATATTTACTTATTTATTCCTTTTCTACCCCCCTTCCCCAATACAAAGCTCACCTACGTGTTAAAAAGCAGTGGCATTGGGGAACTAATAAAGTAATTTTTAATCAACATTTAAGGGATTAATTATACAATGTACAAATTACCAAAATAAATGTTATTTTTTGTATATAATTTTGTATTTCACGAGCCCATGGAGTCACTTGTAATTGTTAAACGTGTTCTTATTTTAGTAGTTAGCTTAGTATTCTTAACTTAGTTCTTAAATCAGTGTTTCTCAAAGTGTGGTGCGCGCCCGCCTGGGGGGTGTGATAACCCTACAAGGGGGGCACGAGCATATCGAAAATTTAAAGATTTTTTTAAAAAGAATAACCGGAAAGAGAAGTAAAACAAAATACTTTCTTCCATAATAATAAAAAAAAATACACAACACTGATATAATTTATGTTTATCAACTGGCGTTTTTCCGTCATCAAATAGCTATATTTGATCCCAAAACCAAATTAAAGAAAAAAAAACATTTTGTTTAATTTGCTGTATTTAATCAATAAGAGATTTTTTTTATTGCGTTTTAACATAAAATATTACTCGTTAAATGAAAAACAAAACTTAGACCCTGAAAAAAATTCTAAGAAGATAAACAATTCATCGCTGTAATTATTATTGAAATACTGTGCATTAGTTGTAGAAAAAGAAAATAAAGACATGATTCACTTTTCAGCCATGCTCCATAATACATTTGCTGAATATTTGATTGACCTTCAAATTTACTGGTATAGTAAGTGTTCTACATTAGTTCCGTCCCAACTTTATTCTGTTTGCTTTTAGCTTAGGGAAATTGTAAAAATAATAAATAGTTTTATGATATTAGGAAAATAATTGATTTATTTGAAGGATTATTTGGCCAAAATTTATATTTTTATGAGTATTCTCACAAACATATAAGGCATAGTGAAAAACATCATAATCCTTTTTAGATCATCCGTATTTTTTTTTTCTGAATACACTTTTAACCCGAGAGCAGTGGCGCGGGACATCTGTTATCTCTATTGAAGGAAGCTGAAAGAATGCATATTATTCATGATTGAGAAACGCGATGAACATGAAACGAAAGGAAAATTTTCAAATGCTTCCTAAAGAACTCCATCAACTTAAAATATGAAGCAATAAGTGTACCACAAGGTTCAGCTCGCCTTGTCAAAAAGACACAAGCAATAAAAAGTTCAACTTGTTATTTGTTGATCACCAAAGGTGTCACGAGTTCGAGCCCAGTACCACTAAAGACCCGCTGTGTAGGGGAGAGATGCACGTTAAATCTGTCGAGAGCTCAAACGTCCTTTTGTTGTAGTGGTGAGGTAGTTAAAAGAGGCCAGCTCAAGTATCGTCCTCGTCACTTGACCATGGTTAAAAAATACGAGGTCCGTCTCCAAAGGCCCTTGTGTAGCTGGACAGTGGGACGTTAATATTCACTCACTCGATCATGAAAGCTCATTAAAACTACAATAACTTGAACAAAATATGACAGCTTTGCCAGCAAATAAAATTTCTGTAATATTAGTGAAAAGTGTCTCTGATTTCCGTCCTTTATTAAGGTCTTGCACTTTTGAATCAATTTAGTTCAGTTTTATTGGATTTTATCTCAAATCATCAAAGAAAAATTGAATAGTCCTTGAAAGCCGGTAAGAATACTTTCGCTTAATTAAATTATTCACTGGAATTCCGATTTGAATTGTGTACAGTAAAAATAATTATAAACAAATGATTGGGGTGACTGAGTCCCCCCCCGCACTATCATTAGCGTTAGTATCAAGTGCGCGCCTGCTCCTGTGTTAAAACATTTTGAAGTTTCGCTTTAAATATTAAAAAGTAACACAATTATTCTTCATCGGAATTTTATATTCTTTTTCATTATTTAACATTAATTCTAAATGCTAATTCTGTGAGGTTTAAAAAATTGCAGTTCTTTTAAATAGTTATTTACAATTACAGCATTTATCTAAAAAAATCATTTTACATTTCTTTATACAATGTCGTGCACGCAGTTTTTTTTACTCTCCTTACAGTTCACCTATTATATCAAGAATAATGTTTTATTTTTTTTAAAAAAATTAACTCGTGTGAAGAGCCGGTGTTTCAGCCAGTATACTTTTAATGTATCAGTACTGAATAAGGTATTTTATAAATAATTTCTTAACACTAAAATAAGAACAAGTTTAATAATTATTAGGGACTTCCATGGGCTTGTCTTGTAGAGTAAAGTTTTTCAAAGGAAGGTGTAACATCAGAAATTGACACTTTGAGTTATTTTTCTATATTTAGCTGAGATCTATATTTTTTCTTCAAAGCAGCCACCGCAGAAAATCCGGTTTAACACAGGTAGGATGTTGAAAATGGTAATAGTATACGAAGTTCTTTTGTTCTCAGTACAGAAAATTCATCATGCACCTCTACCCAAAATTCAAAGAGCGATTTATTACAAAATTGCCTTTTAATTTTTCACTGGTTGTGAAATCTATGAAGATTTCTTCAGAAGTTGAGAGCCCTTCTGGAGTGTTAGAAATAGATCCCTAATCCACTCGTAACTTGCTACCAAGTTGTCCTCATCCAGAAAATACATTTTAAAATTCTTTGCCAACATTGCTATATGATTTTACATGGTTTTAAAAACAACTTCCACATGTTGTTCTTCAGATTTCTAATTTTTAACACATAGCGAGCTGGGGCGTTTTCCCCCAACATTTACTTCAGTAGTGGTAAATGCAAAATATTTGTATTTTGGAGAATATTGCCTTGATTTAATTTTCGGAACCATTCTCGTCTGTGTACTTGTTGATCCTTTATTATCGTCGAATGTTTGCTTAAGACTTAAAAATGTATGTATGATTTTGTTTTAATCTACTGCCATAAATACTTAATCACCGAGAATTACATTTAACGTGCAAATTAAAAAATGTACATTCAAGCTAGATTCGGTAGCTATAAAAGTATTGAATCGACCAAAACTGACTGGAATGTACGAGGAAAAGCATTTTTACATGTTTTGTGCAAATGTCCGATAGGTTACCCAACTCATACAAACGTACCCTATAATACCAGCTGTGATGGATATGATAGCGAGCAACATAAACTAGACTATTTTTCTAATGACATTTGTACTTTTAGAAATGGATGCCGAAGGAATTAAATCTTTAATTAAGTATATCATTTTGCGATCTGTTCCAATTTAAAAATTAGAGAAAGAAAAATAACATAAGTAAGTAATATATATTTTAAGTAATTTTCTTAAAATATATATTACTTTACAGTTACATATACAAAATTTAATATACTTATCGTATTAATTTGTACGGTTTATAATTAAGATCGTATTGTGACTTAAGCGTCTGTCTCTCAAACTGTATTTTTATTGCAGTAAATACATTATTGTTGTACAGGGAGGGGCGACAAAAGTTATGATTGAAATTTGGGTCGCCAGTATTGAAAGTTTGGGAAACATTGTGTTAAATTAATTATAAAATTCGTTGCACAGTACTGATATATTTATAAGTATATTTTATCAATGTAGATGTGTATTTTACTTTTTTATTTCAGAATATATTTTATTTATTTATTTTGAGTAAATTAATTTTTCTTTTAAAAAATAATCCTCTGTTTTTGACTTTGCAATACGATCACACCCCACATTTTGAGAAACGCTGGTTTAACCAACATAAAACAGTTCAAACGTCCTAAAAAACTGTCGAAATTTTGTAGCTTTTCTTAGTGTTCCCTTGTTGATATTTGTAAGAAAGATAGTATCTCAAAAGACGCATATTGGGTTTTATCAAGAGAATTAAGTATCGAACAGCAACAACACTTAAAAATACTTTTTTCGTAATACTAATAGAATAATATTTATTTTGAAGCAACCCTCGAAAAAATAATTCTCTAATTAGAAAAGCTTCAACGTTCACTCAGGTATTAAATTGATAGGGAGTGGAGGAAAGAACTACAAAATATATTTCTGCTTTAGTTCTGAAAGGATAAAAAGAGGAAATTTCTTTCAAAATAAAAAGGGAAAAAATTAATTACTTTTTTTTGAGGCAGCTACTTGATTACTTTCAGTTGCAAGAAAATAGTTATTTACATCATCCATTATAAATCCTAAAAGAATTATCAAGCTAATTTCTAAATAATTGTGTTAAACTTAATACGAAAAAATAAAAATTCTAGTAAATGGGAGATTAATATAAAAGTCTAAATATATGTAATTTTATTCCCATTCCATAAAAATAAGCTAACATTTAATTTTAAAAATAATTAATTTATGTTTTTAATACAATATACACAAAACAATAGCAAAATAAAAATTTTATTCTATATTCTCTATTATTTAAGTGTCTATCGACGATTTGCTTTACTTTCAATCACTATTTTTAATCATTTTTTTCGATGCAATTTAGGTGTAAATGGAAAAATAATGCCGATGAAATTTTTACTCAGCATAATAAAATAGTTTTTGCATCACTAAAAATTAATTATACGATATGTAAAAACAGTTCAGTTTACAGTAATAGCTAAAAAAAAAGGAAAATCATCTTATACGAAGGTTTTTTCGAATAATTATATGCCGAGTAAGAAACATGCATTGTTTTTTTTTAGAAATTCCAATATAAATTTGCTGAAATGTTCTACCGAAAAATAAGGAAAATGCTGTGTATACTATCACATTAACTATTTCCTTCCTATTTATCTTTACTTTTAACTATTTCCTACACGAGTACCTCTCATAGAGGGCATGTGCATCAGATAATGGGTTCAGAAAAATATGGGTAGAAAATAAAACAATTTTGTGTTATTTTGTTTGTGGATTATGATTACCAACGCGAATATTTGTCTGACAAATTAAAATTTTCCAAGAAATGCTGTACATTAATAAAGTATCGAATGAAAAATAAGCAGCTGCCTTAACAATGCTCTACCATAAAGTTCTTTACTAAACTATGTCAATGTTATGTCTGAGTAAAATAGTTGAAAAATATTTTAATTTTTCCATTCAAGAACTTCAGAATTGAGCTAAAAATATTAAAATAATAACTTGTAACAGACCTCTGACTGTAACTGAACTGCTAACGCCACCTGGTGCGGTATTGATTTTAAGATGCCATTCCGTCATCTATCCTCTTGTATATGTGAGTGTGCCTGTCTGTCTGTATACCACCTAATATATTGCTCTTATTATTCCTGTGATGTGATGGCTATATGCTGCGTACCAGGTATAAAAAAATTCTTAATCAAACTAAATTCCAGTATATCCATACATATTCTCTAGATCCACGCAAACAACGGTTAAAAATGGCGCCCAACGTGGGGCCAGTGACTGATCTTACCACAGGAGAAGTAATTTTTTTCTTATTGGTTTCAGATATTTAGAATGGATTTCCTTGATCCTTTTGACTTACTGTCATAATAAATGTAATTTTAATGATTTATCTCGAATAAAGAAAGTCAATGTGACTTGGAAGTTTATAATTCTTGAATTTAAAATGTTAAGTTCATATATATATATAAAGATTCCTTCTGAATTCTTTACTGTCTAAGTAACAAAAATTTCTGAATTTGAAACAGTTATTTTATTAATTAGAGCTTCAATTTGTTACAAAAAAAAAAACCGATCTGCACATATAATTATATATTTTCATTGATTTTTGAGACTCGAGCAATTCCCATTGCTTAATTATTGTTATTATTTTTAAGCAAAACTACATTAAAGCACTTATATTATATAACATATCTTCTTTTACTGCATTCACTTAAATATACGCATACCTAATCGAATTTTACCACAAGTTTCTATTTTTCAACATCTAGGTGTGTTTTTTTGCATAATTTTCTAAATTTTGCTTTTCTTTCAGCATTATATTTTTCAAAAATGATACGATCTTCAGGTTTAAATAACTGTTTTAACTTTAATTCCTTATTAGTGGTTTTAATTACAATTCTGTAAGACATTTCTAGCTTCGATTCAATGAATTTTTTCAGTGAGCGAATTTTCTTTAAGGATCTTGATAGTTGTCTGTGTTTGAACAGTCTTAGGATGTAGTTTCGTGGTCAAGTTTTATTTTTTATTTTCTGCAAGACTCTTTTTTTCAAATATAATATGTTATAAACAAATTTGTATATGATTAAAACGCAATAACCACATTTTTTAGTTTTTTTAATTTGTGTGGATACGAATATTTATCTTTGGAAAGCGTACTTACTTAACCTTCGAGCCATGTATCATTTTTAGAATTCATTTTTAAAACAAATCTTTTACTTTACATTTCAATTTGAAGAAAACCTTAACAGACGATTATTCTAAAGTTGCCAATGTTTTATCTCAAAATGTAAACAAGTAAATGAGTTACAAAATCGTTTCCATAAAGTATGAACGACCTTCTGTAAAACCATGTTAAAACGACACTTTCGAAAACCTCTTTATTAATTTACTAGCTGGTATACCCGTTCTTCGCACGGGTGAACTGAAAAATTAAACAACACAGATTGAAGGAAAAAGAAGTTTCTAATGAGTTAATTTTATGTGAATTGCAAATTAAACAAAAAAAAGAAGCTTTTTGTATATCTAAGCTAAACAAAAAAAGAAAAAAACACCTTTGCTGAATTTTAAGTATGTAGATATAATGGCTGATAAGAAGGATTTTTTTTTATTTATAATTCCTCGTAACACTTTTGAGGGTCGATTTTTCAAAATACCTCCGTAAGATGATCTCTGCTCAGCAAAAGTAACACATTGTTAAAAGTTTTGCGTAATGAAAGCTTAAAGTAGTGTAAATAATTTATATTTGAAAGTGTAATACATTAATATTACTTTCTGTTGTATCTATTTTATTTTAAAATTGTAATATTCGCAAGCAACGCCGTTTCTTAAATCATAATGTCAATTTAATGAAAAACATAGCGAAATATTAACGATAGAGTCAAGTTGGCAAATGCCTAGCTACTTTCTTAGCTCGAGATTTATTAGAGATTTGGAAAACCCGCCGTGTTGGAGAGAAATGCCCTTTAATACTTTATCCAACCACATTATGATTTATTGCAGTTTTTTCAAACAATATTTTTTTTGGATCACTACATTTACAAATTAAGGGATATACATAAACAAAATACTCTACTTTGGAAAATTTAATCCGTTAGAGCTATAAATTAATTAAAGATATTCCACTGTAAAATTAATTATGTCTACCGCTCACTTAAAATAAGTAGTCAAATCACTTTCCAAGGTCTTCACTAACATATAAAAACATAAGACACTTAAATTTTGACAAACTATTTTTTCCGCTAAAATACTCATCATGGAACCCGTGCTGCCATATATCTTGGAAGAGTGAATTTCAAAGAATATTCCTGCTAAGTATTGGTAGAATATTCGTTCTAAGTTGGTGTGGTGTGGTAGTTAGGAGAAGGAGGTGCTAGCTCAGGTGTCGTCCACGTCATTTGACCATGGTTCAAAATTACGTTATACATTGCCAAAAGCCCTCGTGTATTTGAACAGTGCGATGTTAATATTCACTCACTCACACACTCCAAAAAATACAGTACAGTAGTTATAATTATTTTTATACTTTAAACGCAATATCTGCCAATTCAATTAAAATTACAGCTTTATAATTAACTACTAACCACAAACAAATTTTGAAAATTTGTTCAAATGATGCAGTGTGAAAGAGAAAGTTTGTTTACTTTAAGTGCCAGAACCGATAAAAGCATTTATTTTGAAAAAAGATCGATTTCTTACTACCAAATGTGCATAATAAGATCATAAAAAAACATTAAAATGAAGATAGATTTATAACAACCTCTCCTTTCAAAACTTAGTTTTATTCTGAAATAAAAAATAGGCATTATTCTGATCACAGGAATTAATTAGAAGCGAGCCCATTGCGTAGCCAAAACAAAAAGAGTTTTTCACAAACAAAAGATAGATATATGCTGTGGTGGGCTTTTTTGCAGCTCAAGCCAGAATTGCTTGTAGATGGCAGAATTTTTTCCTACTTACTTGACAAATATCGTTATATTTTGGACACTTTTTACAATTTTTTATAAATTATAGTCTATGCTATAAATTATAGCATATGTGTTATTCTGATGTATAAGCTATATTACTGTAAAGTTTCATTAAAATCCATTCAGTTGTTTTTGCGTGAAAGACCCATAAAGATTTTCACAAACTTTCACATTTATAATATATATTAGATATATATTGTGATTGTTAATACCTAAACCATATAAGTCATTTGAAGCCTAGTGTTCAATTTTGAAAACAAACTATTAATATTTTGTGAATTATTAAACATTGGTTATTTCCTATCTTCCATCCATCCTCAGTGGTTCGAAAGCCCAAGGTGGCCAGTAACTTTCTCAAAAGGTCTTTTCCAGGCCAGCTTTCTTACTGTTGGTTCTCTCCAATTCTTAGTTCTCAAAACTAGAAGATATTTTTCTAGACTATCAATTTACTTAAAATTTGGCCTGTGCCCTTTCTTCGTGTGCCAATTGGTTGAACAATGAAGGCTTTTTTAGAGTGGTGTGGTCTTCGTTAATTCAGACAACGGGACCTGCCCATTTAATTCGCAGTATTTTGTGAAGTTGACAATGTCAGATCCATTATATAATTGATAGATCTCAACATTTAACCTCCTTCTCTCGCCACGTTTTATTTTTCTTAATTTCTCCAAGAATAAATCTGTAAATTTTCCTTTAGTAGATATGTATTATGTCCTCATCTGTCCCAGAGATGGACCAATTTTCACATGCATAAGTTAATACTTAAAAGATTTTTATACACTAGAACTTTTGTTTTTTCTTCGATTAAATCCGGTTTCATACATTTTCATATTCCATTAAGACATCTATTCGCCATAGTAAAACTCTTTTGGATTTCAGTAGTGCAGTTGTTCCTGTTTTTAATATCCAAACCTAAATAAGTGAAACTGTCAACAACTTCAAAATGATACTCTTCAATTTTATAGTATGGAAATGGTTAAAACATGATTTAGTGCAAAATATGCACTTCTTATTCTCATTGATCCCTCATCATTATCATTTTACCAAAGCAAAACGAATTCTATCCTAATGTTGTAAAAAAGAATTCATCTTCACACATGATTTTGTTTGTAAAGCAGTGCTTATCAAACTTTCAATACTGGCACCCCACTTTTGAATCACAATTTTTATCGTGCACCCAGAATAATTGTATTATTTTTCATACTTAAGGTAACAGAACACCTTCGAAGAAAATTTTTTGAATTAACCTTAATTTTGCCTGTAAATGCATATTTTATGACCTTATGGGTCTCTAAAATTAGAAAAATACCCCAAAAAAGTTTTGTTAGTATACATTTTTAGTGTCAAAGAGGTATTTAATTAAAAAAATAAGCAAAAATAAGACTTTACGCAAAACACGATAACTGAAAATAAAATAAATATATTGACATTTTGTAAATTGAATAATATAGCATATAACCTTATCTAGGGAATACACTCTTATTTTGGTAATACAACTATTACGTGGGAAGTTATTGTGTTTCGAGCTTCTATACGTTGACATTTTCTTTAAAAGCTATTGTAATTTTCATTTTATTGCTATATAAAAAAATTTCTACTCAACACAAACTCTTAAGAAAGGTCTATTCCCTGTATAAGTATTTAAAAAACATACATGTAAAATTTTTATTTCATTCAAGCATAATTTTTTGAGATATTGTGTTTTGCGGTAAGAAAAAATGTGAAAAAACTCATTTTGAGAAAACGACAAAAATAACATTAAACTCATATGATTACAAGAAAAACACTTACTTTCTTATTAAAATACACCAAATTTATAATCCTTTCCTTCTTTAACTTCTAAAACACTATTTTTTTCTTTTTAAGTGCCCTTAAAATTTTTCTGTGTTTCTTTGTTTTGGGGTCTGCGTTATGAATCGATTCACAGATTCTGCATCTATCTAAATGTTTATACACTTTTGAAGAAATTTTTTTAAATTAACCTGAATTTTGCCAGTAAATGCATATTTTATGACCTTATGGTCTCTAAAATTAGAAAAACACCCAAGAAAAGTTTTTATTAGTGCACATTTTTACTGTTAAAGGGGTATTTTATAAAAAAATAACCAAAAATAAGATTTTACGCAAAACATGATAATTGAAAATAAAATAAATATATTGACATTTTGTAAATTGAATAATATAGCATATAACCTTATCTAGGGAATAGACTCTTATTTTGGTAATATGACCATTACGGGAAGTTATTGTGTTTCGAACTTCTATACGTTGAAATTTTCTTAAAAGCTATTGTAGTTTTTACTTTATTGCTATATAAAAAATTTCTACTCAACACAAACTCTTAAGAAAGGTCTATTCCCTGTATAAGTATTTAAAAAACATACATGTAAAATTTTTATTTCATTCAAGCATAATTTTTTGAGATATTGTGTTTTGCGGTAAGAAAAATGTGAAAAAACTCATTTTGAGATAACGACAAAAATAACATTAAACTCATATGATTACAAGAAAAACACTTATTTTCTTATTAAAAATACAACAGATTTATAATCCTTTCCTTCTTTAACTTCTAAAACACTATTTTTTTTTTTTTTAAGTGCCCTTAAAATTTTTCTGTGTTTCTTTGTTTTGGGGTCTGCATTATGAATTGATTCCCGGATTCTGCATTTATCTAAATGTTTATATCCCCGTAAGGTAAACATCCCAGGGTTTTCTATATTCATTTTATTAAAAACTTTTAGACACCCATTTAATCCTTCATTGAAGTGTATAATAGCGTTATACGACCCAAATTTAATTGTTTTGAGCGAAACAAAACTTCCTTTGGTACTTTTTGCCAAACTATTCCATTAAAACACTCGTTGGCATTTTGCGTGCGTTCATGCAAGCACTTACTTAATATCTGTTTGTCACATAGTTCTAAATATACTGGTTTAATTTTATTTAAAATATCATTTTATAAACCAGCATATTTTGTGGAACATTTTGTTCCATTTGCCATCCCCGCTGAAAATAACACCAGCTTTCTTTCCCTATTGGGCATTGACCATGCATCAGTTTCTTATTACTTGATGCACAGTGATATAACGCAGCAATTACATTTTTGCATGGCATTTAAGTTACCGACATTGCTGCGATTGCAATTCTGTAATAGATTGAAGTCTGTCAATAAAATTATCAGTTAATTTGCCTTTTCCAGACAGTCCTTTAGTTTTAGTTTTCACAGACGCTAACCAACTCTCTTTTGTACATGGCCAATGCACTCAAACTTGGTCACACTGTTTAATCCATAAGTGTCTTTCACACTCATGAAAGCTTTTGAGTCGCCATCCCCATAATATTGAGTGTAATGCAGTCTGCGGTTTTTTCAGATCAAAGAAATATCGGGAAGCCCCATAATTTCCATTTTTGATGAAGAGTCTGTGAAATTACACTTACATATGTGGTCGGCTTTTGACGACTCATATTCAAAGTTTCTTGGCATAGTCTGAAGTCTCTTACATGCTGGACAGTAGGACGACATAACTTCTATGTCTAACACCTTACCAGTATCAACTGATATTGCAGCAACACAGCCATTCATAGATGTATAGCCTCTTCGCTGCCATGTGCTTATCCACCGATATGCCACATTTTACAATATCGGATGATAGATTTTGTTTTTTGTCCACAATCTCAGTAGCAGCTTTTATCATGGATTCCTCAGCTACTTCCTGAACCACTTTTAAAAGCTTTGCATCCTGATTTTTGTAAGCAGTTTTGGTTAGTCGAGGCAAATTTAATGTTGAGCATAATTTATAAATGCCCCAGCAAAACCTTTGCCTATCTGCCGCATATCATATACTAGCCTGGTATTTATAACAGGTGCACTTACAACTTTTTTTCATGAAGCAAATGCAAAAAAAAAAGTCACAACACTTACATTTTAGTGTAAAATGGAAGCACAATCCATATCAGGAATCTTAGAATAGTTCTGCTTTTTCAGCAAAATATTTTGGGCAGCAAAGTTGAGCAAA
This sequence comes from Trichonephila clavipes, assembly GCA_019973935.1. Lineage (NCBI taxonomy): Eukaryota > Metazoa > Arthropoda > Arachnida > Araneae > Nephilidae > Trichonephila > Trichonephila clavipes. Next base: position 1,083,734 of record BMAU01019565.1, read on the forward strand.
AGCTTCCACAATAAGTTCAAAGTCAACGATTCTGTTACCAAACACAGGACCAAGCAATTATTTCTTCTGCAGTTGATAAAATCTCATTTTCCAACAGCTGACAGTACATTCAAGAACTGCTGAAGTGCTATTATTTTTCGAAGTGTTTGTGAATTTATTACCATAAAATTGCCGCTTGCGCTTTTTAGCAATACTTTTAACTATTTTTTAGTTAAAATAAAACTGAATAAAACAATCAAATAAACCTTTTTACGCTGTCAATTCTTTCAGCATGAAAATCCAACGCAATTTGTAAATAAAGTCAAAACAACAAACTTGCTGCCAGGTTTTACACATAAAAAGGAAAAAAATGTATTTCCAAATACATTTATATTTATTCTTAAATGTTCTATTTTAATTTCTGACTAACTATTTGTATAATTATTATAATATTTCATGCCATATACTATGAAAGAGAAACGTAAACAAACAACTCGGCCACTTCCGGTTAGCAGAAATTATTTCGGGTCCGAGAAATTGATGATTAAGTAATATTGAAAAAGCTGTAACTCGGCGTCTAATTAAGATAGAAACAAAATTTAAACAGATTTACAAAGATAAATAAGATTGAACTTTAATATAAGACCAAAAATTGAGTTTTAAAGGTGTTCTGTCACCTTAAAGTGAAAATACTTCAACGTGTTCTAATCCTGGAACAGGCGCGCAGTCGACACTAATGGTCGAGCGGGGTTATTGAGTCACGCCATTGCTTTATTTTATAATTATTTTTATAGTACACAATAAAAATCGTTATTCCAGTGAATAACTTTATTTTGAGAAAATACACAGACCTACTTTCAAGGTCTTTTCAATTTTTCTTTGATAATTTCAGGCAAAAATCCAAGAAAACTGAACTAAAATGTTTCAAATGTACGTGACCTTAAAAAAAAACACAAATCACAGACGCCTTTCGCCAAGATTACATGAATGTTATTTGCACAGGCAAAACAGTCATATTATGTCCAAGTTATCGTAATTTTACTGTCCTTTGATGTTCGACAAATAGCATGTTGAACTTTTGCTGGCTTCTGTGTTTTTGGCAAAGCAAAGCGGGTTTTCTGATACTTATGGTATCATATTTTAGTTGATGGATTTCTTTTGGTAGCATTTGAAAATTTTCTTTCGTTTCATGTTCATAGCTTTTCTCAAATTTACTTTAATATGCATTATTTCAGCAGGTTTATCTCCCTTTTTTATCAGTTTTAACTTCCTTCAATAGAGATCAAAGATGCCCATTTCTTTTATATATATATTATATATATATATATATATATATATATATATATATATATATATATATATATATACATTCTGCTCATTAACCAAACCACAACAAGACAATCTAAATCACTAAGAACACAGAAACTATTTTGGAAATAAAGTGATCGCAACGGGAACTCAGTCAAAACAAGTACCTTAAGATTGTAAAAAAAAAGGTTGTCACTCCCAAATTAGAGGGAGATATGTGACAACTATATTTTAGTTCCCGTTAAGACTATCAAACAGGAGGATAGTGTCAGGGGCATTCTTAACAATTAAACAGCTTTGCCAGAATTACCAATTTCATGCACTCTGTGCTCGGCGTGACCGGTCCCGGGTTAAAAGTGCATTTAATACAATATGGATGTTCTAAAAAATTGAGTAAAACGTTTTTCACTATGCTTAAAATGCTTGGGAATACTCATAAAAATAAACCTTGGCCAAGCAATCCTTCAAAGTGCTCTCTGTGCTTTGCCAAAAATCATAAAAATATTTTACAAGGAAAAACGAGGAGCAGAAATAGTTTATTTACAACTTCCCTAAATGAAAAAAAACAAATATATAAGTGCAGGGACTTAACTAACTGTACAATTATGTTCAAAAGTCAAACAGCTGCAAATGCATTCTGCTGCGTACAGATAATGTACAATATTTATAACAGTGATGATTTTTTTTAGCTTACAGAAATTTTTTGATTAGGGATATGGGTTTTGTTTTTTCTCTGAAAGAGTAGTATTTTAGGTTTGAAAAGAAGACGTAATAAAAAAATTGTCTTCATGAGATTACAGCAAATCAAATAAAATGTTTTTTATTTGGTTATAGTATCAAATATAGCTAATTAGATTTTGAAGTAGAAGCTTTTATTTTTGCAGATAAAAGATGATGATGTATATAGATTATACCTGTGTAAATGTGTATTTTTTATTATGTCAGAAAGTAATTAGTTTTACTTCATTCTAGTAAATAAATTTTTTTAATCTTTTATTTTCGATATGTCCGCGCCCTCCTCGTAGGTTTATTTTGCCCCCAGTGTGACACCCCGCAGTTTGAGAAACGCTGTTGTAAAGGCTAAAGTTTTGTTATGAAGTTTACGTTTGTCTAATTGAAATAATATATGTGCATGTATTTATGTATGCACTTCACCGAAATTTGTTGTGTTTAATCAGATTAAGTCTGGATTTTTAAATCAGATTAAGTCTGTCTTCATGAGATTCTAAAAAAAAAAAAAATGTATTTTCACCTCATTAAAATAATTCATCGAGTTCTATATCCAAAGTAATAAATTACCATATAGAAATTAAATTATTTCTATACAATATAGTTAATGCTTTGCTATTTCATCTGTATGGGTGGATTACATTAAATTTCATTTAAAGTTTTCTTTAGAAAATTAACTCCAATACTGAGTCTTGTTGATGTTTTTGATTGTATTCTATTTGTTCTTTTGATTGATTTTCTATTTTTGAATACATGTACTTACTAATGCATATTTCATTCGATTACGTTACTTTAAGTTTCACAAAAGCAAATGTTAAAAACACTTCAGTTCTTTCTCTTCAATAATTTTTCTTTTTTTATTGAATGACTGTACTTTGTAGTTGGAAATTTAAATGTGTAAGTAAATGAGCATGGAACTGATTTGATTTGGTTTTATATTCATTTATGTCCATTCTGAAGCAGCTTAAGGTATCCGACTACTTGCGACAACTTGTTTTTTGAAAAAATAAAAATGTAGAGACTTTTTTGGAATTTTTAGATTTATTTAGTACATTTTAAGAAAAAAATCCTAAAATTGAAAACAGAAAAAAAAATGTATTGTTATTAAAATCGGAAAAAACTGGTGAAAATGTACAAAAAATTACATAAACGGGGCCCGCTCTGTACAAATATTTTATAAACAAATTCTTAATTTTTCAATTTTAATGTGTTACTTTGTTATTCATGTTTGAAATGACCTTCAGGATAAGCAATATTTTAATTTTTACAAAAACTAGAGCACTCTATCTTAGTGAATATATGAAATTGCTTAAAAAAACAGTGACTATATTCAAATAAAGGACTGTAAATTTTGAAATAAATTAGTGATTGAAAAGTCTGAAGATCAAAATACTTTTACTGCTCCATAGAACATACACAACAAATTTCAGCAAATTATTTACAAAACTTTTTCAGCAATCGCTGTCCCCGTTTAAGCCTTTCGAAAAAAAAACTCATTTCGAGTAAAACGCATTTTAATGTTTGACATCTTGTGTAAAGTTATGGCATCTGGTCTTACTAAAACACTTGTAGTTCTTGTTCTAGTGAATGGAAAATAAAAAAAAATTGGTATTTTTATTAAGTTAATAAGATGGCCTATAAAATAAAATCATAAATTTATTTTGTCCATTTTTGAAAAAAAATCATGATTTTAGAGTAGTCGGATACCTTAATTTTGAATCATCGTCAAGAAATACGACGATTGCCAGAGTTGCCAGCAAAGCTCTCCAAAACAAAATCAAAACTGTTCTCAACTTTGACACAATATTAACATTTTATAAATATAGCATGTATATACATATATTTATTTTACCACGTTGTGTTCATATTATTAAGATATTAATGATTAAAAATAAATAGATAATCTAACAAATGTATATGTACCTTGTAAACCAATGAAAACTACACCAAGAAAACACATTTTTAAGACTATCAGATGAAATAAACAATAACAGTTCCTCATATTCATAAAAACAGCTAAAGTAATGTCAATAACAGAAAAACAACATATTTTTGTTAATACAAAAAAAAAATGCTTCTGGTGGAATCTGGAACTGAGGGTTATTTTTTTTCTTTTCGAAAAAATTCATAAAGGAATTTCTTAGAGGATCAAGTATTGAGATGAAAACTAGACAGAAATATGTTGATCTTCTTTTGACGCTCAAAAATCTTCAGAACGGCATGAAGTAAATTCAATTTTTCAAAATCTTGCTTTGTCGAATTGGAAATGCGGCATTACTTTTAAAATTGCAAAGTATGGATGGTATAATATTCTATTTCATAAACATAAGATTATTTTCCTTTGGATTACTTTCTGTCAGACAAAAAAAAAGACAGCATATTTTTTTTCTTCTGTTTCTGACATGACAGTTGTGAAAAAGGAAAATAATACATTTTTATAAAGCAAAAAACTTTGCTAAAAGATTATGTCAATCTTAAATTGTCTTGATATATCTATGAAACACATTTAGTTCCATTAATGGATTAAAACAATTGAAAATTCACTGATAAAAAGGATTTTTATTAGTTTACTTGCATTAATAGATTTTGAAATGCCATCAATTAAAACTCGAGGATATTTCTCTCTTTCTACTATCAAATGTAATTGCATTTTATTTTGCATAAACAAATCATGTATTTTAGAACGCTTATAGTAATTCAATTCTAAATGATGAATGTACATTCTAAAGATTAATACCTGTAATGAAATCTAGTCATTAAAAAACTCTGTGAAATCAACCGTTAAATTATCATAACGTGTATAAAAAATATTGTTAAATCAAAGTTTGAATTTTGAAGCGAAAAGAAACTTAAAGTTTGATTACTCATAGTATTTATAAAGTGGGTGGTGTAGTTCGTTAGGTCCTTTAGGGCCAAGTTTCCCATTTGAACCTTAGCCAAGTTTGTGCATTTTCATGATTGAGAAAATTGACAGCGTTAATATTGTATGATTATGCGGCATGTTGAATGTCGCAAAAGTGCCTATTTAAATTGATTGTTGTTGGCAAAATTCAATTCCTTGTACATTTCACATCGTCAGAGCTCAGGTGCTTCCCTCTTTGCTGAAAACTGGTCGTCAAGATTGCATTCTGGCAATTGACTTCTACCTATATAGATCTGCATTAAAAAGTGATTATAGTTCCTGAGGAATACACTAGATCCGCTAAAGTAATAACCAAATCATAGCCTCATTTGGAATAAGAAAAAACCTTAATTAATAAAAATGCAGTTGGGCTTCTGTTATTGAAATATGAGGTAAAAAGTATAAAAAAAGAGCAGTGGCCTGAAATAACATAGTCGAAGAGCAAACGTAAAAAGGTTATATTACGATGGGAAATCTCTTTTAATGAAACTGAGAAGTTCCAGTGTTCGGCATTACGAATATATTTCTAGATGCATGGTATGCAGAGTAGTAAAGGACCAATGACATGTTAAGCCTCGAACAAAGTGATAAAAGTATTGAAACTGTTTGTGAAAAAAGTGGATGGCTTTCAAAGTCTTCTATAGTGTTGCACTAAAAATTATCCTGTTGTTTGGTTCATTGATAAGGTGCGTGATACTTGTGACAAAGAACAGCATTTTGAACCTTACCAAGGCATATTTATAACTGTGGTTAAAACTCATCTTTATACTTCATGCCACTAACGAAAAGAGATTCGCGTTTCCCAATACACCCTAATCCTTTCAATATGTGTTTTGACTGGTAGTACTTGCATAAAATATCTGTATTATATGAAAACTCACAAGTAACGATCATTCCTCCAACATTGAAAGTTTCAAAAACTCACTACGATTGCTTATGCTAGTATTCCACCTATTATGCAATAAATATGCAAGTGGGTCAACATGCGAATTGAATTAGACAATAGATTGAATAACAAATATACATATATCTCTTTATAACTAGCTGTTCTTAGTTTTTTCTCTCAATCTTTGTCAGCGTCTTTGATACTGTGAATAGGTTAATTTTTACTCGTTAGTATACAACTTGTTGTCAAGGTGTCGTTTCGCACTAAATTAAAGATATATAGACAGTTTGATTCGCTACCACACAAACAAAATTGCAGAGTGTGTAGAAGGCACAGAGACGACTCAAAATCGCATAGGAATTCAGGGTCGCGAATGCCAGAGTTGCGAGCTATTGAGCAAAGGAAGAAAGAAAAGGACCAAAACTGCAACACATTAATTGAGCAGGTAACATTTTACTGAAAGGTTGTTGTAGAACAGTTGTACGAAATTACGACCAGAAGTCGGCGTGCAGACTTGGCAGTGGCACTGCAATCTACCTCTACATAACATTTGGACAGCGGTGGGTAGGTTATGATGATTGGGTTCATTAGCTTTCCAGATCACCGAACCTATCATGCACGGACTTCTTCTGGATTCATATGAAGAGTTTATTGACGAGTCTCCGTTCGTTCATTTGAAGACTTCAACGCTTGAACATCTGTAGAGCAGTGGTTCTCAGACTATAACTACTGGCGACCCAATTTTGAATCATAATTTTTATCGTGCCCCCCAAAATAATAATGTATTGAATGCAATAATAAGACATGCATTTGGGGGAGTGCTAAAGCTACAATACGATCATAATTATAAACCGTACAAATTAACAAGATAAGTATAAAATTTTGCATATGTTACTTTTATAATATATATATATATATATATATATATTTTACTTTTTAGTTCGATTCACTATAAAAGCGTGTTTTTTAAATTTGTTTTTAAACTATAATTTATTTTATGATTATTTTTACTATACACGATAAAAATCCCAATTCCAGTGAATTATTTAATTAAGAGAAAATATACTTACCCCTACTTTCAAGGACTTTTCAATTTGTCTTTGATTTTTTGAGAAAAAAATCCAATAAAACTAATGAAAATGTACCAAATCTGCGTGCCCTTAATAAAGGACATAAAGCATGTTCATAGAAAATATTTTTGAACAAAAGTGGTCGCGCAGGGAACTCGATCAAAACTAGTAACTTGATTGTAAAAAAAAAACGTTTGAAACTCCCCCAAAAAAGAGGGCGAGATGTTGTAAATTCATTTTAGTTTCCACATTAAGACTCTTATTGGAGGATACTCTGTCAAGGTCATTGGTAACAAATAAGCAGTTTTCCCAGAATTACCGATTTCGTGAACATCAGATGACTCTGCGCATCGCGCGACTGATCCCGTGTTAAAAGTTTATTCAATAAAACATATGGATATTAGTTCTAAAAAAGAATTGCGTAAAAAAGTTTTCCGTTATGCATTGTATGTTGGCCAAATAATCCTTCAAAGTACTCAATATGCTTATCCATATATCATCTAACACATTCGCATGGGAAAAAAGCAACAGAAAAATATTATTTACAACTTTTCTAAAAGAAAAACAGATGGAGTGAAACATACCAGTAAGTTAGAAGGTCAAATATATGATACTCCCAAGTAGCGTTTTAGGAGTTAAAAGAAACGTAATAAAAAAAATATCTCATTGTGTGATTACAGTAAAGCAAACAAAATGTCTTTTTTCATTTGGTTATAGGATCAAAGATAGCTAATGAACGCTTGAAGTGGAATGTTTTATTTTTGATGATCACCAGATGATATATGTAAATTATATCAGTGTAAATGTGCATTTTTTATTAAGTCAGAAAGCATTTTGTTTTTCTTCATTCCAAAAAAATTATTTTTTTAAACCTTTTATTTTCAATATGCTCGCGCCCCCTAACATTAATACCACTCCCCCAGGGGGGTCGCGCCCCATAGTTTGAGAAACACTACTGTAGAGGATACATGGCATGCCAGGAATCTTCCAGAATGTAAGGAAATTCATTCATTGCCGTTGACATGCCTGTTAGACGACTTCTGTTCGTAATTGTGAACACTTTCGTTGTTCAACTTTTCAACAAAATGCTTTTTGTCAATTAATGTGTTGCTCTTTCAGTTCTTTTAACTGTTTCTTTTCACCGTAGCTCTAACTACTTTATTTGCAACCCTGCATGTCTGTTAGATGTTCAGTTGTTTCTGTACCCTACACACCTTGCAATTTTGTCGATATGCTAGTGAATCCCCATGTATATATACTATTATCATTATAATTCCATACATACGAAAAATACTAATATTTTGTAGTGTACTTAGAAAATCAAAAACTTTCAGATATTGTGTATGTATGTAATCTCCGTTTTTATTTGGCTAATGACGTCAATGAAATATCGTCATAAGTCAATACCATCTATTTCTGAATTTAAGTAAAGCCTTTATAACTCCTTTATTGTGATCCAAAATTTTAATTTTTTAAAAAAATTATAATACTTTATTAGCTACCTCAAATCTAATCTAACCTGTAATGTATTAACTATATTTAAAATCAGTCTGCAACATTTTTGTACATAATATCGTGTAGTTAAGTTTCGTATAAATGGAAATTTTTCTTAAACGAATTGATATATTCATAATGTAACAATAAGTTAAATATTAATAATATTTGTTTTTCTGATTTTGTAATTAATATTTTTTTTAAAAAAATGAAAAATATTGCTTGATATTTAATATCCTTACTTCATCAGTCGCTAGACATCCCAGGGTGGGCCTTAGTCTTCTCAAGAAGCCTTTTCCAGGCTAGTCTTCTTACTGCTAGTGTTTTCCAATCTTTAGTACTCAAAGTTAGGAGCTATTTTGCTAGGCCATCAATCCATCTAGGATTTGGCCTTCCCTTTCTTCATGTATCAATTTGTTGGGCATTGAAAACTTTTTCAGTGGTGCGGTCTTCGTCCATTAAGATACAGTGTCTTTTATTTCTGTACAAAGATCAAATATTCCGAAATTCTATTCTGAATTCCTTTAAACCTTTTCCAAGCCACATTTTAGAAGATGTTGAACATATTGTTATAAAAAAATTATTATCTCGAATTATTTTAAAAATGTACAGTCTCTAATTCAGAGCATATGTAATTATTTAGAAAATGAAACAAAAAAGTTTTTATCTATCTTATTCAGGTACTATTTGTATTTCGCCTTATCATTAAAATTTAATCTTCCTCTCTTTGCCATTTACCAAATCCACTTCGAATGCCGCTGCGCAAGAATAAATCCTAAAGTCGATTTCTTATGTTTAGTAGATTTATGAGGAAATTTATCATTTCCATTTTAAGGTAAATGTTTTTCCACTTCAACGAAAGGATCTCTTTTTTTTTTTAACTTGAATACCTTCCAAGTGTTCATGAGTTTTCTTTCATTAGATTTCCATCGTACGCTAATGCATTTTGATGATGTAATGTTGGCGTGTGATCAAATCGAATGATAAAAAAGAAGAAAAAAGAGTTTCCATTTAAAAACGATTTAAATTATCGGAATTTGAGTGCAGAGAATTAGTTTTTTATTCAGGTTGGATATTTTACACGATTTTATCAGGAGAACATTGATTTCTTATAGATTCCACTTTTAAAAAAGCCGGCTGTTTTCCAGATTGAAATTAGCCTTTTTTAGTTGGGGGCTTTTTAATTTTATTTTTTAATGTTCATTATTGTGAATAACTGTGTGGAATAATCAAAATGTTGATTAATAACTAGAGTGCATTTATTTTAAGCTTTAGTGAAATCTTATTTATTTACAAATATTTATATCACTAGAGACTACTTTTTACAAGCTTTTTTTTAACTTGCAATGTAATATGTTCAGGTGAATTTTGAAGCTGATGTCTTCAACTGATTGAGCTGAAATTTTGTATACACGTTTAGTTTGGATGACAATGCATGTTTTGAACATTTATTTTCCAAATCGCAATTTGTTAAAAAAAAATAAGTAAGTAAAGTAATTTGTTCGGGTGGAATCTTGCAACTCAATTTTAAAGCTGATGTCTTCAACCGATTGAACTGAAACTTTGTATACACGTTTCGTTTGGATGACAATGCATGTTTTGTCTGTTTATATTCCGATATCTTAATAAGTTAAAAAAATGTTAATTAAAAACCCTTTACTCCTATAAGTTTTTTATTCTGCGAAGCACCTTATCGGATTGAGCTTAAAGAAGTTCCGATTATCCGAACTTTTTATAAAACCCATCTTATTCTTTCTATCAAACTGAGAAAAAATTATTACATAATCAAGAGGATCATTTATTTCGTCACTATACGGTGCAATTATTATAAAAAAATAATGATATTTTCTATTGCTTACGATTTTTTCTAAAATGCATTTTCATGAAAATAATTTCAAATCCTTCCGTATGAATTTTTTTGTGTGTGTTAATGAATCGATATTCTGCAGTAAAAAAGTTCAGGCTTTTCTTTTTCAGAATCAGTTATTTAAAAAATCAAATATCAAAAACATTTTTTTCTACGATTTTTCAAAAAATACTCAAATTTTGAATAAAACATTTAAAAACTTCGTTATTTTTAAAGATAATTGCACAAAACTTTTTTTTTCATTTGTAGAATAGCATTATCCGAATTCTGCACAAAGATTTAAAAAAAATTGAAGTAAAATTACGGATTTTTAAAAACAGTTTGGGTTTTTCGTTTTTAATATAGTATTTTAGTAAAAACAAAAAAAAAAATGAGTTTTAATAATTTGACTAATTTTACTTTGTCTAATGCTGTTTTGGTCTTACAGTGTTTATCCCCGTCCCCCATTATCCTCTTGTTACAGCTCGAGTGAAATATTTATCATATGTACGTGTGGACGGGCAGGAGAAAAAGTTTAAGTACCCCTGAGCTAGTCTGTTTTAAATTAACCGGCAAATGACCTTGCAACAATGATGGGTTTAATGAGTTGAATAGACTGAGAAACCTGTTTAGCGATAGTTGAAAAGTTAAAAGTAAAAATTAAAAAAGTAAAAAAAAAAACTTTTTTAAAAACAAGCTTTTATTTAAATGCTCTAAAAAGAATAAAATAAGCTTTCCTTTTAGAAATTTTTTTCCTATCAATTTATAACATCATTACACAATTTATGATATAAAAGCTTGTCGCGAGATTTCCTGCGTAGATAAACAAGCAAATTAAATAAACTTGATCTGATTGACTTTAATTTTTTAAAAAATTAAGCTAAGTAAATACGTGCACTTATAAACCTCACGACAAGCTTTTATATCATAAATTGTGTAATGACGTTATAAATTGAAAGCAAAAAAAAATTTAAAAGAAAAGTTTATTTTAATCTTTTTTAGAGCATTTAAATAAAAGCTTGTTTTTAAAAAAGTTTTTTTACTTTTAATTTATTATATTTTCTTAGTGCTTTTAATTCTGCTTTACTTATGCTGGTTTCAAATGCTTCAACTAGTGTTCGTTTCTTTTTTTATTTTTAATCAATTAAATAACAAAGTGAATTATCATCATTTATAAAATAGAAAGTTTTCATAATTATTCGGTGTTTATTTCAGCTTAATGTGTTATCAGACTTCTTTTTTTTAAAAAAAATATTATAATTATACAATTTAAACAAAAATAAAAGTAATGTACTAATTGATTAAAAAAATACTTGTATTCTTCTATTTAAATGGTTTTTCATTTAAAGAAAATCTGAATTGAAAAAGTAAATTATTATAGCATAACTTTCTTAATATAAGAGGTAGTGTGTACGCTTCGTAAATCCATGCTTGCGGATTCAGTCTTGGCTCTAGTCGATGGATTTCCTAGATATGAAAGTAGTAACTACACATCTCATATGGTTATGCGGCATGTAAAAGTTCCTTTGAGTATCAATTTTTCTCTGGTGCTCTCGGTGAAATTAAATCACTACAATATTTAGCATCTATGGAGAGCTCGAATTAAAACCAATTCCAGGGACCAAATTTTGTAGCGAAGGTTGCCACTAGATGATGCCACCATGAAATGGCTCTGACTACTGGAGACCTGGAAGGTTTTCAAAGGCTTAATCACCAATATGCAGCCGATTGGGGAACGAAATAACTAGGGGTAAAAATAAGAATATGTAAAGATACTCACAATTCTACTTTTTACATTAAATGCACAGTGGATCATGTAGGAAAATATTTAATGCTCATCATTTTTAGTCTTAAGATCGTTAAAAAAATCTAAAGATAACTTAATTAATTTGTTATTAAATATATACATAACAGCAGAAAAGTACAAACAAAAACCACTCTCAAGTAATTTATAAAACTACCCCTATATATCTGTGAGTGAGTGAGTGAATATTAACGTCGCACTACTCAGCTACACGAGGGCTTTTGGCGATGGACCACGTAGTTTTGAACCACGGTTAAGTGTAGTGGACGACACCTGAGCTGGCACCCCCTCTCCTAACTACCACACCACCGGGAGGACAGTTGAGCTCTCGACAGATTTAACGTGCATCCCTGCCTTACACGGAGGGTCTTTAGTGGTAATGGGCTCGAAATCGTGACAAGGCAAGCCACGATCCGATACCTTGACCACTGGGCTACATGTATATATATATGTCTTACTATAGAATAACAGTACAGAATACTATAACTGTAAGTATGCAGAATACTAAAGGGTGGTTTTTAGAAGTATAGAACTTAAAATTGCAATAAAACAACGATGTATTATTCGATTGACATGAATTTTTTTTATTCGAAAGATAATCTTGTGGCATTACATTTTAAATATGTTTTCTAGTTTATGACTGCCACGGCTGGCTCGGATGTAGTCCAATCCGGACGTCCAATTTTCGATGACTTTTTTCCAACATTTGAGGCCGTATATCGGCAATAACACGGCGAATGTTGTCTTCCAAATGGTCAAGCGTTTATGGCTTATCCGCATAGACCAATGACTTTACATAGCCAACAAAAAATAGTCTAGCGGTGTTAAATCACAAGATCTTGGAGGCCAATTCACAGGTCCAAAACGTGAATTTAGGCAGTCACAAAATGTGTCTTTCAATAAATCGATTGTGGCACGAGCTGTGTGACATGTTGCGCCGTCTTGTTGGAACCACAACTCCTGGACCTCATGCTTGTTCAATTCAGGGACGAAAAAGTTAGTAATCATGGCTTTATACCGATCACCATAGACTGTAACGTTATGACCTTCATCGTTTTTGAAGAAGTACGGACCAATGATTCCACCAGCCCATAAAGTGCCCCAAACAGTAAGTTTTTCTGTATGTAACGGTGTTTCGACATACACTTGTGGATTAGCTTCACTCCAAATGCAGCATTTTTGTTTGTTGACGTAGCCATTCAACCAGAAGTGCGCTTCATCTCTAAACAAAATTCGCTTATGAAAATCGGGAACAATGGCAATCTCGTTTTGGGCCCATTTGACGAATCTACGCCTTGCTTGATGATCGTTTTGATGAATTGCCAAACCAAACTGAGAATAAATCACTTGACAGCTGTTAAATCGGTTGCCATCTTTTAAAGTAATGCCAACTTAAACTTCTATACCTGGAAAAAAAACACTCTTTATAACTGTAACTATAGAATAATTAAGCAGAATACTATAACTGTAATTATAGATTAACTATGTAGAATACTATAACTCTACTTACTATAGAATAACTTTTTACTCTGTGCACTTTGGAAGAAATATTTTTTTTTCTAATTGGGGCTGAGAATTAGAGTATTTCTACCATTACAGGTCTAGTTCATTCCCCAGGAGCTGGTATCACATTTTATACCAATACCGATACCAATTGCTGCAATTAATTTTGACGCTCAGTTTCCTCCTCAAGCGAAATGGACACTCAATGGTTATTTTACATGCCGCATAATCATACGGTACAGCCGCTGTCAATTTTCTGCATCATGAAAATCCACCAACTTCGTCCAGGGTCGAGTTAGTTAGTTAGTATTAACGTCGCACTGTTCAGCTACACGAGGGCTTTTGGCGACGGACCACGTAATTTTGAACCATGGTCAAGTGACGTGGACGACACCTGAGCTGGCACCCCCCTCTCCTAACTACCACACCACACCAACGGGAGGACGTTTCAGCTCTCGACAGATTTAACGTGCATCGCTGCCCTACACGGCGGGTCTTTAGTGGTACTGGGATCGAACTCATGACATGCCTGCCATGGTTGGATACCTTAACCACTGGGCAACCGCAGCCCTCGTCCAGGGTCGAACCAGCAACCTTCGGTGTAGTAGGCCAGCGACAAACCAACGATGCAACCCAGCCGGCATTGGAAGAAATATACACATTATAATAGATATCAAGAGAAGGAAATGTGTATATATAATTAAATGTGCCTCTTTTTTTATATAAATTGTATTGCAGTAGTTGTATGACAAAAAAAAGAAATATATCAAAGTAGAGAAAAAATTTAAATAGTGTATCTCATTGAATAACCTAAAAAATATGAAAAACCGAATTAAATTCAATAATAAATATTATGTGTTAACTTACTGTATTAGAATTATAAGACAACTCAAAGGAACAACATACGAAGATTTTTAACATTCCTTAAAATGACCTCGCCCCCCCCCAAAAAAAAATCTTAAAATTTGAAATGAAAAATATCAAATGGCTTAAAATCTTAGTTATCAAAAATTTTTAGCTTTAGAAAGTGAGTGAATATTTACCTCGCACTACTAGCTACCCCAGGGCTTTCGGTGACGGACCTTGTAATTTTGAAACATGGTCAAGTGGCGTGGATGATACTTGAATTACCCCTCTCCTCCTAGCATCTACATCACACCAACAGTAGGACGTTTGAGCTTCAACAGATTTAGCGAGCATTACCCCCAGCATGGTGGATCCTCAACGGTACAAGTCTCGGACTCATGACACTCCAGCCACGAGTCCGGTAACTTGCCCACTAGACTACCGCGGCCTTTTGAACAATGCCGAACAACATTGCTTAAGTTTTTTGTTTACCCGGGGACTCAATGTCATTTACATCATAAAATATTTTGGAGAATCTAAGTATTATTATAAGTTTGCAGTTTTTAAAATAATAATTAGAGTATGAAATTCACGGTTCGATAACAAAGTAATCTCTTTTTTTTGTTAATCATATGACCCATTTTAATTTAAAGAGAAAAAAATCGATAAAAGGCAAGCTGAAAGAAAATAAGGATAATTAAAAAAAATATCTTGCTTTTAATTACTTTTGGAGGTAGCTGTTATTAAACAGCTACTTCTAAAAAGTAATTAAAACTCTGCTGCGTCTTTTATTAAACCACAATTATTTAGTTCTAACGTTTAGACAAATTTTTTTAATGTTTAAATAGGTACAGTAATTTTTTGTTTACTAAAACGTAATTACTTTAGCTTGAATCAAACGTTATTGGGAAAAGTGTTATCGATATTCTTAGATATTCAAGTTTAACCTGATTTTTTTCTTTCTTAAAGCAATGGAAATTTAAATTTTGCAGAAACATCAATGCTTGCGAATTTAGAAGAATGAGCATTGTTGTTGCATTTAGGGATAATTTTTTTTCCGAGTTCAGTATTGCGATTTTTACTGTGTCCAACTCAACAGTAAGTAGTGGCATTTAAAGATATTTTCCTATTAAAAATCAAGATATATCCCATATTATTCATAATAACGTTTAATGTATTAAATATATTAAATGTTTTGCACAAATTTAAAACTGTTTTATTTTAAACAAATACTTCGAATGAAAACATATCATTTATATTCTTTTTTATTTGAGCAAATATCGTTCACTACTTTGGAAATGAAAACCTAAGGTAAGATATATAAGTTTGAAATACAGATTTGATTTTTAATTATAAAATTAGAAATTTGTAATGCATTTTTGTAATGCAGAATGAATGCATTTTTTAAAAATTTATTCTTTATATAATACCAGGTCATTGAACATCAAGCTATTATGCAAAGAGCTCTCCGATACTTTTTTTTTTACCATACAGTTAAAATTCTTAAGTGTGGTGCACACGTGTAAATCAGCACATCCATGACTTTTCCCAAATCCCACAAAACACATAAAGGTGACAGTCAAATTGAAACGAAGCAAATAAGCACAATGACAGTCATATCCAGTTAATAGTCTTAACTCAGCCACAACAGTAGCACCAGGAAAATCATATTGATCTCATAAAACATTCATTTTTTTTTTTTTTTTAGTATTTTGCCCCTTTTTGAATGACGGAAAGCAATTTAGTAAAAATAAAAATAACATGTGTTTCACTTTAGATGAACTTATGAATCTCTTTCATTCGCTCCCATTTCCAACTTTTTTTCATCTTTGAAGTGCTAAGTTCTGAAATGGCTCTCTACTAAGCATAATACGTAATTGTCGATACGCAACTAGGGGTCTTTTTTTTATTTCGTGTATGTCACCTATTTAGCTAATGATAAGAATGCCATATATATCCTTACTAACATTATAAATGCGAAAGGATGTTTGGTAATCCTTCACGAAAAAAAAAAAACTGAATAGATTTTAATGAAACTTAACAATGATATAGCTTGTACATTAATATAACAAATTGGCTATAATTTACAAAGATACTGTGTGAAGTGTCTAAAATATAGCGATAAAAGTCAAGAAAGTAGGAAAAAATCCTGCCATCTACAAGCAATTCTGGGGTGCGCTGCAAAAAAATATATAGCATATAACAACATATATTTATATTTATGTGAAGAAAGTCTTTTTGTTTTGTCTACGCCATGACTCGGTGCGTGCTCGCCTATAATTTATTCCGTTGATCAGTGCAATCACTATTTTTCTGTTTCATAATAAAACTAGATTCTTAGGGAGGGGGGGACGCGAGATTTTAATATAAAATAAATACAGCAAAAAGTAATAGTAATGAATTACACTTCCAGATATTTTGCTCATTTAATGCTACTTGTTAAGCAAACGGTATGTCACAATTATTTGCTAAATGAACAATTTTTTAATCCATTTTTTTATTTTCAAACCTAAGAAGGAAGTTGTTAAAATAATGAATATATTAGTTTCGTAGAAAATACTTTTTTTCCGTCCGATACGTGTTTAAAACATTTACTAAACACAAAGGAATGAAAAACTATAGAATTAAAATAAAATATCAAAATGCTTTTATCAGACTGTTTTTTTTCTTTTTGAATGTTTTTTTCATTACATGTAAATATATATCTAGGTTTTTCCCCATACTGTTTTTTATAACTTACATATATATATATATATATATATATATATAATATAATATATATATATAAAGAGTGTTTTTTCCAGGTATAGAAGTTTAAGTTGGCATTACTTTCCAAGATGGCGACCGATTTAACAGCTGTCAAGTGGTTTATTCTCAGTTTGGTTTGGCAATTCATCATGAATAGACTCACGCCTGAACAACGCTTTCAAATTGTGCAATTTAGGCCCAATATACGAGATTGCCGTTGTTTCCGATTTTCATAAGCGAATTTTGTTTAGCGATGAAGTGCACTTCTGGTTGAATGGCTATGTCAACAAACAAAACTGCCGCATTTGGGTGAAGCTAATCCACAAGTGTATGTCGAAACACCGTTACATCCAGAAAACTGACTGTTTGGTTGCGATTTATGGGCTGGTGCAATC